>JAVANC010000003.1:16477764-17077764 GCA_033319125.1 Parnassius glacialis | reverse complement strand
TGTTGTGTTGTTTTTTGCTAGTCCTTGTAAGTAAAATGTACATCACTAGCTAACGCATACAATAACAAATCAAAATTAGTTACACATTTTCGGCCTGCAGGTCGTCTATACGTCAGTATATTCTAAGTCCATGAATTACTCTAAGCAATTAACAATAAATTTAGTAATCTTTCATAGACTAGATGTTGAGCAGGATTACTAGAATGGTCTGTTTCCTGCAAATTCAAAAAAAGTTTGATGCACCTAAAATTTCAGGCTTCAGCTTTAATCGCGTCCTATCCTATTACCGACTAGTGCAATCAGAGGCTTTGGAATTTCGATTCAAAATCGAATCTGACTTTTAAAATTTGGATACGGATCGCTACGGAGTTGATGGGACATTTTATCTACGTCCTCAGGGAAGATAACGTGAAATTTGCCAGCAGGTAATAAAATTCAATATCTAAGGAGTCAAACTACCCAATGTTTAAACGGCATGCATGTCGTATGTCAGAGGAAATGTGAGCCAAAGCGACAACTAAGGGGTTACGTATAGCGGCAGTGTGACTGGCCTATTATAATATCGAGAGACAAATTTCACTGAAATGAGATTTATTTTATATAAAATAAGGGTAACAGTCCAACTTATGATAAGTGAATGCCCAAATACTTACATTCGTCTTTGATTAAGAATCAAAATGCAGATGCGTTGTCACCCATAAGGATTAAAATGGAATGCCTCGCTTACAGTTGCAGACTTCCTGGTGTTTCACATAAAATTGTATCAATTGTGCAAATTTGTAATTAAAACTCAGCACTACAGATGGGGTTATATGGTAAAAGCATTTTCATATAAGTTAAACTATGCGCACACTGTGAATTTCACAGTAAACGAGCAAGCCGTGTTTGACCCCTGCGGACAAGAATGACATTATTAGTTGTATATTAAAATACTTACTAAGTGTGCGGTGGTTTACATGTTAAGAAAACCTGCATGTAAAAATAATTATAAAACATTTCCACGGAAGATAGAAAAAACATTGATTGCACATTTTATGTAATCAAGCACAGAATATAGAACAAGGCGTTTTGGGTAAAAGGCCTTAAGCAAGTTGCCAACCTGAACGGCGAGCAACGTAACAGTGCGATACTAAAGTATTTATACATTGACCTAAACTTTATAAAGTAGTGAAACCGATATAAAATTGATAATGCAATCGAAGTTAAGTATTTGTTTTGATTGCACTATCAATTTTATATTGGTTTTACTGATTTTTGAACTAATCAGTGATTTTCTGGCGGTAAACATAATCCATAACTTTTTCATAACAAAGTCTGCAAGGTGACAAACCTGGTAGTGAAAAATACACTAATAAAAACGAAATAAAACTTGCTGAATAAAATTGTACATATTTTAAAATAACGCCCATTTTCGACAAAACAAAGATTATAGCTTCATACAAGTTAATAGTGTAAATTTTGACTAGCCGAAAATAAATTTATGCCCAGTGAACCGTATAATAATTTTGCCCGGAATCGGTATTTATCATACTACGGTTATAGGCCATTGCTCTATTCATTCATCATAAAACGTCCCAGGGGTATTACAACGTAAAATTAGTAAAAAAAATTTACACGGCTTTCATGGCTTTATTTCAATGTTGGTTGAATAAAGTTTTGCAAAATATCATACGTCACATCGAAAAAAATCATTAACTTTATTTCATCATGTTCTTAATCTTGGTCTAGGTTGAACATTAATAAATTGTGATGTTTTGACATATTATATCCATCAACAGTAAATGCAAAATAATTTTCCTTATTGTTGTGCAATTATATATTTATATATTTCTTCTATACGTGTGTATGTCATTAACACTTCCTAAGCACCTGGACCGATTTTGGTAAAAAAATTACAGTATATTTGAGTGGGTGCCTGGGATGTGGGATGGTTTATATTCACAGTTGTTTAAAATTTATGTGTTTTGCCTCTGAGTTATCATATTTTTTATAGGATAAGGGTGACAAACGTGCACACAGTCCACCTGATTGTAAGTGGTTGCTGCAACCCATAGACATCTACATTTATCCTCTATTATAAATCAAAATGCAGATGCGGTGTCACCCATGAGGACGAAGGTGGGATGCCTCATTTCCAGTAAAAAAGGTCTCTGGTTCTCTGTACTCACCATACGATACACAGAAGCGTTAGACTGCTTTTCTACGCTGGTATTCTGTGAGAACGTGGACCTTCCCCGATCAAGCCGACCCATTCGTTCAACAAATATACCATACTAATATAGCTGCAGCATGGCTCTACACTCATAATCCTCTCAGAAATGAGAGGAAGTTTGAACCCGGCTGTAGGCCATACATAATCTGTGATTTTGAAATTTTAATTTAATTATATGTAATATCATCATAATTATCATTGAGCCATCACAAGCATCACAAGTCCACTTCTAAACCTAGGCCTCCTCCAAGGATTGCCACAAAGCACACTCCTGAGCCACTTGCATCCATAGAATTTCTGCTTCTCTTACCAGGTTACTTCATCTTATCGGGGGCTTCGTACACTTCGCTTGCCGATAGAAGGCTGCTACACGAGAATTTGACCCTACCGCTTGACGGTTCTTTGACTAATATGGCGAGCCCATTTTGACTTCTTTGGGCTGTGTCGATTACTCTGATTCTACTGTCTAACATATTGAATGGAATAAATAAAAAATATATATTTGAATTAGATTACACTAATCTACTAATTACTTTTTAACTGCATAAAGCTGAAAATTTATATAAAATAATTTCGCCTACCATTATTAGCAGGATTTTAATGAATATTACATTCCTGTTGATAACACGCTCTAACCCGCTTTATGATTAACACAAAAATACAAGCTACACAAATAACATAATTCTTGCATATTAATTGTAGGTTTTTCCATTTTGAAATGTTAGATGTTTTTAAGATTTTCATGACTACGTCGCTCCCTGTTTTATCGTCTTAAAAAATTAAACACCTTTAATATAAGATAAAAACCTTAATCGAATCGGCTAACAGAATGTTTGATATGTTAAATTCAGCTACATTTTTCGTAAGCACGGAGTTTAACAGTTATTATAATATGGGTAAAATAAAATTAAGGAAAATTGATACCATCTCTAAGTTACTAACTCCATGCCTTTAGAATGCAAATATAAACCAATTTTCGATGTAAGATTTCTGTAATTTTATTACTGGCACAGTTGGTAACCATATTTGTTCTCTGGGGATAATATAGGGTGGTTATTTACTTGAGTGTCTTACGTTACCTTCACATGTGTGAGTAGTAAATAACACTATTAGCTTTTATTTACAGTATGCTTTAAAGGTTACATTTTTCACTTGCGAGTATGAAAAAAAAGAGTAATACCTTATAGTAGTAAGTACATAATATCTTTGTCAACTAAAATTTGTAGGTGTACGACATTACTCCAAAAGTATTCAGGTAGCGTGAAATTTGTTGTTGCAAAAAATAGACCTTTCAGACACCGATAATCGTAAATTATTTGTGGCACCGTAACAATCAAGTAGAAGGATGATCATGTCTTCTTTTTTCGACTTTGCTATCGTCATAAAATATATAATTCAGCTACTCATTAAAACACTTTGTATACAGCCATATTAATGGTATTTTTATTACCACGTGGTAGAGCCATGTTGCAGCTATATTAATAGTATAGATGTAGCACGATTGTGTCGGCTCCAAGAACCACGCTCTCACATAATACCAGCGTAAAATAGCAGCTTAATGCTGCTGTGTTTTGTATTGTGAGTGTAGAGAACCGGAGACCCTTTTTACTGGAAAAGAGGCAATCCATCTTAGTCCTCACGGCTGACAACGCATCTGCATTTTGATTCGCAAACGAGGATAGATGTAAATGTCTATGAGCCACAGGTATCACTTAATATCAGGTAGACTATGCGCTCGTATGTCACACTTATACTATAAAAAATTCTGGAACAGTTCCCGATGATACAATACGTAAAGACTGTAAAGAAGGCGATGCGGTAATCTCGAACGATTAAAAAAATGTTAAAAATGTCAGTTTGTAAATCCTGCGTCATGCGCAAAATGTCATTCAAAGAAATATCTTTATCCGACTTAACTTTTAACTTCTTTGCATCTGTACAATGCGCAACTTCACTGTCCTTTTATCATTAAGTACGACAGGTTGATGTGACAAATAAAAAAGGCTTTATACAATTGTTATCAGAAAATACGGATAAAATAACCTTATAAACGTATTTATTTTTTATTTTTATAAGGATTAGGGTGAAAAACGAGCACACAGTCCACCTGATAGTAAGTGGTTGCTGTGGCTAATAGACATCTACATCTATCCGATCAAATTGCAGATGCGTTGTCACCCGTGAGGACTAAGGTGGAATGCCTCGTTTACAGTAATGTGGGTCTCAGATTTTCTACACTCACCATACGAAACACAGCAGCGTTAAGCTGCTATTTTACGCTGGTATTCTGTGAGAGCGTGGTCCTTCCCCGGTCGAGCCGACCCATTCGTGCTACAACTATACCAGATATATAGCTGCAGCGTGGCTCTACAACGTGTTCCTGCATAACGACGTTGTATTAATCACGAAGATCGGGATATTTACTACACCACTTTTCTAAAAGTAAGAGGCTTTTTTTGCGTTTATTAAAGAGTCGCCTAATGTTTCAGGACTTTTCTTAAATGACAGGGCAACCACATACCGTCCATCGGTTTGGCGGTAAGTGGTAGAAGTATAGATATCTTCACATTCTTTCTCCTCAGGACTTAAATATATTTTTGCGGAAGTTCTTCTACTTTCCAAATTTTTTTCTGTTATGTCAGTAAGACCATTTTGAAGTTATGCTTCTTTTGGAACGTTTGGGAAAAATGATGAGAGTGTATTTTTCGATGCGCGCGCCACACCTACATCATTAAACAACACCATGAAGTTGTTTCGATGCGCGCGCGCACACAGTCACCTAAAAGCGACAACTTCAGTGGGTAATTGTCTGTAAAGTTTTTTGTTTTGTTGCGATAAAGAAGTATAACTTCCCACGTGCGTACCTAAGTACACACACACTTCATTTAAATTTATGTCGTAAGAACAGGAAATAAAGAAACGAGGAGAACAAAGAGATGTAGCGACTTCAGCATCACCCATCATCCGAGTGATGATTCTATAGCACTAGGCGATTGCGATTGAATGAAGTTTTCAGGCGGCAAATTTTTATGTAGGTATAAATACCCCAATAAAACATCAATAACGCTAGGTTGATAAAACTGATCATCCGCTATCGTAATTAATGTAAAGGGCGAATTTTTGAAACATCTTCTAACGAATCTGACAACTGACCCTTAATGGTTGGAACCACTAATGGTTTAATATGATATCATTAAATATAATATTATTATAATCTTTGTTATCATTACAGCGCGATGTGAACTGCAGTGAAGTGACACCTCAAATCTTTTGGGTCACACTACCTATTTTGTGTGCTCCGGTAAATCGATTTTTATTTGTAACGGAATGAAATAGGCGTTTACAAAAATCTTTTGTAATATAATCGGTTTGGGGTCCGGGATCCACTAAACACCGAATAAAATGTTCGTTATCATATTTTTCTACGACTTTTTTTTTGCAGCCACAATAAAGTAGTATAACGTGGGAGAGTACGACAATCTAACGAAATATTACATGAAGTGGTAGATTTTCTCTTACATTTGTCGCCGCATTAAAAATGTAAACGATAGAAAAATTAATCTTACTATTGTTAACTAGACGGTCATTAATTGAATGCGAGCTAAATGCATTAGATTTAGGCGACTGCGCAACCTCCGATTGATCTATCTAATTGTATGTATTGCTACTACGAAAAGCAGTCTTATTGCCATTGCGCTGTGAATTAAAATGAAGCAATGAATGGTGGCGACGCGAACAGTATTACACTTGTGCTGCGGTTAGAAAAAAGAAGACGAGTGTTTATCACTCAAAACAATTAATACAACAATTGTTTAGTTTAACAAAATTATATCATTCTTATGTATTTAATTTTGGGAAACGTGAACAAACACACAAGCGTTCATGATCATTTGATTTACAAAAGATACTTGAATGAAAAATGGTCTTATTAATAAAGGGTTTACTAATTTTAATTGAAAGTCACTTGTTTTGATTGTTAGTATTTGTAGACAGAGTATGTGGATTATTAAATGTATAACATAAAGCCCTATTTTGTTCGTATAAAAGTTATACTAAAAAGGTTAAAAAGGCTATACATATTTAGGTATGTTTATAGTATGACAAAATATTTCAAATAACTTAACAGTCTCAAGATCTAATTTTCTAAGTGCAATATTTAATGACAAAAAATCAGGTCAGTTATCAATACTTAATTGCTTTAGAGCATTAATTGAATCGTCAAATTGATCCATAAACATAACAGTGGTAGAGCCACGCGGCAGCTATTGCTGTCGCACGGATGGGCCGGCTCGAACCGGGGTGGTACCAAGACCTCACAGAATACCAGCGTGAAGTAGAGGTTTACCTCTGCGTTTCGCTTAGTGAGTGCAGGTGGCCGGAGGCCCTTTTTTACTGGAAATGAGGCATTCCATCTTAGTCGTCACGGGTGACAACGCATCTGCATTTTCATTCGCAAACGAGGATAGATGTAGATGTCTATGGGCCGCAGCAACTACTTACCATCAGGTGGACTGTGTGCTCGTTTGTCACCCTCATCCTATAAAAAAAAATTATGCTAACCATTTGTTGAGTTTGCGTTCACCTGTTTTAAGTTCAACAATTGGTAAATATACGTATATGCTAGTGTGCGTTCATCGTTATAAATACGTAAACGCGCATTCCAAATAATAGAATAATTTGTTGTGGTAAGTGCTAACTCGGCGCAAACCGATAACGCTTTGTCACTTAATTTGTTTACTAAGTGATAAACGCGTTCGGCATCAGTATCGTGAATTAATCAGTATCTTAAAATGTTGAATAAACATGAACTATTGGCGCATTTTACCGTTAAATGACATTAATTCAATTGGCGGAGCGAAGTTTTTAATTTAGTAGGAAAATTATTTTTTAACGGAATAGTGGAAGGTGATATCGAAGGTTTCGTAACTTGATACTTAATAAGACTATATAAATCCTCAAATGAGTTCCAAGCGTTATAATCAATGTCTGCATTAAGGTTTTAATTTTAAATTTTCAACATTACAGTTGTAGAATACTCTTTGAAATTCACTATGTAATTGTTCTATATTCGTAGCGGCACTAAGAAATAAATTATGCTCGTCCAAAGAATTAAATTCGTTCTTTGAGATCTCGTAAATTTTTCGTAAGCGTTCATAAATATAAATACGCTTAGCGATAATAAATTTTAAACTAACTTCTTCGTCCGAAACCAGTTTATGACAACGAGAAGCAAATAATTTGCTTCTCGTTGTCATTTTCAGCAAACAATGCGGACTAAATGTTATTGTGATAATTTACGCTAGAATAAGCTATACTGCGGAACGGAGCTATTTCATGTAATAGTGGTTAATTTAACAAGAATAATATCATTAAAGTAATAATGATATGGTATGCGTTACAAAAGGGTATATTACAAGGGATATACGAGTAAAAAGCGCTGCGGGACAAATATAAATTATAAATAATATAATTGCAACTGTAATTTATATAATTTAATAATATATACGTATATAATTTTTTGTAATACATGAAGAAAACGACATATTTGTCACCCTTATTATAAAGGATTATTTAATTTTCTTTTAAACGACCATCCTTCAACACAACAATCATCCTTTTAATAATTCTAGTTCAGAATTATTAAAAGGATGATTATATATGTAAGTTGATGAACTATAGGGTGCGGTGCAAGTTTACTATTTCGCGATATTGCAAATGCTTTAAAATTGGGCTCGAGGGAGGACGTGGAGCAATGTGCACACACCTGGACTTCTGCCAATCTGCTTCGTTTTTCAAGGGTTGCAACCGCAATTATTGGACTCCCTGTTTCTTCACATATAATCGCGAAATATAGCGTCATTGTAAATGTCTATACACTTAACGATAATTTTGTATTGTTTAATATCTAAATTACACAAAGGTGGTTGCGATGGCACGACATAGAAGCGATGCGGTTGGTTTCGTGCTTTGTGAACTTATATATGCACTTTTGTATAACCCCGTTAATACCAAAGTGTATATATTAATAGGTACATAAGGCGGTAGATAGAAAATCAGGAAATGGGTTTTTAACGAATCTCAAAGTGGCGCAAGCACTTATGCTACCACTTAAATTTTGTAATTTTTTTTAACTAAATCCTTAAAACAAATTAATGTGTGGCGGTGATTTATAGGTATATTATATAAAATGTATTTGTGAAATAAAAGTGCGTATTAACTTTATATGTTTTATTTTATTATGATCATCATTAAAACCCTTCACAAGTGCACTGATGAACATAGACCTCCCCCAAGGAATGCCACAAAACAAGGTCCTGAGCCACCTGCATTCATAGATTTCCTGCATGTCTCACGAGGTCATAATTTCATTCCTCTGGTGGAAGGACGCCCTACACTTCATCCGCGGGAAGAGGCCGCCACTCGAGAAACTTTTTTCCCCATCGGTTGTCAGTTTTTCGAGCTATATGGCCGAACCATTGCCACTTCAGCTTACTTATCCCTTGGGCTATGTCTGTCACTCTGGTTCTAATGCAGATATCCTCATTTCTAAGTTTATCACGCAAATAAACTCCGAACATAAACCTCTCTATAGCTCGCTAAGCAACCTTGAGCTTCCTCATTCGGCCAGCAGTAAAGGACCAGGTCTCAGTTCCATAGATCATCACTGGCAACACGCACTGGTTTGTATAGTCTCGTTTTCAAGTTTTGAGGTATACCTGACGAGAAGATGTGCCGTAATTTCCTGAACGCTGCCCAACCGAGTTGAATCCGACGATTGACCTCTCGGTCGAAGTTGGACTTACCCAGTCGGACTATTTGTCCCAGGTAAACATACTCGTTAACAACTTCGAGCTTAGTGCTCCCAACAACTACCGGCATAGGTGTGACACATTAAACATGATCTTTGTTTTGTCCATGTTCATCTTAAGACCTATCCGTTGGGTGACACTATTGAGGTTATTAAGCATAGTGCTTAGGTAGTCCAGCGATTCTGCCATAAGGACAATATCGTCGGCAAATGGAAGGTGAGTGATGTACTCGCTAATAATACTGTAACTTTTCGAGTCCAGTAGCTTGAAAATGTCTTCCAATGCAGCGGTGAAGAGTTTCGAGAATATAACGTCTCCCAGTCTTACACCTCTCTGCAGTTGGATAAGTGTCGTACTCTGGTTCTGGTTCTGTACCCGGATAGCCATCGTAGCACTACTTTTCAAACATTTTAGCACTTCGATATACCGATAGTCAATCTGGCACCGCTGAAGCGACTGTAGCACCGCCCAAATTTCGACTGAATCAAAGGCTTTCTCATAATCCACATACTCAAGGCAAAGTGGAAAATTGTACTCTTCTGTCTTCTGCACAATTTGCCGAAGGGTGTGTATGTGTTATATGGTACTAAAGCCTTTTTGGCAACTAGCTTGTACGGATGGCTGGCAGTCATCAAGTCTGCGTACGAGAAGATTCGTAATGACTCTCGAAAACAGCATGTAGACGCGGCTTAGAAAAGAAATCAGTCTGCAGTTCTTCAAGAAAGCGTTATCGCCTTTCTTGAAGAACAAGACCACCGCACTTATGCTCCACGCCTTTGGAGTAATATTACCATGGAGGACGGAATTAAATAGCTTCTCAAGGACTTAAAGTACCGGTTTTCCATCCGCTTTCAGAAGGTCTGCTGTAATGCACCCTCGCCCGGGGACTTTAAAGTGCTGGAGAGCCATTCTAATCTCGCTCAGATTGACTTTTGGAATATCTTCGGAATAGTGCGGATAAGACTCGCTCTTGGATCAATACTCACACTTGCGTGTGGTTCCAACGATGACGTGTACAGCTGCCCATAGAACCTCTCAATCTCACTGAAAATCTCAGGTGTCCTAGAAACGATGCTGCCACACTCGGTCTTCATCTTTTACAGTTGGCTCTTTTTGGCAGACAGATCTCTGGCAAAGACTTTGGAACTTCTGAACTTCTGAAGACTTCTTCAATACAAGCTGTATTGAAGTTGCGTAAGTCCGCCGCATGCATTTGGAGATCTGTCTGTTCAGTTGCCTGTATGCTGTCAAATCTGTTGAAGACTGCTGCTTCATTTCCCTTCTAACAGCCATGAGATTAATTGTGTTATCGGAGAGTTTTTGTGTTCTTCTGCGGTAGGTCTTGCAAAACTTAGCTCTGACCGAATGGATAGTTTCCACGAGCTTATCGTTCATATCGTCCACTTTATTGCAGTCTTCCAGGTACTTAAAAAGTTTTTGTAACTCAAGGTGAAAAGTTTCGGTACTTTGGGCTAGAGCACGAGGACGACAGAGCGTTGATTTCATTAGACGTGACCTCTTCAACTTAACGTTTAGGTTCAGTGTGCCTCTAACCATTCGGTGATCGCTACCAGTCCTAGAAACGATGCTGCCACACTCGGTCTTCATCTTTGACAGTTGGCTCTTTTTGGCAGACAGATCTCTGGCAAAGACTTTGAAGCCTTGGTTCCACTCGATCGCTTCTTTAATACAAGCTGTATTGAAGTTGCGTAAGTCCGCCGCATGCATTTGGAGATCTGTCTATTCAGTTGCCTGTATGCCGTCAAATCTAATGAATAATGTAGCTTCATCTCCGGTCTAACAGCCGTGAGATTAAGAGTGTGATTGGAGAGTTTTTGTGTTCTTCTGCAGCGGGTCTTACAAAACTTAGCTCCGACCGCATGGACAGTTTCCACGAGCTTGTCATTCATATCTTCCACATTATTGCAGTCTTCTAGGCACTGAAAACGGTTTTGTAACTTGAGCTGAAAGGTATCGGGACTCTGGAACAGAGCAAGAGTGGGACAGAGCGTTGACTTCATTAGGCGAGACCTCTCCAACTTAACGTTTTGGTTCAGTGGGCCCCTAACCATTCGGTGGTCGCTACCAGTTTTCACCCTCTCGAGACATCACTGAACAGTTGTCGTCTGCTCGTCATAATGAAGTCAATCTCATTTTTTGTCGAACTTTCAGGGCTCGATCAGGTCCACTTCTTGTGGTGCTGCTTCCGGACGAAAGAGTTCATCATAAAGAGTCCCTGTTTATCCATGTAGTCGGCCAGCAGCTGGCCTCTGGGCTTCCGTTGCCCTATTCCAAATTTCTCTACTTTTAGCTCACCATTCTCTCTTGTGCCTAGTTTTGCGTTGAAGTTCCCCATTAACACCGTATAGTGGGTTTTGGAGGAATGCATGGCTCTAGAGATATCATCATACAATTCCTTCAACTCCTCATCGAGGTGTGCCGAGGTTGATGCGTAAACCTGTCTGACCTTCATCGAATAGCGTTTGGTGATTCTGAGTATAAGGTACTCGACCCTCGTCGACACACTCCCAATCTTTACAACGTTGTAAACGAGAGACTTGTGGATGATAAATCCAACACCTCCTTGGGACAGACGGTCGCCCTCCCGGTGATAGAACAAGTTGCAGGATTCGAGGATTACCGTGTCCTCCCCCTCTCTTCGGACCTTAGATAATCCTATAATATTCCAGTGCAACTTGTCTCTCTTCTTCCAGCTCTAGGATCTTCTCGTCATTCCTCAGGGTGCGTGCGTTATAAATTGCCAGGTCGAGTCGTCATAGGTGGCAACAGAACCTCCACCGGAGATTCTTAGCACCCCCTGCTCCGCCGTTACCATGGCCGCCACCGTAGCCAGGAATATGGGGGCCATCGGGGACTGTGGCCTTTTATCACTTTTACATTGGGGGGTATATTGACATAGTTGCCACGCTTGGCGAGTGGGTTGGCAACCGCAGTTCTTTTTTATTTGGATATTGCTGTTATCAGGAAGATGCTGCTGCCCATCTCCTGCCTGTTTCCCACTGTCGCTTTTTACGACACCCACGGGAAGTTATGGGGTAGTGGATATTCTTAACCGCAACTACACAGCCTATGTTATGTTTTAATTATAAAAACAAATATACAAATAAACATTATTAGATAGACATATATCAAAAGTCAGTTTATCTAACTTTCTTTACTATCGATTTATGATGGAAAATCAACACACGAAAACCGAAGTCAGATCCTATAAAAACAAAAGTTAATTTGGGCTTCTTGCTGGTTGGTTGTTCCCTGAACAGAAGTGTTTCCGAAAAAGTGGTAAAAGCATAAATGACTTTCAATAGGTATTCTTGTTATCTTCTCTTTCTCTTTTCCTCTTTTATAAAACGGAACCTCTGTGCTAGGATTTTCTCCTGTATCGTGGGGGCAGTTTTTTCATAAATATTAGAAGAAAAAACATCCAAACCCGGAATTTTGTAGGCGATATGAATACTTGTTCCATGCGGGATTTGAACCCGTGGCCCTTATCACTGTAATTAATTACAAAGTTACCAGAAGTTAACAGATTTATTATATTCCATTTAATAAAATAAACTTGTGATAGGAAGCAAATTACTTATGTAAGCGTCTTGGTGGTGCACATACAAGCCCGTTATGCATGATTAACAAAGAAATCGCAGAGATTCAGAAATTGAATATAAGCCTGCTGGCCCTTTCTTAAAAAGGAATATACTTAATCGGTTGTGGCTAGCGATAGTAAAAGGATGCTTAATAACTGTGTTTATCATTAAGGATTTAATTTTAAATCATCAGATAACATAAGAGAACACACAACATAAACATATTTAAAATTCCAGATGTCTGAATAGAAAATTTGTGTTTCAATTTTATATTCAGTCAGGTTATGAATTTTTTATAGGATAAGGGTGAGAAAAGAGCACATAGTCCACCTGATGGTAAGTGGTTGCTGTGGCCCATAGATATCTACATCTATTCGATTACGAATCAAAATGCAGATGCGTTGTCACCCGTGAGGACTAAGATGGAATGCCTCGTTTCCAGTAAAAAGGGTCTCCGGATCTCTACACTCACTATACGAAACACAGCAGCGTTAAGTTGCTATTTTACGCTGGTATTCTGTGAAAGCGTGGTCCTTCCCCGGTCGAGCTGACCCATTGGTGCTACAACTATAATATAGCTGCAGCATGGCTCTACCACGTATTTAGTTGATAGACAACTTTTCAAATTCTGTCCCTATTCAATTTCGTCTACTTATTCGAAAAGATTATTTTGTAAATAAAATCTGATAAATATGAAACAAGATAAGAGTTCAGTGCAAACTTTATGCATATTTTACTCATTTAAATATGAACAGTCCGTTTCAGATATACCCAAAAACACATTTTACTAGAAAAACATTAACATTAGGTAGTTAAGCGATTGTTATGTAAGATAATAATTCAACATACTAATGTACCATAAAATACATGAATATTTTTCCAACTGCCGATTCTAGCCTCATTTTATATCTACAATATACTGATACTCGTAATATATATATATATATATATTATTACGGCCGGCAGCTGCCTATCCCAGGAGTAGAATCCTTCGCGGCCCATAGACGAAGAAGCTACAGGCAGATGCTGGTCGGGCGTCCTCACGCCACGGGTTAAAAGTCTAATTACACTAAATAATCCGGGGGGAGCGTTACAATTGTTGAACAGAGCTTACTTACCTCTATTCAAGGCGACTGGTCCCTCAGGATTCGGTCAGGTCTCGTGTGGGTGTATTGTGCTAGAAAGTAAAGGTCAGTGATGTGTATTTGGGTGTGGCTGGTAGTGTTATTGACCTTATTTGACCGTTCCCCCTGCAGCAGTTCGGCCCTCAGCTCCTCTCTAAGCTAAGGTCGCCTTCCGCAGTCACTTTCTTCCTTTGTTACGATTGACTCGCGAAAATGAACACAGAACGTACGGGTCAAAGGTCACCGTTATTTCTAGAATATTAACTACCGCACTAGTAACTAATACAGTCGAATCCACTTATACAGATTCTGCGTTAAACCTAAAGTCCCGGGTAAACTCTCAACACGCGCCACCATTCCCAGTGGTATATTTACTATACGCGCCTATCATAAAATTAAGAGCTCCCGACCAAAAAACGGACTGCCTTCTCCTTCGACGCGAAGAAGACATCTAATCTTTCGCTCTCGACTCCCACCGTTCAGTAAGCTCGGACGTTCAACCCGCACGAACGTCATCCCGTATCAGCCGAGCCGAGAGCCATCTAACGTCGATGCCTGACACCAACGCTTTTGCGTAAACAAACCCCCGTCCCGGACATAAGGATTTAGGTCCGCGAGCAAACCGGTCAGCGGGACAGGGTCGCGACGGCAAGTTGCAAGATCGAATCTACAACCAAACTAGGCCACCCTACGCACCCAATCAGATCTTGCAACCCTGACCAACGCCTCAAAATTACAGCCCCAACGTGGGCTAGCCGGAGAGTTGAACTGGATGCCCTTCCTGGTCATCGCAGCACATAAATAAGTCCTATTTCTAGACAGAAGTCAGACGACCTCCTTCAAACACCTATCTGCGCTCCTATGATTAGTTCCGCAACTCGACCGGATCAGGTCTGCAAACAGCGACGCGACACGAAGCGGCCCAGAGGGACCTTCAAGCTTCAGTGCAGAGAGCACCCCCAAATTCCCCATGAACGTCGTCTGTGGAGAGCTGAACGAAACGCACAGATGGTCCCTAGCAGGTGATCCTATGCTCATATTTCAACTAATTTTTCAAAAGCATCAATGTTCAATTACAGAATTAATTAAAACAAGTAATCACCGATGCACATAGGTCAACTTGGCAAAGTAAACAAAACAATAAACGTAAGGGACAGCCCTATTTCTTATTTCAAATAAATATCTTAGACAGTGCCAACAAAATCTAAACCAAAAGAGAATTGACTCCTATTTCCTTCGGCAACCACAGGGTTATCTAATTTCAACCTTCCTTATCACAAAGAAAAATGATTAAACACTATCACAAGCATTAAAAAAGGGCACACAATTTAATCTCAATTTTCCGTGCAACAGCAAACGCAGTGATCAAATGTATTTACAAAACATATGCAGCAGCATTTAAAGGAGTATTTTAAATTCAATTCTTTTAATCACAACCGCTACAATATGAATTTCGCGGAAAACTCAAAGCATTTTAATTTAAATTTAAAGAATTTTTAACTAAGTGCTCGACCAAACCAAATCTAATACCCCTTGAGAGCGTGATTCAACGCTCCAGGGGGCCCTAATCTTCCCACCACCAAGTGGAGGCCACACCGCGTGAACCCGATACTGACAGAGCGCAACCGCTAACGGTCGCCACTCGGGTTGTACGCCCTCACTGAGGCCGTCGGCAACAGAACAGCTTGACAAGTGGACTGTTGACGGCTTAAGGCTCAGTAGAGGCAGCCATGGTGGGAGCTAAGGCGGCAGCTAGCTAGGGCCGCCTCCATCAAATGGGGTACAGTGGTACACCAGTCGCGGCCACTCAGCTAACGGGAGTGGGAAGGGTCCAGCGGACCGATGAGTGGCCGTGAAGTTCCTCTTCGCACGCTGAGGGGGGGTGATGACACCCCCGCCCCTGGGGGAATTACCCCCCGACTGGTCGGGGGAGGGACCCCTTTCAAACCTAGGGGCCTGGTGGCTAGCCGGCGGGCGCCGAGCGTCGCCCGTCAGAGGGAGTGGCGGAGCGCCCCCGCCCGTGGGGGTCGAGGGCCTGGCAGTGCCCCGAGAGGAGACGCCGTTCGCACCCAGGCACAGTACGACATGGTGATTGCCCTGGCAATGCAGACAGGGCCGCTGGTGCGGACAATCTCGCTGGAGGTGCCCTTCCAAACAGGAGTAACACCAGCGGCGCTCCTTGGCGATAGTTCGCCTCGCCGGAACTGGCTTACTTAATAATTTTGGGCAAGACGTTACCCGGTGATCAGATGCTCGACAATAGGAGCAGGGGGGGGTTGACGACGACTTGCCCGGCGGAATTCGCCTCTCACTGGGCACGGCTCGTAAGTCGTCGACGGTGCCCGCCGCGTGCTCGATCTTTCGGCACTGCTCCTCCAAAAACCGCAGCAGGTCATAGAAGGGCGGAATATAGGAGGCCTCGTCCCCGCCGTACCTCTCCTCAAAATGCATTTGAAGGTCAAGAGGTAGACGGGACAGCACGATGCGGAGCAACAAGAAGGCCCATTCGCCTACTGGTAAATCCAGCCGCCTCAACGTATTACAGGCCACCAAGACTGGATCCAACAGGTCCGGACGTAGTCTGGCCCGGTCACTAAGCAGCGGAAGGCTTAGAAGCTGCTTAACATGTTCGTCGGCAATTCGCCGGACGTTGGCGTATCTTCTGGCTAGGAGGTCCCGAGCAGTCTGGTAGGCGTCGTCCGACAATCTCAAATGGCTGACAACGCCCAGGGCCTCCCCCTCCAGTGAGGCCAGGAGGTACGCCATCTTCTGGCTCGGGGTCAAGTCACTCCGGGCGTCCACTAGGCCGTCGAAAAGACCAATGAAGGTCAGCCATTCGGAAAGGACCCCGGAGAACCTTGGCAAGTCCAGAGTTGGGAGTCGTCCCAACAGCTCCGGCTGAGGCTGCTTCTGAAAGGACTCGGGCAGGCCACTCGTCCGAGCTTCACGCGCCTCCTCGGCATACCTGCCTTCAGCCTCGATCAACTCGTCCGTGAGCGAAAAGAACTGCTCGTAGTCTGCGAAGCAGGAGTCCAGGACTCCCTTTTCCACATCCGAATCCTCGAGCTCAGCGTAAGCCTCCTCCACTGCAGCCCTTCGAGCATCAACCTGCTCGAACCGCTTCATCAAATTATGGACCCTATCCGGTCGACCTATCAAAGCATGGGCGCTGGTGGCCCAGCGTAACTCAGTCCGCAGGCAACGGATTAGCATCTTGGGCGAGGACATCACTACTAAATACAAATTACGACGCCGCTCGAGCACAATTACAAAAATAACAAATAAAATATACAAAAAAAAATTAACAGCCAACCAATGCAGTTCCTATCAAATCGAGTTGAATAGAATGTACACACATAAGAACCGCTATTTATCAAATCAAACACAAGTTAGTACAAAAGAAAAGGTAAATCAAATTAACAATAACAAATACTAGTGCGATCAAATCAAGTTAAATTCAAATTACGTAAATACAAATTACCACTCTTTAGTTCAAATACAAATTACAATACGAAAGATACATAACGAAGATACACATCAACAAAAAATACCTTGCTCGGAAATCGACCCTTCGATAAGTAACACACTACAACCATCCGACAACGATAATTAACCGATTACGTAAAAATAACCATCTACCTACATGACGCAATCTCCCGCTTGCGCGCTAAACCGGGCGTGGCTTTTCAAATTTACCCGCAAACAACAAAGCAAGCTAACAAAGAAAGGAATTTTATTATTACGTATATAATAAAAAAAAATATTTTTACGTATTACGGACGGGCGTGATTGTAGACACAAAATTAAACTAATCAACCCAACGCTCCCTGCCACCAAAATTATTTAATTTTTATCAAATACTATGGTCGGTGGATCGACCGGGAATCGATCCCAGCACCGCGTTCTGCTACCAAATATTACGGCCGGCAGCTGCCTATCCCAGGAGTAGAATCCTTCGCGGCCCATAGACGAAGAAGCTACAGGCAGATGCTGGTCGGGCGTCCTCACGCCACGGGTTAAAAGTCTAATTACACTAAATAATCCGGGGGGAGCGTTACAATTGTTGAACAGAGCTTACTTACCTCTATTCAAGGCGACTGGTCCCTCAGGATTCGGTCAGGTCTCGTGTGGGTGTATTGTGCTAGAAAGTAAAGGTCAGTGATGTGTATTTGGGTGTGGCTGGTAGTGTTATTGACCTTATTTGACCGTTCCCCCTGCAGCAGTTCGGCCCTCAGCTCCTCTCTAAGCTAAGGTCGCCTTCCGCAGTCACTTTCTTCCTTTGTTACGATTGACTCGCGAAAATGAACACAGAACGTACGGGTCAAAGGTCACCGTTATTTCTAGAATATTAACTACCGCACTAGTAACTAATACAGTCGAATCCACTTATACAGATTCTGCGTTAAACCTAAAGTCCCGGGTAAACTCTCAACACGCGCCACCATTCCCAGTGGTATATTTACTATACGCGCCTATCATAAAATTAAGAGCTCCCGACCAAAAAACGGACTGCCTTCTCCTTCGACGCGAAGAAGACATCTAATCTTTCGCTCTCGACTCCCACCGTTCAGTAAGCTCGGACGTTCAACCCGCACGAACGTCATCCCGTATCAGCCGAGCCGAGAGCCATCTAACGTCGATGCCTGACACCAACGCTTTTGCGTAAACATATATATATATATATATATATATATATATATATGCTACTACTACTACTTCTGTAAGCCATCTCTTCCATCTCTGCACAGAGAGGACAACTCACTGGCCACAAAGGAGAAAACCGATCTGTTAACCTCTCTCTTTGCATCCAACTTGACTCTAGATGACGAGGAGAACACACCGCCGGCGATCCCGCGTTGTGAGTGCTCCATGTTGGATATGCGGTTTACACAGTGCTCGGTTCGCAAAGCAATCTTCTCCCTGGACGTCAGCAAGTCGAGTGGGCCTGATGGAGTCCCTCCCATTGTGCTTAAGACGTATGCTTCGGCGTTTGCACCGGTTTTAACGCGTCTTTTCCGGTACTCCTACTCCCAAGGCGTAGTCTCGAATTCATGGAAGTCAGGTTTGATCCACCTGATACCTAAAGAAGGCGACCGCTCAGACCCGTCCACACAGGCCTATCGTCATCATCTCCTTGTTCTCCAAAATAATGGAATCCATTATAAACTGCCAGCTCTTGAGGTACCTTGAGGATCACCAGCTGATTAATGACCGCCAGTACGGTTTTCGTCGGGGTCGAACAGCTAGTAATCTTCTGGTCTACCTGAGTCATAGATGGGCGGAGGCAGTAAAGTTCAAGGGGGAGGCGTTGGCCATTAGTTTGGACATAGTGAAGGCCTTCGATCAGGTCTGGCACAAAGCGATTGTTTCGAAGCTTGCTTTCTATGGGCTTCCCGAGAAATTGTGCAATAGATCACCAGTTTCCTTGCTGATCGGAGCATCAAGGTCGTAATAGACCGTGCGTGCTATGATTTCAAACCTATCAACGCTGGTGTTCCACAAAGCTGCATGCTATCACCAACGCTGTGGCAAACTGGTAACATTAATTGCTATGGAGACGACAGCACTGGTTTTTTTTTGTAGGATAAGGGTGACAAACGAACACACAGTGCACCTGATGGTAAGCGGTTGATGCGGCCAATAGACATCTACATCTATCCTTGTTTGCGAATCAAAATGCAGATGCGTTGTCACCCGTAAGGACCAAGATTGAATGCCCCATCTCCAGTAAAAAAGCCTTCGGCGACCTGCACTCACCAAGCGAAACGCACACACACACACACACACACACACATGGTACCACACCAGTTCGAGCCGGCCCATCCGTGCGATAGCAAAAGCTGCCGCGTGGCTCTTCCACTGTTTAAATGCCTTATATACGGACAGTGCCAATATTTCTCGGGAAAACGTCGCCGAATACCGGGACAAACTTGTGTCTGAAGTAGAGTCTTTGCTGAACAAGGTCTCGGATTGGAGGCGACTAAACCTAGTCCACTTCAATCCCTAAGAAGACACAAGTTTGCGCGTTTACCGCTAAAAAGAACCCCATTGTCGAATCTCCTCAGTTTCAAGGCTCTTTGCTTTTTGCGCGTTGCCCTTGCTGTCTCAGCTAGCATCGGAATCCTCGGCGTCGGCATATCGAATAGTGTACAGTTTCGTGGTCACTTGGAAGGGAAGGCCAAATTGACCTCTAAAAAGTATGTCGTGCTCAGCAGAGCGAGACAGTATTTCATGCCGCCACATCGCTTGTAACTTTACAAAGCGCAAGTTCGGCCTTACATGGATTACTGTTCTCATCTCTGGGCCGGGGCGCCGCATTGCCAGCTCCTTCCACTTGACCATATCTAGCGCAGAGCGGTTCGAATCGTCGATGACCGAGTTCTTTCTGATCGGCTCGATACACTGGCACTACGTAGGGATGTTGCATCCCTTTATATTTTCTATCGAATTTACCACGGGTTGTGCTCTGAGGAATGGATTAATTCCAGCCGCCAAATTTTACGAACGCACGTCGCGTAAAAATTCACGATACCATCAGCACCGAGTTTTCTTCCTCGTACTACTACGTTAGGCACGACTCACCACTCTCGAAAATACGACACGTGTTTCGCCTCTACACGAGGCATCCTCAGATGAAGTAGACTTGGGAATATAATCTGAAGCTCCGCTCAACCTCTTGGTTAAAATAGCGTTATGCTATATAAATATTGTATGAATGAATGAATATACTTTATTGTACACCACTAACAAAAATACAAATGTCATAACAAAATCAGATTATAATATGTACAATTTGGCGGCCTTATCGCTACATAGCGATCTCTTCCAGGCAACCAAAGGTGTAAAGTAATACAAACAATGAATAGGTAGGTGGTAGGTGGCGCAATATAAATATACAAATAAAAAAATGAAAAAAAAAAAGATATAAATAACTACGTAATACATGAAATAAAATAAATTACGAACACATAATAAAAGATAAAGTAAAACATATAATATATACATACACATATTATATACAGGGTATTTTTGGAACGCTCCCGAAAACTAAGACAGGCGACAGCACCAAGTATGCCTTTGATCATGGGTCACAAATAAATTTGATCCTGATGAAAAAAAAATCATATTTTTACAACGTTTTCTTAGCGTTATTCACGCGCCATCATGTTAGTACAGCTAAATGAAACGATAATTTCATAAAAAAAATCATGAAAATACTGAAACATAAAACCAGCAGTGAAAACTGAATTGATATCACCTGACTAATGGAGGTTAATGTACGCGCGAACGGTGAAAAAAGAACGCTGGCCTTGAACTTGGGCACAGCGATTTATCACATATTGGTACGAAGGGGGCGCGACGGGGGAACAATCCGCCAGTATTACTGTGCCTGCATGCTATTGGTTCCCGCGCTTTGTACGCTCCAAAAATACAGTCGCATACACAGCTTACTTTGCGACTCGCGACGATGTTTTAAAAAGGAAGGAAAGAAAAATTATTTATATCTATTGTTTTATGACTAAACTAGTGAACGAAAAGGTAAATATGATAGGAGAAGGTGAATGGGGACAATTGTGCAGTAAATTTAAAAGTGTTGAGGAAGAATACCGAAAAAATTACCATGTGATCGACCTGATGACGGAAGCTCAAGCGAAGATGAAAGTGATGATGAAGTAGCATCCAGTAACACCAACACACCTTCAACATCTGGCTTCCATGTGACCCAAGACGACATAATGGACGGCGTGCCACCCTTACCTTAAGTTTTCTTGTTACAAACTACTTTATATTTTACGATAGAAATAACAAATAATGCTCAAGTAAACATTATCCATTTTTAATTCCAAGTAAGGCACCTATTATGATTCTACAATAAAACAATTAATTACTTACTATAATATTATAAAACAATATCCCAATACCATGTAGTACTTTAGAACGCGACTGTAACCTCCCTCCACTCGACCGCATCGCATCACGCTGTGACGCAGTAGGTTTCAGTTTAATTGTAGTTTTTGAAACAGTTCCGTGTTGATTTTGTTACTTGTTGTTACGTTTTTTGTTTTAATAATGCTTAACGCGTACGTTTATAGTGATTGTGAATACGACAACATGTTATGTATCCGAGCCTAGGTACACGAAGTATCGCTAAATAAATTGTTAAGACGTCGGGATGGAACAAGTGTGTCATACTGTGCAGTGCACAAAGTGTTGAAGGGTAACCGAATGCTTGGCCACCTCGCTCACCAGATCTGACACCGTTAGACTTCCTTCTTTCTGTGGGGTATGTGAAAGAAAGGGTTTTTAATCGTGAGTGTGATAGTGCTGACGAAACTACAAAAGGATCGTGGATGTTTTCGACAAACTACGTACGGACTGTGTCGAAGACACAGTCCGTACGTAGAATTGTTAAGACGTCGGGATGAAATAAGTGTTGAAGCGTAACCGAATGCGCCCATACAAATTGCACAAAGTGCAAGCTTTAGTTCCCGGCGATCACGACCGCCGACGAGTTTTCTGCCGTTGGTTATTATACCAGAAACAACGTGTGGCTGGTTCCATTGAGCACAATATCTGAACGGATGAGTCGACATTTACCAGAAAAGGCCTGTGGAACCGAAGAAATACACACGTGTATTCAGAGGTTAACCCGCACGCTGTTCGACAAACCGGGCAGTTAACCCGATGGTCGGTTAACGTATGGGCAGGTTTATTTAAGGATCGCATACTGGGACCAGTGTTTCTGCCACAGCGACTGAACGGCCAGCGATACCTAAACTTTATAAAAGAACAGTTTACAGACATTTTAGACGACCTATCGTTGGCTGAATATCGCCGCACATGGTTCCAGTATAATGGTGAGCGCCTCAATGAGCTATTTGATGATCGCTGGATTTGGCGGACTAGGACCACACGCTTGGCCACCTCGCGCACCAGATCTGACCCCGTTAGACTTCTTTCTGTGGGGTATGTGAAAGAAAGGGTTTTTAATCGTGAGTGTGATAGTGCTGACGAAACTACAAAAGGATCGTGGATGTTTTCGACAAACTACGTACGGACTGTGTCGAAGATCACACGATGATGCCCCGCCTCCATGAGGAGACGCAACACCGAGCCCAAATCTGCCTTGAAATCAATGGAGCACAATTTGAGCCGCATCTCATAAGACCACGGAGGATTTAGAGCGGTAAGCTGTTTCATAACTAATTCTTTTAAATAACTTAGTACTGAACTAATCTGAATACATACATAACTGAATACATGAGAATAATAAACATACCTACACGATGAATAAAAACGCATGACTTTAACTTTGGTTACATTTCATTTATGTATTTTGTTATTAGCGGGAAATCGAACCAGTTATTTGGGTTATTTAACCTGTAAATTCGGATTAAAATGGCTACGTGGAGACAAGTACAGTGGCAAAATAGTATGTTAAGTAGATAAGTTAGGTATTTAGACAAGTGTTGTAAATTATTAGGTATTGTGGTATAGCCCGCTAGTTGCGGACCGCGCGAATTTGCGTTCGCGCATACATTGACCTTTAATCAGCTGATATGAATTCAGTTATTCCACTGCTGGTTTTAGGTTTCAGTATTTTCATGATTTCTTTTATGAAATTATCGTTTGATTTAGCTGTACTAACATGATGGCGCGTGAATAAATCTAATAAAACGTTGTAAAAATATGATTTTTTTTTCATCAGGATCAAATTTATTTGTGACCCATGATCAAAGGTATACTTGGTGCTGTCGCCTGTCTTAGTTTTCGGGAGCGTTCCAAAAATACCCTGTATATATATATATATATATATATATATATATATATATATGTATGTATATACATATAAATATATACATAAATATACACACAACACATATATATCAATATACACATATATACAAAATTCCTCAAACAATAATATAAAGCTGATAGATACAATAAATACATAATCACACAATCTATCCTAACGGTGTTCGAACGATTGAGACAAGTAATGCTCTTTAAGTAATCGCTTAAATATAACAATAGTTTGTGCCTCACGTATACGCAAAGGTAGGACATTCCAGAGCTTAATAGACTGGACAGTAAAATATTTATTGAAAAATGATGTATTGTGAGTTGGTACACTCAAAATAAATTTTCTAGAAGAGCGTAAAGGTTTCCCCGGAAGCCCCACAAAATTAAACTTCTCCTTTAGATAGGGAGGAGTAGTAGGGTGAAATAAAACACAGTACAGAATAGAAAGTATATGCATGTTCCGGCGAAGTCGGATAGGTAACCACTTGAGACGTGAGCGAAATTGGGAAATATGGTCAAATTTGCGCAATCCAAATATGAACTGAATACTAGTATTTTGAAGTCTCTCAAGCTTATTTAGCTGGTCCTCAGTTATGTCTACATAGCTTGCGTCAGCATAGTCGAGAATCGGAAGGAGAAGAGACTGTGCGAGCATAATTTTTGTAGGAATGGGAAGAAATGATCGAAAGCGACGCAGTGAACAGAGAGCGACAAAAGTTTTCTTACTTACCTCATTCAGTTGGCGTATCCAATTTAAGGAATTATCAATATAAATACCAAGATTTTTGACATTGTCAAAGTAAGGGATAACAACTCCATCAAATACGATAGGTGGTACAGAGAACCAGTCAATTCTTGAAATAAAGCTCTGGCTACCAATAATGATAGCCTGAGACTTTTTAGGATT
Source organism: Parnassius glacialis (assembly GCA_033319125.1). Lineage (NCBI taxonomy): Eukaryota > Metazoa > Arthropoda > Insecta > Lepidoptera > Papilionidae > Parnassius > Parnassius glacialis. The sequence continues at coordinate 17,053,306 of JAVANC010000003.1, read as the reverse complement.
GACATTTAGGCCATATGATTTACTCCACTCGTGAATAAAATTTAGATCCTTATTTAATGTAGCGATTGCATTCGGCAAATTCTCAAGAGTTGACTGGGTGTAAATCTGGATATCATCCGCATACATATGGTTGAGAGAAGAAATTTTATGAGTGATTGAATTAATGAAAATGGAAAAGAGTAAAGGTGACAACACGCCGCCCTGCGGCACGCCTGCAGTAATATCACACCAAGATGAGTGAGTTTCATCGACACGACACGGTAAGAAAAGATGGAGTGAAAAATACACCAATTGTGGTGGAAATGACTTCAACTCTAATAAAAAATGACTTCCTCAAAATGAGCAAATCATTCAATATTACAGATAATTATAGATACACAGATCAAAAATTTGTGCAAAACATCTAGGCCTTAGAACATCTGAAGATATTCCTGTATTTATATCTGAAAATCTGACCGCCAAAGCATCGCGCTTATATTTCCTTGGAAGAGACCTGGTTAAGTCCAAATTTTATAAGTTCTGCTGGACTTCCTATGGGAAAGTCTACGTACGAAAGGATGAAAACTCCCGTATTATTCACATTAAGGATGAACGGCAAATACAACAATTATCACAAAAAGAATGACTAGATATAATATATTGCATACTACTATGTTTGTTACTAGGATATAAGTATAATAATTCGATGTTACTATTTGCATGTCTTAAAATTAATCTTAAGTTTACACATTATAAAAACACACAAAAAACATTTAAACTCTCGAACACCTCAATATACACACTTCCTTACATTTTACTTATTACTACTCGTACATGTAATTATTATTTTAATACTTACCCTCAGACTATATTTTTTATTACAGCTACCTATAAAACTGGCCATGTACCGACAAAATATTTACTATGTTACAGTATGATAAAATACATTAGGGAAACCATAAAAAAACATCACCAGAAGCTATACAAATTCTATGTTATTAGTTCCATTATTTTTGATGATGGATAGTCCTTTAATTATGTTAAAAGAAATAGACGATACCGAAATTGCAAATTCTGTATCTTGCGATATTGAAGATTTGAATAAATTCATATGTTTGAATAAAAAAGACTTGACAGTTGTCACGCAGAACATCAGAAGTGTTTATAAAAACTAAGACAACTTGCATTTAACACTATCTAGTCTTACCTTTGAAGTAGATCTGTTAATTCTAACAGAATGCAGGCTTGATAACAATAAGCACCTGCCACAAATTACAAATTACACATCGTTTGTTACTATGCAACATCTTAATTAAAATGACGGAGTAACAGTTTACTATAAAAATAACCTTAAACCTAAAATAAAAGAAATAAAATTAGAGCATGCATCTTGCTTACAAATAGAAATCTTTAATAATATTATATTAGGTATATACAGATCACCCTCTAATACAAATACTGAAAAATTTACTGAATCTTTGCGACAACATCTCAACTCCATTAAAAACAATCAAAATATAATTATTACTGGAGATATCAACATAAATCTTATTCCAAAGCCTAATGAACTAAATAGTGAACAAAAAAATAGAATTATCTATCTAGATGTCCTTTCTACTTTCGGCTTGTTACCGGGACATACAATTGCTACCAGAGAAAATAGTTGCCTGGATCATGTTATCCTTAAATTAAATAGGAAGAAGACACAAGCAAATATAGCAGTAATAAATACATCCATCACCGATCACTATATGGTGTTCTTTAGTTTAACTAAAATTAAAGAAATAAAAACTTCTCCGCAAACAAAAACATATATCGATTTTAATAAGGCGGTTAATAGCCTTGCTAATAAAAATTTATCTATTTTACTATTATGTGATGATCCTAATAGAATTGTTGAAATATTAATAAACAAAATTACAGAATCTCTACACGAAAACACTAATACTATCCGTATTCCTAAAAGTAGACGTACCATTAAACCCTGGATAACTACAGGTGTGCTCAGGTGCATTCAAAATAGGAATAAAATGCAAAAAAACTTAAAAACAACCCTTTCGATGAAATTTTGAGAATAACCTATAAAAGATATCGCAATTACTGTAACAACTGTATTAAAAAGTTAAAACGTTCATATGAAAGAACACTGCTATTAGAAAAAAACCCTAAAATCTTATGGAATAATATAAAAAATATTACACATACTAAGGAGAATAAAACTACTAATAATGCATTATTAGACATAGAATCAAGCCCTACTCAATCAGTTAATACAGTCAATAATTTTTTCGCAAATATTGGGTGTAAGCTTGCCGATGAAATTCAAAAAAACACAGCACACGATCACAATATACATATTGCAGTAAACTTAATTAATAACCAGCTCTCATCTTTCGCCATTTTAGATACTGATCCTAATGAAGTTCTTAGTATACTCATGAACTTAAAATCCAATAGCACTCCGGGTTGTGATAACATACCCACAAAATTTGTGAAATTGGCCAGTTCTTTATTAGTGCCGATAGTTTGTCACTTGGCTAACCTCTGTTTTTCTAAAAGTGTATTTCCAGCCGTCCTTAAACGTTTTATTATTACACCTGTATACAAGAATGGGAGCAGAGATGATACAAATAATTATAGGCCAATTTCCATCTTACCAGCTTTTTCCAAAATCTTAGAAAAATTAGTTAATAACAGATTAATACGGTATTTAGATAAATATAATATTCTATCGCAAACACAATATGGATTTAGAAGAGGAAAAAACACACAGAACGCTGTCATCGATCTAACTACATATATTGTTGATCACCTTGACCAAAATAAAAAATGTCTTGCTATATTTTTGGACTTAAAAAAGGCATTTGACACCGTCTCTGTTCCCATACTTGTTATGAAGTTGGAAAAGATCGGTATAAGGGAAGCCCAACTTGAATTAATAAGAGATTATTTAAGAAACAGAATGCAAAGCACTAGAATAGGCAATTATGTCAGTAATGACCTTCAAATAAACTATGGGGTGCCTCAAGGCAGTGTAATAGGCCCTACCTTATTTCTCATTTATATTAATGACCTTTGTAGACTAAAACTTGACAATGGTAAGATTTATTCATATGCGGACGATACTGCTATCGTTTTCACGGGTAAATCGTGGGATGAAGTCTACGATACACCCGAATTTAGACTGTCCAAATTGCGAATTGGCTCGAAATAAACTTGCTTACCCTTAACACGTCTAAGACAAAATATATATGCTTTTCCATTAACAAACGGTCACAACCCATAACACACAACCTCAAAATACACAACTGTGGTTTGCGTAACAATTGCACGTGTCCTACTATAGAAAAAGTAGCTAGTACTAAATATTTGGGTGTTATAATAGACCAAACACTTACATGGCATTCACATATAGAAGCAACTAATAATAGATTACGAAAACTTATTTGGATCTTTAAGACCCTCAGACGTGTCGCAACTCATAAACTATTAAATCAAATATATGCTGCACTAGCCCAATCGATTTTAACATATTGTATACCAGTTTGGGGTGGTACTACGAAAACTAAACTCCTACAACTAGAACGTGGTCAACGATCATTAATAAAGGTCATGTACAATAAATCATATAGATTCCCTACAGAAGAACTTTACTCAGTTAGTGGTTTATTAAGTGTTAGAAAGTTATACATTTTAAATTTGTTGTTAACAAAACATAAAACAACTTTCGACGACTGTAAAAGTAGTAATAGACGAGGAAAAGCTTTTGAATTAACTCTAGTCAAGACAAATTTTGCTAGTCACCAATTTAAAAGACAGGCTGGTTATTTATATAATGTAGTCAACAAAAAACTAAACATTTATTCACTGAACTCTAATGACTTCAAAAAGACAGTTACAGAATTGCTACTGAAACTTAAGTATGATGAAGTCGAGGCATTACTAAAAGTTATTGAATAAATGTTACATACGCAGACAAACACACACATGTGTACATATACACACGCAAAACACACATACACATACACTCACGCACACACACACACGCGCGCGCGCACACACACACACACACACACACACACACACACACACACACACACACACACAGAATCGCGCAAGTGAGCGCACGCACCCATTAACTCACACTCACATAAACTCGCACACTTATATAAAACCCTCATTATATAAATATAAGCTTAGTTTCTTGTATTTCTATAATTAATCTATTTTGTGTTTATTTAATTCTTGCTATAGAAGAGCGGGACATCCTGCCACAAGTGTATGTTTACTTAAAAGGATGTTCCACTTACTCCCATACCTATATAATGTATGATCTTTTTAAAGAAATAAACAATTTTTCATTTAAAAAAAAAACGAATACAGTGCCGACGGCCACAGAGATAACTTTGAAACCAGTCAATTACTGATGGAGATATGTTAAGGGAACACAACAGACTCAACAGTATATCGAAGTCAACAGTATTGAACGCATTACTGAAATCCAGCAAGGTCATGACTGTGAGTTGTTTATTATCCATACCCCACCGTATGTCATCAGTAACTTTGATTAAGGCAGTAGCCGTACTATGACCAGGACGGAAACCGGATTGTAAGGAATTCAATAAATTGTGCTTATTAAGGAAAAGGGTCAGCTGTTGGCAAATAAGTTTTTCAAGGACTTTAGAAAGGAAAGGTAAGATCGAGATGGGACGGAAATCAGAGAGGTTGACGGGATTAGATCTCTTTGGAAGGGGTATAATATGAGCACTCTTCCAGGCTTGAGGGAATTTAGAGGAAGAGACACAAGCATTGAGTAAATAAGTGCTAATGGGAGTAATAATATCAAGGAGAGGAACAATCATATTACGGCTAATGTTGTCGCTACCGGCAGCATTTGAGGAGATGGATAATATGGTCTTCTTAACATCACATTCAGTAAACTGACTAAAAACGAACGGAGGATAATTAGGAGTCGGAGTTACAGAAAGCGAACGAAGTGTTTGCAGTTTATTGTACTAGTGTGATCGTGATGTTGGGGTGGTTAAGTAAGGTATACATTATTTTAAATAAATCATTTTAGATCAGTTGGGTTCGTAATTGCTTAAATATTATAAATCTTAAGATTTCTTATTTTTAATATAACTTATAATGAATTAACTTAAATATAATAACGGTAGACTCACCTATTTTGAGATTATTGGGTCTTTGCATATTTTGAATTAAAATCCAACAAAAAGATTCCATCCATCCATCCAGAAAAAATTGCTGCAAATTCAAAAAAGTTTGATGCACCTAAAATTTCGGGCTTCAGCTTTAATCGCCTCCTATCCTATAACCGACTAGTGCAATCATAGGCTTTGGAATTTCGATTCCAAATCGAATCTGACTTTCAAAATTTGGATACGGATGATCGCTACGGTGTCAGCTGCGGGTGAATATAGGCAAATTGTCAAATATTTTCCAACAGTTGACTTAAAATATGAATTGAATTTCCAAATTATAGAAGACTTTTACTTAGATATTGGTGAGTGAGGTGAGTGTTGAGTTGATTTTATTTACGTCCTCAGGGAAGATAACGCGAAATTTGCCAGCAGGTAATAAAATTTAATATCTAAGGAATCAAACTACCCAATGTTTAAACGGCATGCATGTCGTGAACCAAAGCGACAACTAAGGGGTTACGTACAGCGGCAGTTTGACTGGCCTATTATGATATCGAGAGACAAATTTCACTGAAATGAAATTTATTTTATATAAAATAAGGGTAACAATCCACCTGATGATAAGTGGATGCCTATATACTTACATTCGTCTTTGATTAAGAATCAAAATGCAGATGCGTTGTCACCCATAAGGATTTAAATGGAATGCCTCGTTTACAGTTAACTGTAAACGAGGCATTCCCGGATCCCCGGTTTTTTTCGCTTACCATTTGAAACACAGCAGCATCTACTATTTTACGCTTGTACTCTATGAGAGCGTGGTCCTATTCTGGTCGAGCCGACCCATTCGTAGTGCAACCATAGTATAGGGGCAGCGTGGCTCTACCACGTGCAAAATGGAAACGGAATAGGAAACTCAAACAATAGATCGAAAACGATGGAAGGAGAAAATCTATACCCGTATAGGCTTTTATCTAGTATAAGATAATATAAATTAATAAATAAAGTTAACTCGTGCTACGTACTTGTTACCTATATCTACATAATATGTTCTATTGTAAATGCTGCTTGTAATTAATTACATATTTTTGTGGTATGCTTGTACAAATTAATTCTTATTTTGCCTCTTATCAAGTCATGTTAAAGCCATTATAGTCAAATTACCTATAATTTCAACAGAAAACAACGCTAAAAGCGCAATTAATTTGATCGGCAATCGTCAACAGTGGTGATTGTCAGTTTGTTCCTACTATAAAATATACCCATTAGACCTTTACTGGCTAATAGAGATTAACTTATCGTTTCCAGATATTTCATAACAAACCGCATTATTTTTATTTCAATTAAAAACAGATGGCCACAGTTAAATTATTTAAATATAATTTTGATTTCACGGCTGCTTTCGTCCATAATGACAATATATAACTGACCATTTATTAGTTTACATAATGCAATGCATGCATTGTTAGACCGTGTAGCGGCGGGTTAGAATACTCAATACCTCATATCTTCCCGTGGGTGACGTAAGAGGCGACAGAGGGAAACTGAGGCATAGGATGGGCAGCAGCATCTTTCTGATAACAACAAAACATCAATAAAAACTGTGGTTGCCAACCCGCTCGCCAAGCGTAGCAATTATGGCAATACACCTCCCATGTTAGTAATGAAGAGATGGCCCCCAGTCCCCGGCAGCCCCACCATTCCTGGCTACGGTGGCGACCATAGTAACGGCGGGGCAGGGGGTGCTAAGAATCTCCGGTGGAGGTTCGGTTGCCACCTACGACGACTCGACCTGGAAACCTATAACGCACGCACCCTGAGGACTGACGAGAAGATCCTAGAGCTGGAAGAAGAGATATACAAGTTGCACTGGAATATTTTAGAATTATCCGAAGTCCGAAGAGAGGGGGAGGACACAGTAATCCTCGAATCCAGCAACTTCTATCACCGGGAGGGCGACCATCTGTCCCAAGGAGGTGTCGGATTTATCGTCCACAAGGCTCTCGTTTACAACGTTGAAAAAATTAGGAGTGTGTCGACGAGGGTAGAGTTCCTTATACTCAGAATCACCAAACGGTATTCGATGAAGGTAAGACAGGTTTACGCACCAACCTCGGCACACCCCGATGAGGAGGTGAAGGAAATGTATGATGATATCTCTATAGCCATGCATTCCTCCAAAACCCACTATACGGTATTAATGGGAAACTTCAACGCAAAACTAGGCACAAGAGAGAATGGTGAGCTGACAGTAGAGAAATTAGGAATAGGGCAACGGAAGCCAAGAGGACAGCAGCTGGCCGACTTCATGGATAAACAAGGACTCTTTATGATGAACTCTTTCTTCCGGAAGCGGCCCCACAAGAAGTGGACCTGATCGAGCCCCGACAGTTCGACAAAAAATGAGATCGACTTCATTATGACGACCAGACGACAACTGTTCAGTGATGTCTCAGTGATCGCGAGGGTGAAAACTGGTAGCGATCATCGAATGGTTAGAGACACACTGAACCTAAACATTAAGTTGGAGAGGTCACGTCTAATGAAGTCAACGCTCCGTGTTCTAGTCCAAAGTTCCGAAACCTCATATCACCTCGAGTTACAAAATCGTTTTTAGTACCTGGAAGACTGCAATGAAGTGGACGATATAAAATATAAGCTCGTGGAAACTATCCATGCGCTCAGAGCTAAGCTTTGCAAGACCTACCGCAGAAGAACATAAAAACTCTCAGATCATACTCTTCATCTCATAGCTGTTAGACGGGAGACGAATCTACATTTTTCAACAGATTTAACAGCATACAGGCAACTGAACAGACAGATCTTCAAATGCATGCAGCGGGACTTACGCAACTTTAAAACAGCTTGTATTGAAGAAGCAATCGAGCGGAACCATTGCTCCAAAGTCTTTGCCAGAGGTCTGTCTGCCAGAAAGAGGCAACTTTCAAGGCTGAAGACCGTGTGCGACAGCATCGTTTCCGGGACACGTGAGATTTTGAGTGAGATTGAAAGGTTCTATGGGCAGCTGTACACGTCATCGTTGGAGCCGCACGCAAGTGTGAGTAACGATCCAAGAGCGAGTCTTATCAGACACTATTTCAAAGATATCCCGAACTTCAGTCCGAGCGAGATTAGAATGGCTCTCCAGTCCCTTAAAAACTGGCAAGCCCGGGGGGGCGAGGATGGAATTACAGCGGAGCTTTTGAAAGCGGGTGGAAAACCGGTACTTGAAGTCCTTCAGAAGCTCTTTAATTCCGTCATCTATGTTGGCACTACTCCGGAGGCGTGGAGCAGATGCGCGGTGGTCTTGTTCTTCAAGAAAGGCGACAGCGCTCTCTTAAAGAACAACATACCGATTTCCCTTCTGAGCGGCGTCTATGTGCTGTCCTCGAAAGTCATTACGAATTGTCTCGCACGCAGACTTGATGAGTTCCAGCCTCCCGAAAAAGCCGAATTTCGAAAAGGCTTTAGTACCATAGACCACATACATACCCTTTGGCAAGTTGTACAGATGTCCTAGGACTACAATTTGCCACATTGTCTGGCGTATGTCGACTATGAGAAATCTTTTGATTCCGTCGAAATTCGGGCGGTGCTACAATCCCTTCAGCGGTGCCAAATTGACTGTCGATATATCGAAATGCTGAAGCGCTTGTACAGTAGGGCTACGATGGCTGTCCGAGTACAGAACCAGAGTACGAAACCTATCAAACTGCAGAGAGGTGTAAGACAGGGTGACGTTATATCCGCGAAATTTTCACCGCTGCATTGGAATTCGTTTTCAAGCTACTGGACTGGAAAGGATACGGTATTAATATTAATGGCGAGTATATAACTCCTCTTCGATTTGCCGACAATATAGTCCTTGTGACGGAATCGCTGGTGGACCTAAGCACTATGCTCAATGACCTCAATAGTGTTTCCCAACGGATAGGTCTTAAGATGGACATGGACAAAACAAAGATCATGTTTAATGTCCATGTCACACCTATGCCGGTAGGTGTTGGGAGCACTAAGCTTGAAGCTGTTGACGAGTATGTTTACCTGGGACAAATAGTCCGACTAGGTAAGTCCAACTTCGACCGAGAGATCAATCGACGGATTCAACTCAGTTGGGCAGCGTTCGGAAAATTACGGCACATCTTCTCATCAGGTATACCTCAAAACTTGAAAACGAAACTGTACAACCAGTGCGTGTTGGCAGTGATGACCTATGGAACTGAGACGTGGTCCTTTACTGCTGGCAGGATAAGGAAGCTCAAGTTTGCTCAGCGGGCTATGGAGAGGGCTATGCTCGGAGTTTCTCTGCGCGATAAACTTACAAATGAGGATATCCGCAGTAAAACCAGAGTGACCGACATAGCCCAACAGACTAGTAAGCTGAAGTGGCAATAGGCCGGCCATATAGTTCTAAGAACCGAAAACCGATGGGGTAACAAGTTCTCGAGTGGCGGCCTCGTACCGGCGTACGAAGTGAAGAGTGTCCCCTCACAAGATGGAGTGACGACCTGGTAAGATATGCAGGAACTCGATGAATACAGTTGGTTCAGGACCGTGCTTTGTGACATTCCTTGGGGGAGGCCTATGTTCAGCAGTGGACTTGTGAAGGGCTGTAAAGATGATAATGATGATGATGATGCATTGTTAAAGACTCGATAGCTTTATTAATTAGCAGGGTGTAACTACCACGTATAATATGACAGTCGCATATAAAGATATTTTGCAATAATAATAGAAGTTGTTACATTTGCCTGAAATCATAATTATCAACTATGCGTCAAAAACCAGTGATCTGAAAAAAACATATTTACATTATATTTAGAAACCGGTGTTATTAAATATATCTTTATTACGTTATTTACCCATATTTGTATGCAGACATTTTAATGTATCATTAGGGAATCCCAATATAATGTAGCATAATCATTATTGTATATGAACTAGCAATGAGCGGATGCTCTTAGGTCACTTTAAAAATAAAGTATATTGTGTATACGAAGGACGTTCACATAATAGCGTAGAAACATTATACAAGCCACTCGGCAAACTCTACAACAAAATTGGGTCAAGCTCACAATATCCAAAACGAATTAATATATTATATAGTTCAACATTCAATATTAAAACATACAAAACTGTACGAGGGCGTTAAAAACTTCACAGCAATACACATGAGCATTGTAAAACAAACCAAGTTCAAGTAGGTAAACGTAACATAATGTTAAGAACGTCATAATTATTGTTTCATATATACTATTGTAAGAAATTTCAATGTAAAACTACAGGAAAAGGATTTAATCCCACTTCTGATGTTAGAAATCATCCTCAAAATTATTTAAATAAAAAATGTTACTCGTATTAGAATTTACTCCGAAGGTAAATTAATAAAAATAATGAAAGTGTGAGAGCGGATGTTCAACTTGCTCTCTTGCTTACGCAATTGATCATTATCAGGATTAAGACAGCATACAGCACTATACATTCAGTATAGAGCAAATACAGTTCGATTACGGTTGGTAGTACGTACCAGACAGAATCACACATTAGTGTAACATGAAGGATACACTTACATGATAACACCAAAGTATGCAAAGCAACAGCTACACCATCCCTCTCGATGTAACACATGGCAGCCTCTCAGCAACACGATCTTCCTTGCGCACACTAGAAGAACTACTACACGAATAGAACCACATCACTTGTCTTATTTGGGCAGAATCTCAGTGTAGAAGTAATGGTTTAGACCAACGGGCGTAATAACGATATGATATTCGTAGAATTACAGACTGTTCCTCTTAGTCGGCTGCGTGATAATTTATATTGCTAAAATGAGTGGAAGATTACCATTCTACCTTCATTTGTTCATATTTTTTTTATTGTTTACCCTCATTCCCTACACTATATATTTCAATATTTTTGTAACAAAATAATTATATCAGTTATTAGTATTTTCCTCATAACGTTTACTGTGGTGGTGTACATAATCATTGACCAAAAAAAAAAAATTTGACGTCTACGTAGGTCACTCAATAAGTTTTGAGATGCTCGAAATTTAAAAATGGAACGCACCCGTGTTATATGTTTCTAAAAAGCAAAATTTATTTAAAAATAGAATAGAACTCCATAAGACAATTTACTCAATGTTAAAAAGAAAACAAAGTTTTATTAATTTTCCTGCAATGCTTCCCGCGCTTTTCATTTAAAACGATGGATATTAACCGTGAACATTTGCGCGCTATGATATATTATGAATTTAAGTTTAGTTTAACCGAACAATTAAGTTTACAATGGTAACAATCAGCATAAGGGTACTCAGTTCCATCATACACAATAATTTTTAGGTAGTTTGCTGAATTCAAAAGAGGTAAAATTAATCTTAAATATGACCAAAGAACCGGGGCCCCGCAAACAGCGGTAACGGCAGAAAATGTATGGACTACTGAAATGTTGGTGCGAGAAGACCCACGAATCACATACACGAACATCGAAATGATTGTAGGCATTAGTTCGGGAAGCATTCATACTATCCTACATCAACACCTTCGAGTGAGGAAGCTTTGTTGTCGATGGATCCCTCGTTTGCTCTCCGAAAGCGAAAAACAAACTCGTGTGGATTGGTGCCTTAAAATGCGTCTAAGTTTTGAGAACGGGGCATCTAGGCGTGTTTCGAAATACGTTACTGGTGACGAGATATGTACCTATCAATATGATTCAGAAAATATAAGGCAATCATCGGTATTGTTCTACTCAGAAGGATAGTTACCGACAAAACTGAAAAAGACCTCGCAACGTCGGCAAAAAAATGGTGGCTAGTTTTTTTTGCGGAGCGGACATTTGTCGACGTCAATGCTGGAAAATTGTAGGTCAGTCAACTCTGAATGGTATAATATAGTTGCATTACCCAAATCTTTTCAAGCTGTGCGGGAGAGAAGACCAAAGACCGGGCTTTGGGGAATCATGCTGCATCACGATAACGCCTCTTCACATACCTCCCTCAGAACAAAAGCATTTATTGAGGAATCTGGTGTTGAAACACTTAGTCACCTACCCTAAAGCCCTGACTTAGCTCCTTGTGATTTTATTATATTGCCAAGAATCAATGATAAAATAAAAGGGAAGTCTTTTTCAAGCGTTGAAGAAGCCGCGGAAGCCTACGAAGAAGCGATTTCCGACCTGTCAGATCAAGACTGGCAAAAGTGTTTCAGAGTTGGTTTAGGCGAATGTAGCTTTGTATAGAGCATGATGGAGAATACTTTGAAAAGATGTAAAATAAATATTAATAGTATCTAGAATACTATTCTACGTATGTTATTGTCATTTCGTAACTTAATATTTCACATAATTGTATCATAATAATCAAGTAGTTTGTTTCTTAACGTTTATAAAATTTCTTATTAACACACGCTTGAAAGTTAAAAGAGTAATGAAAAGCTCAACTGTGTAAAAACAAACTGAAAAGATACAATTTTATACCCCATGTCACTTGCACAACTAAGACAAACCTAACGACACCCCATAGTGAAAATCCATCAAGCCAAGGATACAGAGCGTACCAAATAAATAGACATACAGGCAGCCGGGTAATGAATGCACTCCCAAGCATGACACTATTATAATCACCACACAATTACAATGTCATATAATTGAGGTCACTTTCGCAGCAAGTAAACATTATAATGAAGTTTATTAAAAGTCTCATGAAAGTACAACATTACGTACAAATGTTAAAGTTAAAGTTACAGCCTACATACGTCTCACTGCTGGGCACAGGCCTCCCCTCATTTCTGAGAGGGTTTTAGGGCAAGGAAATGTCCGCCGCGCTGCCCCAATGCGTGTTGGCGATCTTCACATGTCTTCGAATTTTTTTTCTTATTTATCAGACATGCAGGTTTCCTCTCGATGTTTTCCTTCACCGCCGAGCACGTGATAAATCAGCACTTGAAATTGCAATTAACAATTTCATTGGTGCCGGCAGGGATGGAACCCGGGTCGCTCGCGTACTGTGAAATTTACAGCGAGCGCTAACAATCTGAGCTACCACGGCTACACAAATGTTATTTATCAATAATTCGTTGTAGTTGCCTTTACATGTACATATTTCCATGACAAAGGATCAAAATGCAAATGAAAATTACGTCACTAATAAAGATACAATATTTGTTTTATTAAGCTGATATCTGCGAGGCGATAGTCTATAATATACTATAATACTAATATAATATACCTATATTATGTTTGTTCTAGTTTCTTAATTTGTAACTGCACTATTGTATTAGGTAATAACCTGTGATGATAGTTGTAAGTGGTAAAATAAAATAAATAAATAAATAAAATATAAATAATTAAAATAGCTCTCGTAATCATCAGACTAGATTTACTAATCCATATGTTATAATAGTAACCCTCCGTTGTTTACATATTTCAAATTTAATATTTAGTAAATATTAAAGCATTCCGCTTCAACCAAAATTAAAAATATGAATTTTGAGATCAACATTTCTCATAAATATTTTGGCGCTTTAGTACGACAGTTTTTAGAATATTATCAAGAACATGTGAAAATTAAACCTCTTACCTAAACACTTAGAATAAACAAAGTGAAGAAGGATTGTGTCTGTGTATAAGCCATAAGCCCGTGTCACTTAAGAGCTCCTCAGACTGAGTTACGTGATTTAGGAAGTTGCAAAAGTGGGAGAAGTCCCGGCTTAGCGCCTAGAAGCCTTTACATGGCTTCGTCTTTAATTATAAAATTAAGTGGTAGGAACATTATTTGAATGGATTATTGACCAAACTTCGATTTATACACGAGGCGTTACTCGTGTAGCAGAGTGAATTATAAACTAATTTCAAAGCCGCCAAATAAATACTGATGTCTTATTGGACTATGTAAAAGGTTATATTATGCCTTCATTATCATTATATATTATTATCATGCATTATTCGGTGTTTTGAAATAGAATATGCATGAGTATTAACGCAAAATATAGTAATATAATAATATATCTGAAGAAATTATATTGAATGTGATACTGACAGAAATACCAGAAGAAACTTATGACGCCATTTAAATATATTTGGAATATCTCTGTTATTATGAAATAACAGAGTTATTCCAAATATATTATAAGATAATAATTAAATATTCGGGAAAAGTTAGAATAGGCTCGCTATTTTTAGGATTGTAAATGGGAAAACGTAAAATTGATTAATTCACAATATAATCAAAATAAAATTCATTTGTCCTTATTCACCCTTATTAGTAATTATCATTAATAAGTGATCAGTAGTTACTACAAACATTATGTTTGTCATCGTGTTTTATATAATTCTAGCAATCGTTCCCGATTACGTACAGGTGGTTTCTGAATCTTGACAACAGCGCCACCAGCTGATTTCAATTCTGAATCGAAACTATTCTCGAATGAACACACACACAAAATTTCATCAAAATGGGTCCAGACGTTTGGGAGGATTTTAGTCACATACACAAGGACAGAAGAATTTTATTTCTAAAGATTATAATTCTTATATAGTTTTTATTACAGAAGGAAAGACATGGTTCAGTTACCTAATGCTTTTGACAAGTAAAATATAACGGTAAAAAAGGTTATTTGCGGTTATGCCACAGTTTAAATATAGTCTAACAGTTGGAAAACTAATGTACTTGTGCAGAGCAACGACGAGGGCCTTGCGAGGTAGTAGGCGGAGTGACCTTGTGCCAGCACCAATAAGCAAATACAAAGAGGAGACGGCATAAGCAACTGTGCACTGTGATTCTAAGTAGGTCCTAACGTCATCATAGTGGGCGTGCCTTTAGTTAGTATACTATCAGCATTCGTCCTGTACGCTTATGTGTTGAAAACCGTAAATTGGTATTTTTTCGTAGTTTTAAGAAGACAAGGATGAAGTGTTGTATTTTATCGTGTAAAAACTACTCAGATACACGCTCTGATGCGTCACATTTCATTTGTAAGTAATTTTACACCTAATTTATTAAGATAATTCTAGAAAAATCTCTCTCGGCTTTCAAATATAATTAAATATATTCGACACTAGATGGCAACACTTTGTGTCATGTGAACTAAAAATATAAAGGTACGTACGCTCAGTATTGGTAATATAATCATATGAAGGTGCTAAAATTTGTTTTGAATTCAGACATAAAAAAATTTTAATCGCCAAAATATTATTTTTATAGTTTATAAGCATTTTGTAACAAACTGCCATCTATCGATAAGGTAGCTAAAATACATTGCAACATCGATATGGAAGGATTCAAATAATTTTACTATTTATCGGTAGATGTAGATAGTGTAAAGTGGGCGGGGCTTAACAACTTCTCACCCCGCAAATCGTCGCGCGTTGTTACATAGTGAAATCTAATTACAACACCTCCTCTTTGTATTTACTTCATGGCCAGCACACTCCACTAAATCTGCAGTACAACACTTACGGTTGACAAGAGCTTGTTTTATAATACGTATTTAACTAAGTTTAGGAACCGTTTTCGAACAATATAATATCTTATGATGTATGAGTTTTTAAGTGAAGATAAATTCAAATGACGGCCATGCTTGTTTCCTTCATTTCTTCTTTGGATAAAATTGTTTATCCGAATGCGAATATACTAGGTACATAATAAAATTAAACAATCGAAAATTGTAAACATGTATAAAAAGAAAGTGTCACGAAAATATTTGACAGTGCTACACTTATTAATGCATTTTTTCTTGTAATAATAAAAATGATCTTGTACAACGTTTTCAAATAATAAGTATGTACAAAATGTTAATAAATGAAAATGGGTATTATAACATCCAAAATATTATTTTATTCCCAATTTCGTGTCAACCCGTAGCTTGCACGTTGCCCGCTATCCCATTTCAAAATTGCTAACAGCATAACTTCTAAGGTTTTGCTAAATGCTGCGCTTTTAAAGGAACCAATGCGCATCATCGAATAGGCATCGATTTGGATATGATAAAAATTCTTATTAAATAAGGATGCTAGCCCTGTCCTTGACCCTAAATAAGTGTATTTTGACTCCGCCTGCGTAGACATTAGGTATTTAGGTTTAAACTAATCAACAGTCCACTACCATCTCGAGACGGCGAAGCCGGCCTTGCTCTTCCTGACCGAGACGCAGGTTTCCTCTCCGGCTGATATTTCGTATCTCTCCTACCCTGGGTACAAATTGGAGCACTCCTTTGTGCCTCGGGCTGGAGTTTGCGTGTATGTCAGAGAGGATATCTGTTCTCGACGCCTCGGCAGTCTTGAAGGTTCGGACCTGTCCATCCTTTGGCTACGCGTAGACAGCGACGACCACCCGCGCGTCTACGGGTGCCTCTATAGGTCCCATAGCGGTAATGCCAAAACAGACCGACTCATCGACCACGTCCAAATGGCTACAGATTCCTTGCTACAACAGGTCCCATCCGCAGAGATCGTGATCCTTGGCGATTTTAACGCCCACCATGCCGAATGGCTCGGTTCACGTTTAACCGATCATGCGGGGAGATCTGTTTATGACTTTGCCTTGGCATATGGTCTGACACAACTGGTTACTTCGCCTACGCGGATTCCAGATGTGGAGGATCATACACCTTCCCTGTTGGACCTTCTGCTGACCTCTCATCCGGACGGATATCAGGTTTCCGTCGATGCCCCTGTCGGCTCTTCGGACCACTGTTTGATCCGGAGTATGGTGCCACTCACGCTCCCTTCGCGGTTGCGTTCTGCAGGTTGCCGCCGTGTTTGGCATTACAGGTCGGTGGATTGGGACGGAATGCGGTCTTTCTTTGCATCCTACCCATGGGGGCGGGTTTGCTTCTCGCCGGATGATCCCAGCGCTGTTGCTGACTCTGTCACTGATGTGGTGCTACAGGGAATGGAACTATTTATTCCATCATCTGTGGTACCCATCGGAGGCAGATCTCAGCCTTGGTTTGGTCGCTCCTGTAAAACTGCATAACGCAGTAAGCGGGAGTGTTATCAAGCCTGGGCTGCGGCTTCGGCGACTCGGGATGTAAACACCAGCACACTTAAAAAGAAGTATAACTTCGCCTCCAGGTCCTTCAAAAGAGTTATTGCCAAGGCAAAGTCAGAGCACATAGGCAGAATTGGGGAGAAACTAGTTCGCCTTCCTTCGGGAACCCGTGCATTCTGGTCTCTCGCCAAGGCTGTCCAAGGGAATTTCTGTAAGCCATCACTACCATCTCTGCACAGGGAGGACGACTCACTGGCCCATGACGCAAAAGACAAAGCCGACCTTTTAGGCTCCCTTTTTGCGTCCAACTCGACTCTTGATGACGGGGGGAAAACACCGCCGACCATCCCGCGGTGTGAGTGCTCTATGCCGGACGTGCTGTTCTCACAGCGCTCGGTTCGCAAAGCACTTCTCTCCCTGGACATCCAGAAGTCGAGTGGGCCTGACGGAATCCCCCCAATTGTACTGAGGACGTGTGCTCCGGAGTTGGCACCGGTCCTAACGCGTCTTTTCCGGTACTCCTACTCCCAAGGCGTAGTCCCGAATTCATGGAAGACAGCTTTTGTCCACCCGATCCCTAAAAAAGGCGACCGCTCAGACCCGTCCAACTATAGGCCTATCGCGATCACCTCCTTGTTCTCCAAAATAATGGAATCCATTATCAACTGCCAGCTCATCCGGTACCTTGAGGATCACCAGCTGATTAGTGACCGCCAATACGGTTTTCGTCGGAGTCGATCAGCTGGTGATCTTCTGGTCTACCTGACCCATAGATGGGCGGAGGCAGTAGAGTCCAAGGGGGAGGCGTTGGCCGTTAGTCTGGACATTGCGAAGGCCTTTGATCGGGTTTGGCACAAAGCGCTTCTTTCGAAGCTCCCTTCCTATGGGCTTCCCGAGAAATTATGCAATTGGATCACCAGCTTCCTTGCAGATCGGAGCATCAAGGTTGTTGTAGACGGTGCATGTTCTGACTACAAGCCTATTAACGCTGGTGTTCCACAAGGCTGTGTGCTATCACCAACGCTGTTTCTTCTGCATATCAATGATATGTTGCTAACTAGTAACATTCATTGCTATGGAGATGACAGCACTGGTGATGCTCTATACACCGGCCGTGCTAATATTTCTCGGGAAAACGTCTCCGAGTACCGGAACAAACTTGTGTCTGAAGTCGAGTCTTTGCTGGACAAAGTCTCGAACTGGGGGCGACTAAATCTAGTCCAGTTTAATCCTCAGAAGACACAAGTTTGCGCGTTTACCGCTAAAAAGAACCCCTTTGTCGTATCTCCTCAGTTTCAAGGCACTCTCCTGGTTGCCTCAGCCAGTATCGGAATCCTCGGCGTCGACATATCGAGTGACGTGCAGTTTCGTGGTCATTTGGAAGAGAAGGCCAAATTGGCCTCTAAAAAGCTTGGCGTGCTCAGCAGAGCGGGACAGTATTTCATGCCGGCACACCGCCTGCAACTTTACAAGGCGCAGGTTCGGCCTCACATGGAATACTGTTCCCATCTCTGGGCAGGGGCTCCCCAGTGCCAGCTCCTTCCACTTGACCGCATCCAGCGCAGAGCGGCTCGAATCGTCGACGGCCGAGTTCTTTCCGATCGGCTCGACTCATTGGCGCTGCGAAGAGATGTTGCATCTCTTTGCATTTTCTTTCGCATCTACCATGGGGAGTGCTCTGAGGAATTGTTCGGATTAATCCCAGCCGCCAAATTTCACGAACGCACATCGCGGCAGAACTCCCGATACCATCCACACCATCTGGATGATTGGCGGTCCACCACTGTGCGATTTAGAAGATGTTTTCTTCCTCGCACGACTTCCTTGTGGAATCGATTACCATCAGCGATTTTTCCGGACCGATACGACTTAGGGACCTTCAAGAAAAGAGCTTACTCCTTTTTAAAAGGCCGGCAACGCATCTGCAATTCCCTCGCTGGTGTTGCAGTTGTTCATGGGCGGCGGTAGTCACTTACCATCAGGTGAGCCGCATGCTCGTTTGCCCCCCTCTCCTATAAAAAAAAAAACAAAAAAAAAAAAAAACAGTATATGACCGTTTATAAATTCGATTATAAATTCTTGGGAATTTTTTAACTTTCTATTTTTTTAGATAAAGTGTAGCCTAGATCATTCCTGGCGTTGCTATCATTTGTGAAGTTTCATACCAATTGGTTCACCTATTTCGAAGATTATATAGAAGGTCAGATAGAAAGACGGTTTTTTTTTAAATAATTATTCGTCTTAATGGTATACCAATAACCATCATCACAGAGGCAATTAATTCGATATTATAGACAGACACCTCAATTTTTTATAGAGGTGGCAAGCAATCACACAGTAAATTTTTTATCCTCAATTAAGAATCAAAATGCAGAGGCGTTGTTACCCCTGAGGACTGAGATGGAATACCTCGTTTCAAATAAAAAGGTCTCCGGTTTCCTACACTCAACATACGAAACACAGCAGAATTTATCTGCTATTTTACACTAGTATTCTGTAAGAGCGTGGTACTACCTCGGTGGAGCGGACTCATTCGTGCTACAACTATAATATAGGTGTGACATGGCTCCACCACACATAAAAACATATATTATAATGATTTCCTATTTTTGTGCCAATAATGCTTTATATAATAAATACATTTTTACGTTTTAATTGCGTTTACAAAGGCTGCACTAAAAGTATCGGGAATGGAATATTTCCATTGTTCCTGTCATATTAAAATCTTTTTAATTGAAAACTCCTTGGTTTTAAAAATCGAATACCATTTATTTATTTAATAATTTAAAATTTAAAATTTTGTACAGCATACTTCAATATAAGTGACTTCAATATAGGTTATTTAAGAATAACTCAATAACTATTGGTCTGACCTTGATCAAATTTATATGGGACCACACGAGAACTATCAGCTTTCATATAAAAAAAGAATCATCGAAATCGGTTCGCCCAGTACAAAGTTATGAGGTAACACACATTAAAAAAAACATACACCCGAATTGAGTACCGTCTCCTTTTTGGAAGTCGGCAGAAAAAAGATTCTCGGTCTTGTCACAAGGTTTTGTCGAACTTGTTTAGTAGTAGAGAAAATGGAATTGACTCGAGAAAATTCAAGAGCGATAATTTATTATGACTTTCGACGTGGTTTAACACAAAACCAGTGTATTGACCGGATGATTTCTGCATTTGGTGATGAAGCCCCATCCAAAACCACAATTTATCGCTGGTTTGCTGAATTTCAACGTGGAGATGTCAAGCTCAGTGATGATCCCCGTCAAGGTCGTCCAAAAACTGAAGTCACCCAAAAAAACGTTGATGCTGTGCGTAAGCTGATTGAGGAAGATCGACATGTGACATACCGCGAAATTCAGGCAACTTTAGACATTAGCATGAGTCAAATACAAATAATCTTGCATGAACAATTAGGTGTAAAAAAGTTGTTTTTCCGATGGATACCGCATTCGCTCTGTGAAGAGCAAAAAGCGGCTCGCGTTACTTGGTGCATCTGAACTCTCGAAAGATTCCACGCAGGATCCTCAAATGCTGTATACAACATCGTATCAGGTGACGAATCCT
This sequence comes from Parnassius glacialis, assembly GCA_033319125.1. NCBI lineage: Eukaryota > Metazoa > Arthropoda > Insecta > Lepidoptera > Papilionidae > Parnassius > Parnassius glacialis. The sequence continues at coordinate 17,032,603 of JAVANC010000003.1, read as the reverse complement.
GGATATATGCGTACAAACCCGAACCAAAAAACCAGTCACGAGTTTGGGTGTTAGAAAATGAGTTAAGGCCAACAAAAATTGTTCGTTCACGGAGTGTTGCAAAAAAAATGGTGGCCACGTTTGTCTCCAAAACCGGCCATGTTACAAATATTCCTCTTGAAGGACAAAGAACGGTTAATGCAGAATGGTATGCTAGCATTTGTTTGCCACAGGTCGCTTGTGAACTCCGTAAAGAAAACTGCAACCGCCGCATCATCCTCCATCACGACAATGCGAGTTCTCACACCGCACACAGAACAAAAGAGTTTTTAGAGCAAGAAAACATAGAATTATTAGACCATCCGCCGTACAGCCCCGACCTAAGCCCTAATGATTTCTATACTTTCCCTAAAATAAAGAATAAATTGCGTGACCAGAGATTTTCATCACCTGAAGAAGCTGTGGACGCCTACAAAACGGCCACTTTGGAGACCCCAGCTTCCGAATGGAATGGTTGCTTCAATGATTGGTTCCATCGTATGGAAAAATGTGTCAAATTTCGCAGAGAATACTTCGAAAAGCAATAAATACATTTTTAAATAGTAATGTTGTGTCACTTCCTTGATTCCCGAAATTTTCAGTGCCGCCCTCGTAAATGGGTTGGCTTCAAATGTGTAGTACTCATGGTTCCATCGTGACCAGAATCCGTAAAGAAATTAATAATTTTATTTGAGATTTTTAAATAGATTAATTTTATATTAAAGATTTTTTTTTCGCATATTTATTTAGTCGTACAAAATTCAATGATGTGGTTGATTGGTATTAACTCGGCCTATTTTCATAACGAAGGAATCTTGGAAGCTGTCGTTCCGGCATAAGTAATCATGGACATATTATTAATATTGTGATTCAACTGTGCGCTCAAACTCAAAACCCTTGTCAGTACTCATATTAGATAACATTTCAGGTTAACGTTTATATTATACTCTTTAGCAAATGTTTGTAATATACAAAATTCGAATTTAATATTAGTTAAAAGTAATAAATTATTTCGGTACCACGTCATGTATTCAAAAACCAGTTTTTGTTTCGAGTATTTTTTACAGTAAAAAATTTATACCTGAAAAAAACATGAATGTAAATCTATTTCTTAAAACTGATTTCTAGATATGCCAACACTTTTACTTACCTATACATTTATTATGAGGTTACAGGAACAACTGATGTTGCGAGTTAATTATCTGTAAAGAAATTTAAAATAAGTAAGTATAAAACATTGAAACATTTTTTTTATTTCCTATCCTCATTGCCAGTGAAGAACAATAACACAATAAATACTTTCCAGCCTGTGCGAAACTAAGCTCAGGTAATGAAAGGAAGTTTCTTTGTACCCTATAAAAGTTTTACATAAAACTTGTATAATTCTTAATTGTAGCTCTACACGAATGTGGTGAAGTATTAAATAAACAAAATTCGGAAGAGTCCAGCTCAAGTATTTTGTTACTCTGAAAAAATTCATATTCTATATTTCAAATATTATGGCGTATATCCTTTTTATCCACTAAAATATCCAACCTTATTCGTTTTAGGTATGGTGGGATATAATGAACTCCGTGTTAGGCGGAACCTCGCATTAGTGTCATATATTCTCCAAGTAATAAGAGGAAAGATAGACAATCCTTATTTCTTGGAGGGTATATATTTGAATGTGCCGGAGAAATACGTGTGGCGAAGGCGACGGCCGCGGCTGCTGGCGGTGCCGCGCGCTCGCACCAACTTGCTGCGGGAGGCGCCGCGCACTCGCGCCACCAGACTGCTTAACCTTATCCATGAGGAAGTTGACATATTTGTATGTTCTATGAGTGAATTCACAAGAGCTGCATTATTTATAATATGTTACAATAATTAAAATGTTTACTGTTTTCACTAGCGCATTAGGTCATTAGATCCTGTAATGTTAGTGATAAGTTTGGCTGAATAAATAAATAAAAAAATAAATAAAATAAAAATAATAAAAAAAATTTTAGTGAGTGAGGAACAATTGAATAGAATAGAATAGAATAATTTTTATTCAATATACATTACATGTGTAATTCTTATTGAAAGTCATTTTTTACTTTGCCACTGGTTCGAAAAAATACCCTCTGTCCTGGGAAGAACCAGCAAGAAACCCAGCGGGACATTTTTTTTAAATAAATTTTACAATATAAATGATTACTAACTATTTACAAAATTTATTTTAGAAACTGCTTGGAAGCGACCACCTCATTCTCAGGGGTTATTATCAACCATGTATTCATTTATACTATAATAACCCTTTTTATACAGTTTCAGCTTAATAAAACATTTAAACTTGGTAATAGAGAGAACCTGTACACTTTCCGGGACCTTGTTGTAATAGCGTATACATTGCCCCAAGAATGAATTACTGACTCTGTGGAGTCGAGAAACTGGCATCACTAGTTTGTGTTTGTTCCTAGTGTTTACAGAATGTATATCACTTTTTTTACTAAAACTATCCTTGTTTTTGTGAACATACATTAAATTTTCGTAAATATACTGAGAGGCCAAAGTTAATATATTAATTTCTTTAAATTTATCTCTAAGAGACTCTCTCGGTTTTAGATTGTAAATAGCTCTAATGGCCCTCTTCTGTAAAACAAAAATAGTTTCTGAATCAGCCGCATTTCCCCATAGCAAAATCCCATAAGACATTATGATATGGAAATAACTAAAATAAACTAATCTAGCTGTCTCGACGCTAGTGAGAACTCTAATCTTTTTTACAGCATAGGCTACAGAACTTAGTCTGCTTGCTAATTTGGATATATGGGGGCCCCACTGAAGCTTTGCGTCAAGAGTGATGCCAAGAAAAACAGTGGATACAACAGGGCTCAATTCCTCCCCATTTAAAAACACATTGGTATTCAGATTTTTAACATTCGTTGTTGTAAATTTAACACAATTAGTTTTATTTCCGTTCAAATGCAGATTATTAACGTTAAACCAATGCACTTATTTTGATATAGCATTATTTACTTCGTCACATTTAAATGATTGACGTTTAAGTTTAAAAATCAAGGAAGTATCATCAGCAAATAATATTATATCATGACTATCCCCGACAAGGTGAGGTAAGTCATTAATATACACCAGAAACAGGAATGGGCCGAGAATCGAGCCCTGAGGAACACCCATTAGTACAGGTGACCCGGAAGAACTTTTACCATTGATAATAACCTTCTGCTTTCTATTACTTAAATATGAAATAATAAGTTTAAGCGCTGTATTCTTGACACCATAGTACTGTAGCTTCCTGATTAATGTCTCATGGTGAACACAGTCGAAGGCCTTGGAAAGGTCACAAAATATACCCAAAGCATCCTCTGAATTCTCCCATGCACGAAAAATATGTTTAATAAGCTCAACTCCAGCGTCAGTTGAACGTAAGGACAAGTGTGTTATCTCACAGACTGTGTGGGAACCCTTAAAATTATTTTAGACAGGACATGTGACGAATCAAATGAGAAGTAGCATGTGACGCTTTTTACATCTTCAATAATTATTAAAAAATAAATGAAAAATATCATGCTTTTTCCACCACAATCGTAGTCATATTACAAATCGTCCAAAAACTCTCAACAAATCCTTAAAATTATTTTAACCTAGATGGAACCGGCAACGTTTTCAACTACTTTTGAATATAATTATCAAATATATATTTCAAAAAAAATATATTTTGCCCTGAAATGCTTGTAACATGAAAACCGGTGATGCTTAAAACTAGGTCAATATTAACATAGTATTTGTTAAAATAAAAACAAGCATATTGTAATTTACATACGCAAAAAGAAACTAGCCACAAAGCGTTATTACCATCATCATCGTTATAGTATATGAAAGAACCACTACTAAACTATAGGGGGATTATATTATATGGGGGAGGGGAGATGCTCCTGGTCAACTTCAATTTCATTTGCCTCTGTCGCCTCATATATTAGCATAGATATTCAGTTAACAAAAAATCCAAAATATATTCTTAATGCCTGATGTTGCATGATAGAGAATGATAGGTCTGATTGACATAACTGTTTTCCCAAAAACATTTATCACATTCAAAAATGTAAAAGACAAACAAAATGCATGAACAAAAATCACACTTCAGCACTTATTTCATCGTTTTCACTAATAATTCATACTGACAGGTACTCAAACTCATTTTTTTATTAATAATAAACTAAAAAAATGAGTTGTGTGATTGTGATTTTTCCGTTAATATTTTAGAACTTTAATCACTAGTTGGTAAGACTCCTTTTCTACCCAAGAAGGTCGCCAAGCAGCAGTTAGTGCTCTGCTGTTTTTCCGTCTTAAGGGTATAGGGATTCAGTACAATTACAGGCTGTAATGGATTCCATCTTAGTCCCCAAAGGTGACAATGCATCTATAGTCTTCTTTGTTGTTTGCGGGTGTCCAATTATTTTGCTATTATTTTTCTTTCAACTTACTTTCTAGAAAATAAAAAATTACACTTAACATTTCTAAGCAATGTTTATTAAGAAAATTAGCTTACAAAAATAAGGGCCAAATAACATTGGCACATTAAAATTTTTCTTAAGATCAGTTTTATTTGCAATTTTCATCGCAATTTACATTGCCTTAGATCCCGCTACTTGAAGAAAGCCAAAACTTTGTTAATTTTGCGGAAAGTTGTTCACTTGAGGAGGCTATTACACACACGCTCAGCGAAAAGGCGATTTTTAGGCACTCGCTACAACTTCTTACTTGTTACCAATCTATCAAAAACTAAGTCATCGTTTATAAGTGATTAATAAAAGCTCGTTTCAAATAAATGTTATAATTTCTAAAATATGTAATATTTTATATATTTTTAAAAGTTACATTGCAGCTAATTAATATATCTATATTGATAATATTATATATATTTTAGCTTCTTCTTTATCATCATTCGCTCTTTGAAGTCCATAGCTGGGCATGGACCTCTTTCGTTAGGGAGCTTTTGCCATAACAGTCACGCTAAGCAGGTGACCACTAGTTGCTGTACCATACGCCTCCCATCTGGGTATTTTGCGTCTCACTGAAACCAGATGATTATACCGCCATCTATTGGTGTTCATTACATTTTATAGCATTTCTTATAATACAACAAAATAGGGTAAAATTATGAAAATTTGTTATCTACCCAAATAAAGGGTTGTTTTTCCCAAATAAACTTTCTCTGCAAATTTTAAATTTTATATTGCAAATATGTGCCCAAATTTGCAGAGAAAGTTCAGTATTAGCAATATAGGCGAATAGTGAAGAAAAATTTAATGAAAACAATCACAAACATTCTGTCTTTTAATCTTTAAAATTCAGAATGCGTGGTAGTGCAATATTTAAACTGATTGTCATTCATAAATATCTAACACCTACTATTTCATTACGCACGCTTACATTACTAAGAGTCGCTCGGTCAGTAAAAACGTTTTGAATTAAATCACACACAGTGGAGCCCGCGTACGCGTAGTTCTTGACCATAAATCACATTCAATTTGGGATAATTTCAAATAAAAGAAGAAGCATTATTTACTCGTATGTTTAAAAACTGCAATAACGGTATATCATTATTTATATATTTGAAGTTAAATATAAAATTTGGATACTCTTTGAAAATTAATAATGTATAAATAATTACTTAGACTTGTAGCGAGGAACAACTTTAACGTTGTAAAAAATCTTACAATATAAATGTACATCCACTTGTCTAACGTGACTATTATGGTTAAAGCTTCCTTCTACCTTCAGCATAAGATTCTACTAGTATACAGGCTAATAGAGATAAGAACGACGTTATAGTGTAGCGCAGTAGATATCCAGACTGTTACCTATTCATTACATCGGCGTCGTTTTTCGGGTCAAATGATATCATGTGCCCAAGATATTTAAACCGCACCACTTTCGTCAGCAGATTCCCGTAAAGTTTAATGGGGGAAAATGGTGATTGTCATTAGGCCTAAAAGATAATAAATTCACTTTTTCTACGGACTTCAAACAGAAGCCGGTACTCAATTCGGCTGTATGTTTTTTTTTATGTGTTACTTCATAACTTTTTACTGGATGATGAAAGTCTGACCAATAGTTTTTGAGTTATTCTTTATAATTTATATTGAAGACGGTTGCACATTTTTTTTAATTTTTAATTATTTAGAATAACTTCAAGCCACGACTGTAGGCATCGATTTCACAGTTATCCAACAGTTGCGATAAATGCATAAAATAAAAAACAGACGCATTCAGCAGTAATATTGTTACGGGCGGCTATTTGACGTTAAAGTTGAAACACTTGGAGGAGGTTAAGCCACCTATCTCATTCCACAACCACACAAATAATTATCGCATCATTCGATCGCGCAACATTGACCTGCTTTTTATAGCAAAATTTAAAGATCCAGATAATTTCTTCGAGCATATCAATAAATAATGTATAATAATAATAATATAATAATAATAATAATGTATCAATTTCAAATAATAATTATGACCCACTTCAAACACTCTATTATGCTACCCATTTCAGATATTGATAGGCCATTTCAGAAGTAATATCACATTCGATACAAGCTTATTAATAAGGAAAATTTTATCACAAAAATAAATTTAGGTAACGTTAACAACGAAACAAATCCCTATATTTCTACTTTCTACTTTCAAATCTGCATCATTCGAATGAAATCGCACGATATATTTTAGCGTCTTAAATTCGTGCGCTTTGAAATGGGAAAAACCTAATTTATGAGACTAAGTCTCGATACGTGTTCGTTAGCACATTTACTTTGCCGCTAAATAATGATATGTTTGGGAAGTAGAACAGAAAAAATGTAATACGATTTAGCGAATAATATTATGAAAATTAGTATCTAATATCTTTTGTTTGAACTTATATGTGTACGTTAGTATTTACTTATTATTTCCCTAACTACGGCGACAGCCTTCAAATATCAACATAATTTATAATCTTTTTAGAATTATGGTACTGATAAATGTGCCGAGAATCTCATTAATCTTTACCTAATCAAAGCTGATATTCTATGGTATGCCAAAGCATGAAGTGAAAAATGGTATTTTTCACTTACACCTGATGGTGAGTGGTTACTGCAATTCATGGACAACTGCAGCCAACTTCATACAAAGAATGCTAAAGAATGCATTGTCACCTCTGAGGACTACGATGGAATGCTTCACAACCTGCAATTATCTTGGCTATCAATAACAGGATTTCATACCCCAAAAGAGTAAAACGGAGAACTATTAATGTCACTCTGTATCTGTATGTTTACCTGTCTGTTTTTCTGTCAGTCTTTCTGTTTGTCAGTCTATCAGTCCATCGGTCCGTCTGTATGTTTGTCAGTCTAAGAGTCTTTCGGTCCGTATGTGTGTCTTTCCACCCGTATATCACGAAGGAATTACATATAGCGATGTCTAATTAATTCTATAGGTGAAGTCATTTTATCGCACAAAAATTGATTTACTCTCAAAGTAGTCCGTAAAATGGACACTAGATGGCTTTAACACGACAAATTTAATATAAAACGGTAAGATATGATATCGTGATTGTTAAGAATGGTTTGGATATGATAATTTCATTCAATATAATTAATTTTATTTACTTGATAAATTTATAATTTATTCATTGTATATTTTAACAGTTAAAATTATATTAACACACGCGTTCGGGATAGCTTTTTCTTCCAACTTGCTTAAAAAAATCAATAATTAAGGCTAGTTGAGAGGTGTAACCTAACTTTAGCTAGATACTAGCCTAATCATAAGTCTAGCTATCATATTATATCAAAATAATTTATCAAATCGGACTGTCAGTTCCAGAGATTAGCGAGTTTTAACGTCGCTTTTTTGTTTCATTGAGTTTTAAATCTCATTGATCGTAAAAAAGTTTTCACTTCAATAAAATTGCGACGTTCTAAAATAGTTTATCGATCTAATTTTAAACTAATATTATATCTTATAGGATCCCAACCAACATCGACGTTCAGGCAAAAGAAATACTTTTTAAAAATTTACTTACTATCCTTAACTGGGTTGCCTTTTCATATCATCAATTTTTTTAAAATTAAGAGTAAAGTATTACTCCAAGAACTTTCCATACAAAATTGAAGATCGCTAAAATTCTGACCTTTCTTCTAGTAAAATATTTAAATAAATATTTATTAATGTACCGATTTGGTATCAAACCAGGAAATAGGCAGCAGCATCTGATATAGGATATACTTTATAATTTTTCTCTTTACAACAGACTTTGTTATTCAGTCGAGTTTTAATTACTGTTTGAATTATTGGACTTGTTTGGCCCTTAAACTACGAATTACTCAGTTTTTTTCTAATTGTTTTAGTATACTCGAAAGTCATAATATTCACTAATAAATTCAGCACCGACATACATTTTTGAATGTTCTCCCCACACTGGGGTTTACAGGTGTAAATACGATACGATACGGTACAGGTGTATCATAACTACGTTTTTAAATTGCACGTGGATAGACATCCAGACCCGTAACAGTTATTTGTAAGCCATAAAAACTTATTACGTGCGAGATTCAAGCCCGCGTTCTGCAGCGCTGCAACAAATCGTTTAGGCTGTACGCCACTGAGTACTAATCTTGAAATAATAAGCTATGTATTATATTTTTGGAATACAATCCATCCTTGTTGTATCTAACACTACTTGCAACAATATTTAGTTTTATATTTCAACTATGGTTTTCAGTTTATATCTTACGCGTCATATATTTCACTATAAAAAACAAAATCCTACATAACATTTAAAGCCACCGTCAACGTGTGCTAAAAAAAAAAAATTCTAACCATTTTTGTTTAATTTATTATGAACTCAGTAAATAAATTAAAATATACATAAATATATATATATATATATATATATATATATATATATATATATATATATATATATATATATATATATGCTAATTTAAAAGTTCTCTCTACTTCCATTACATTTTTTCGTAATTGTGCCTCTTCTCTTATTGACTTCACGTTTGTATCTTCTCTTGAACATGTTGCAAAACACGGTCAATGTGCAGCTGATGCCTTATTATGACCTCATCTACTTGTATTACAAAATTAGATCCCCTAAAGGTTAATCGAAGACTTTACTTGAGCGCAAATTTTATCAGTTGAACCTTGAAAAGAACGACAGAGGGAAATGTAACAGAATATGGGCTATTTCCAAGTTGTCATTGCCAAGACGCCTGCTAAGCGTGTCAACTGTGGCAATGTAATGACAAGCTGTATTTCAGTATTTTTCGTGTTATTAGAATAAAACTTTACAAAATATTTAATTTGATATTTCTTTTAATAAATCTTTTAAGTATAATAGACATGGGGTTAGGAATAATTTCGAAAGTGATTGGTTGACTTTACAACAAAACATTAGAATCGTGGGCCGTTTAGATTACAACACAAGCTGCTGTCCGACCCTTTTTTATAAATTCTTTCCAATATCGGAAAGAATTTATCTTCGAATCCCTTCCTTAGATGATTAATGCCGATGAGCTGGAAAGGTCGACGATATCTGTTGAAATTGTTACCTATATTTGTAATAATATGTTGAAATAAGGTATTTATTTACTTACTCAACGTAATATTGAAATAATATGATTATCAAATTATTAAACTGTTATATGTTTATGATTAATCAAATATTTATAGTTTATTAATATTAGCTCTCGATTAAAACTTTAATTTTGTAAAACTTTAGGGTTTATACAACTATTTCATTAAATCCGACGAACTTGAAAGTTTGAATTTTGGGATCGAAAGGTGGAAAGCGAAAATTGAAATAGTTAGCGTTATTTGTGATAACTTATTATATATAAACACACACATATATATATATATATATATATATATATACATATATATATAATAAAGCGGGTACAGGGCGATAAGCTCGGTTGTACTACACTCGGCGTCAAAAGAAATCGCACATCCGAAAAAAATAATTTAAATACTATTTTAACACAACAGGCCAATGGCAATGTTGTGGTTTGAGGGTATCATTCGAAAGGTAATTTCATTAGCTTTCAGGAATTTTAATTTAATTTTACTTTTATAACGAGACGAAAGAGAAATTGAAGAAAAAGAGAGGGTATGTACAAATATGCAATTTAATAATTTAAAAAAAACTTAATAAATACAAAAAAAGTTCTTAAAACCAAGTGTTACCCCCCCCCCCCCCTCCCCCTTGCCTTGATAACGGCTTTCATGCGATCTTTCATGGACCTTACAAGGGTCGCAACAGCCTCTTGGGGTATTTGTTCCCACTCTTCAAGTACCGCATCTTGGAGCTCTTGAAGAGTGGTTGGAGCTGGATCTCGAGCTCGCACGCGCCGTTTTAGGTCATCCCAGAGATGTTCTATTGGGTTAAGGTCTGAACTTTGTGCTGGCCAATGCATAACAGGGATATCGACCTCCTGTAAATAATCCCGTACAATAGCCGCGGTGTGGCAACGAGCATTATCATGCATTAACATGAATCTATCACCGACATAACCAGCATACGGGACCACATGTTCCTCCAAGATTTCAGTAATGTACCGACCAGCATTTAATGACCCTTGCCCACGGCCACCCCGAGTCCGGGAAACGCACACAAGTTCAGTTTTCATGTCGACGGAAATGCCGCCCCAAAACATACACGAGCCACCCCCGTATTCGACGAATTCTTCGAAGCAGGGTTGTGTGAACCTCTTCCCCTGTCTTCTGTAGACCCTTTTAAGTCTGTCATTGCAGAAGAGACAGACCCTCGTCTCATCAGAGAAGAGTACGGTCCGCCACTGTTCTAGAGTCCACTCGCAATGATTGCGAGCAAACTCTAGGCGATCTCTGCGATGCTGTGCAGTAAGTTTTGGATCTTTAGCAGATCTATGGGCTGTTAAACTCTTTTCGTGTAACCTTCTTCTTATCGTAGAAACACTCACAGATGTTCTCCGAGTTGATCGAAGCTGTTGTTGCAACTCAACAGCATTTGTAAAACGGTTTCGTAAAGATGTCGTTACGATGAAACGGTCATCTCTTTCTGATGTGCACCGTTTTCTTCCAGATCCCGGTTTTCTAACATAACCACCAGTCTGCTGAAAACGTTGGGAACACCCGTCGAACTGAAAAACGGGACAGGTTCAACTGTCGAGCAAGGTCACACTGCCGCATCCCCGACTGCAATAGGGCAATCACTTGAGCGGCTTCTTCAGAGCTGGTGTCCATCTTCACTTGTTCACGTGTGTTCACTGCAAAGTCTAAATTACGACTGACCCATATTTCATCCAGATCGACCCTTTTATACCCTTTTTAGGTGGTGTAACTAGCGTCCTTACTAACGAGCATTTGACAGTGTTTATTTTTGACGCTCGATAATGATAAACGTTTTAATTATTTCATGATTTTTTTATTAATAATGTAAAGCTATTCAAATACCCATTTCAAACATACCAATATTTATATAAATATAATTCGATTCTAGCCATTACAGCCATTTTTCTCGCAAACTCCGAGAGGTGCGATTTTTGTGACGCTGAGTGTAGCTCTAGCCAAAATAAAAAAAAAACATGTTATTTGGTTAAGTGATAATAGGTATACGGAGGTGCACATTGAAATGATCGGGAATATAATATTTCGGATTGAGTTACAATAAAACTTTTTTTATAATTTGAATACTGGCCTCTTAGAATCTTAATGACATTCCAACATTCAAAAAAATGTTTAAAAACAAAAACTATGTTAGTTTAAAGTTGAAACGTCGTTAACAGAAATAGAGCTCACGCGTGAACATTTTTCCGTGCCATTATTTATCACAATTATCGTCGCGGCACTCAAGATAAATATCTCAGCTAACTTGTTTCGATTTTTGGTGTTGAACTACTGAGTCCAACGACAATATATACTGCTGGTATGCCGAGTTCCGACGCGGTCGTGTGTCGCTTAGCACTGTTTCTTCTGCAGGTTGAAAACATCGCAGCTGTGCGAACTATTATATTAGATGTCTGTCATGTGACATAAGAGCAGATTCGGGCTGTTATCAGTATCGAAATGACTGTAATTCAGTCGCTCGTGTGGATTGGTGCCGGAATACTCTGCAACGCTTCAACGGAGGGAAGTCAAATGCCGTTTATAATATCATCTCAGGTGACGAATCATGGATTTATTCATACGAACCTGAAAGAAAACATCAGTCAGCAGTTTGGGTCTTCGAAGACGTGGTCAAAGCAAGGAAAGTGGTTTGCTCCCGCAACGTGTCAAAGAAAATGGTCGTTACGTTTGTCTAGAAAAAGGGGCATGTTGCTACAATACCTTTACAGGAACGCAGAACGGTTACCGCTGAGTGGTATATTACAGTTTGTATACCAGAAATTATAGCCGAACTCCGTAAAAATAACCTGAAACGTCGCATCATTTTACATCACGATAATGCGAGCTTCCATACGGCTCGGAAGACAAATGTTTTTTGAAGCAGGAAAACGTTGAACTGATGAGCCATCCTTCGTACAGTTCTGACCTGAGGCTAAACGATTTCTTTATATTACCTAGAACTAAAGAACCGTTGGCCGCGTAGTAAACGCGGTCAACGGTTTGAAGACGTCGAAGCAACTGTGGAAGCGTACAAATCAGCCATTTTGTCAACATCAACTTCAGACTGGAATTACTGTTTTAGTGATTGGTTTGCACGAATGGAAAAGTGCATTAAGTTGAACGGAGAATACTTCGAAAAAAAATTAAATACAATTTAGCTATACCATGCATGTGGTTTTTCTTATTCCCGATCACTTCAGTGTGCTCCATCACATATTTAAGTACTGTGATCACAAATTTCTAACTTTTTCTGTGTTTTTTTTATAATGTAATCCTAAATGGCTATGCTATTGGTTGCAGTCACAAATCCAATAATTAATATTGTAAGTTTAGTACAAAAAAATTAAGTTTAATTAAATCATAGTTAAAAACGTTTGAACACATAATTTTGACGCTTTGTCTTTAAAAATAATATACTATACCATCATAGGTAAGTTATTTTAAAAAATGACCCATTTAATTAAAATTTCAAAATATTACAACACTTGCTACTTATTTTTCCAAAAAAAATATTTCAACAATTTAAAATATAGAAAACTCCAACAACAAAATTCAAAGTATGATAATGATGCCCTATTGTCTTTTTTTATAGGAGAGGTTGCAAACGAGCATGCAGCTCACCTAATGGTAAGTGACTACCACCGCCCATGAACAACTGCAACACCAGGGAAACCAGGGGCATAGCAAATGCGTTGCCGGCCTTTTAAAAAGGAGGAGGCTCTTTTCTTGAAAGTGGCACTATACCATGGGACTGTATGATAATTTTAGTATTCATTGACAGTTTTTTTTTTACAAAAAAACTTACGTTATAATATATTAAAATATGATTTTATATATAGCCTATGTTCAGAAGTAGTTCAGCTTGTCATCATCATCATCATCATTACAGCCCTTCACAAGTTCACTGCTGAACATAGGCCTCCCCCAAGGAATGCCACAAAGCACGGTCCTGAGCCACCTGTATCCATCGACTTCCTGCATGTCTTACCAGGTCGTCACTCCATCTCGTGGGGGGTCGCCCTACACTTCGCCTACCGGTACGAGGCTACCACTCAAGAACCTTTCTTCCCCATCGGTTGTCGGTTCTTCAAGCTATATGGCCGGCCCACTGCCACTTCAGCTTACTAATCCGTTGGGCTTTGTCGGTTACTCTGGTTCTACTGCGGATATAATCATTTCTAAGTTTATCACGCAGAGAAACTCCGAGCATAGCCCTCACCATAGCTCGCTGAGCGACCTTGAGCTTCCTCATACGGCCAGCAGTGAAGGACCACGTATCAGTTCCGTAAGTCATCACTGGCAACACGCACTGGTTGTACAATCTCGTTTTAAGGTTTTGAGGTATGTCTGATGAGAAGATGTGTCGTAGCTTCCCGAACGCTGCCCAGCCGAGTTGAATCCGTCGATTGACCTCTCGGTCGACGTTGGACTTACCTAGTCGAACTATTTGTCCCAGGTAAAAATACTCATCAACAACTTCGAGCTTAGTGCTCCCAACAACTACCGGCCTAGGTTTGACATTAACATTAAACATAATCTTTGTTTTGTCCATGTTCATCTTAAGACATATCCGTTGGGAGACACTATTGAGGTCAATGAGCATAGTGCTTAGGTCCTCCAGCGATTCTGCCATAAAGACTATATCGTCGGCAAATCGAAGGTAAGTGATGTACTCGCCATTGATGATAATACCGTATCCTTCCAAGTCCAGAAGCTTGAAAACGTCTTCCAATGCAGCGGTAAAGAGTTTCGGGGATATAACATCACCCTGTCTTACACCTCTCTGCAATTGGATAGGTTTCGTACTCTGGTTTTGTACTCGGATAGCCATCGTAGCTCTACTGTACAAACACTTCAGCACTTCGATATACCGACAGTTAACTTGGCACCGCTGAAAGGACTGCAGCACCGCCCAAATTTCGACGCAATCAAAGGCTTTCGCATAGTCCACATACGCCAGACTTAGTTTAAAATTGTACTGTTCGGACTTCTGTACAATTTGCCGTAGGGTATGTATGGTGGTCTATGGTGTTAAAGCCCTTTCGGAAACCGGCTTGTTCGGGAGGCTGGAAGTCGTCAAGTCTGCGCGCGAGACGATTCGTAATGACTCTCGAAAACAGCACGTAGACGCAGCTCAGAAGGGAAATCGGTCTGTAGTTCTTCAAGAGAGCGTTGTCACCTTTCTTGAAGAACAAGACCACCGCACTTCTGCTCCACGCCTCCGGTGTAATGCCTACATGGAGGACGGAATTAAAGAGCTTCTTAAGGACTTCAAGTACCGGTCTTTCACCCGCTTTCAGAAGCTCCGCTGTAATTCTATTTTTGCCTGGGCCCTAGCCGTTTTTAAGGTGTTGGAGAGCCATTCTAATCTCGCTCAGACTAACGTCCGGGATATCTTCGAAACAGTGTAAGATAAGACTTGCTCTTGGATCGTTACTCACACTTGCGTGTGGCTCCAACGATGACGTGTACAGCTGCCCATAGAACCTCTTAATCTCACTCAAAATCTCAGGTGTCCCGGAAACGATGCTGCCACATTCGGTCTTCAGCTTTGACAGTTGGCTCTTTCTGGCACACAGATCTCTGGCAAAGACTTTGGAGCCTTGGTTACGCTCAATCGCTTCTTTAATACAAGCTGTATTGAAGTTGCGTAAGTCCCGCCGCATGCATTTGGAGATTTTTTGTTCAGTTGCCTGTATGCTGTCAAATCTGATAAAGAATGTAGCTTCATTTCCCGTCTAACAGCCATGAGATTAAGAGTATGATCGGAGAGTTTTTGTGTTCTTCTGCGGCGGGTCTTGCAGAACTTAGCTCCAACCGCATGGACAGTTTCCACGAGCTTGTCATTCATATCGTCCACTTCATTGCAGTCTTCTAGGCACTGAAAACGGTTTTGTAACTCGAGCTGAAAGGTTTCGGGACTTTGGAACAGAGCACGAGGGGGACGGAGCGTTGACTTCATTAGACGAGACCTCTCTAACTTAACTTTTAGGTTCAGTGTGCCTCTAACCATTCGGTGATCGCTACCAGTTTTCACCCTCGCAATCACGGAGACATCACTGAACAGTAGTCGTCTGGTCGTCATAATGAAGTCAATCTCATTTTATGTCGAACCGTCGGGGCTCGACCAGGTCCACTTCCTGTGGGGCCGCTTCTTCAGCTTGTAAATGGCTGTAATTAATGTGGCGTTGTAAGAATATCCACTACACCATATCGCCCCATGAGTATCCTAAGGGGCGACAGAAGGTAAGTGTAATTAGCAGCAGCGTCTTCCTGATAACAACTTAACCCATTTATTGCTACCAATTCACCATTAGCGTTAATCAGGATTGCAACCTCATGCCATCAACGCACCGTATGAATTTAGTGACTTCTTGAGGTTTTTGTGGCATTACTTAAAAACTGTAGAAATTTGTTTAAATCTGTGGAACATTCACAGCTAAAAATAATTTTTAAATGTGGAAACACTGATAGTTTTTGCTAAGTGCTGTCAGTCTTGTTTTGACAGTGCAAAAAAGCTTGGTGTTGAGAAGGTCTATTTGTAATTTAAATAACTTAGGTTTTATTGAGTGTTCATTATATATTCTGAATTGGAAGATGAAGTTTCATTGCGTATTTTAAAAGTAAAATCACATGCACGCATTCGGTGCGTTCGTTGGCATAGCAGTAAAAATCTTTGTTGGCTAGTTTTATGCATGAGGAAAAAATCACGCCAAAATTTATGCATGTCTAGTATTTTTTAATCTATTTTACACTAATAAAGTTAAATTTACTATTCGTAATCTATTTACACACTAAATAAATTAGAAGCTGGCCATTAGATTTAAAAAATTGAAAATGTAAGATTAAAATATAAACCCGCAGATAGAAACTTATTTTTATTACGTACACAGTGGCATTTATAGTACTCAAAGCAATTACGGCAGATCTAGATAAATCATTGCGGGATTTAGATATAATGGAGGAAATGAGAAATATACTTAAAGGGAAAGACAAAGAAGAAAAACCGAAAGCAAAACTACCATCTACACCACTATTGACTGAAGAAGACCTTATTAAGATGCTGGAATTGGAAGATGACGATTTAGAAGAAAAAAGTGATGGCAGAAAGAGAAAATTTTACGAAGTCGGTGTAGACAATGCTGGGTTTCAAAAAAGTCACAAAATAAACTTCATATTTCTGTCCCGATTGTCCTGAACAGTACGGATTTTGTTTGAAAGATTGTTTCAAAGAGTACGACAACTACTAATTGTTTATTTTTAATTTTTAAAAATAAAGTATTATCTTGATGGTTTTATTTTTTTATTTGGCGTAGTGTACCCTAATTGTCCAGTGAAATATTGATTATCTACCTAAAATCCATACCAATCCATACCTACGTAAAATAAAAGAGTAAACCCACCCAAAGATCATACAGAGAGGTATTTATTGGGTGCCGTAAATGTAACAATGGAGAAAGTGGATAAGTATACATTTATCAGATGTCGAATAAACATGCTAAATAATACTAATATTAAATTATATACAGACATATATTATATAAATAAAGAATTCAACGGCATTTATATCGACATATATTGGGCATGAGCAGTCTCTCAGAATATATTGAATAATACTATCCAAGCGACAACGCAAATGGTGTGTTGAATGGCACTTGTGATTAAATTTCTCTTATCAGTGCCACCACCGTGTATGTTGCGTTTACCATTTTTTAGATGAGTTTTTGTTATTAATGGGGTTTTGTAGTTAAAAACGTGCTCAATTACGCCTTATCTATTGTAATCCACAAAAATATTAAGTGGCACCCAGGTGATGTTTTTAAAATTTTAGTGGTAATGAATGGGTTAAAAAATAAAAAATAATAATAAAAAAAAATAGTAGTTGCCGTAAGAGGCGTGGCACCTATGGCAAAATCCATCCTACGTGGCAACCTATGGGGTGCCTATGTTCAGCAGTGCACTTACGATAAATTGTAGTAAATGAATATAATATTACGCTAAATTACCTTGAAGTGTTGTTTTGGCGTTGGTAAAAAGTTATAAATACACTAAAATGTCGCAACTAAAGATTTTATCACCCGTTTTTAAAATATTATCATGATAGGAAACCTAAGGCAGGTTATTTCGAAAACGTTAGTTCACAAACAATTTTCATTTTGTTTACTCTACGAATTTCAATATCCAGCAAAGAATTTTTCACGTCAGAGCTGAGCGAAACCCATTTGAGTCTCTTGTGTTTACAGAGACCCATTGGAATAAGAACGATATAAATCCTTAAAAAGTGTACTTCTGTACAATTTTATTCGTCGTAGAAGACATCAAGGTTTGAATTGTAGTAACCTTCCGTTACAGTCTATTAAAGTCTACTGCTGAAAATAGGCCTCCTCCAAGGAATGCCTCACAGGGGGGATAATTTCCACAGTTAAAATAAAACTAATTTTACGGATTTCATCGTGTTTAATTTTAACTTTTTTTAATTCCCGAGATTTTGGTAAATTTACAGCACCCATTGTCACTGGGGAGACTGACATGTTTTGACATCCTGATGTCGTAGTTAACGAAGGCTACTTTCAACTTTTAATTATTAATTTTTGGACCAATCTAGGCAAAACGATCTTACAGTATCTTGAATTCTTGAAGTAGTACTCTTGGGCTTAGATTTGATTATGGAATTCCAAGCAAACGGCAGCACCAGCCACTTTTTCTATTGAAATTAGCAGGTTTTATTTTATTTTAGTAATCTCGGGAGTCATCTTTGGTAGGAATCCGTGTTCATTTGCGAGCATTTTTGGTCTACCAAATCTGATATAATGCATGGGACGATAACATGTTGACATACTGCATGCTTCCAGGAGCGTCAGTGAAGTGATATGAAGATCAACAATTTGTTTTTATGGATCTTTTCGTTTGTCCTATGTAAGAGTTACAATTTCTACATTCACAATCAAACTTGTACACTTCTGCATCTTGTAGAGGAATATTACACTTAACGGATGGTTAAACCGACTTATCTTCTTCGGCGGCTTGTATTATGTTCGTATGGAAACTCGCGTCAGGATGCTAACCAATATTTAAACGGTGAGTCTTACCACGATCCTTCACAATTAGCTACCTTGGGAACATCTTTATTTAAGAGAGCTTAAGGGATCTGTGATAGTGAACACCTGTCCGCCGAACTCGTTTCGAGGGAGTGTTTTTATATGCTAAATGCAAAATTAAAATAAAATATTTCGAGGAAAGATAGATATAAACATTGATTGCACAAACGCTACATATAATATTATTACGTTCTTAATCTCAAAATATTGAACAATTAAAATTAAAATTTGATCACGTGTTTTGTGGCGCTTTGGTTAAACGGCCCTAACCATGTTTTATTCAGAAAGGAGAGCTACGTATGCGTGCGGTACTAAAGTAAATATGCATTGACATAATCTTTATAAAGTCAGTAAAACCAATATAAAATTCATAGTGTAACTAAAGGTATGTATTTGCATGGTTTGTATATCTTTTGTATTTATTCCAATACATGAAATTTTGGAAAAGAGGCATTCCATCTTAGTCCTCACGGGTGACAACGCATCTGCATTTTGGTTCGCAAACGAGGATAGATGTAGATGTCTATGGGCCACAGCTCCACTTACCATCAGGTGGACTGTGTGCTCGTTTGTCACCCTTATCCTATAAAAAAACATGACAGGGCAAAAATAAGAAATCTGCCTACACGCAGCGATGCTGACTACTGCCCTATAACTGGTAGAAATAAGGAAAAGCCTATCCCCAGCAGTGGGACCTACTAATAAATAGGCTATAATTTTAACTTTAAGCTATTCCGTGGTCCGTATTCAGTAGGTGTTGGTCGTCGTAACAAAATCTGCTAGGTGATGACGAACCTGGCAATGAAAATTAATTTAGCAAAAACGAACGGAAAATTGCGGGATATAATTTTACATATTTTAAGTATAATGTCCATTTCCGACAAAACAAACAATATAGCTATCGATGAAATCATAATTTTGATAAATATAGAATTATATTTCATACAAAGTAATAGTGCAAATTTTGACTGGTCGACAATAAATTTATGTCGATTCAACCGTATAATAATTTTGCCCGAAATCAGTATTTGTCGTACTGCGGTTATGAGCCATTGCTCTATTCATTCATCATAAAACGTCCCAGGGGTATTGGTAACATAAAATTAGTTATAAAAATATTTTCACGGAAATTATGGCTATGTTTCAATTTTGGTTAGATAAAGTTTTACAAAATATCATACGTCACAGAAATAAATCACTGACTATATTTTATTATGTTCTTAATCTCGGTCTTAGTAAAACTTGATAAATTGTGATGTTTTGGCATATTAATATATCCATAAACAGGGAAAACCAAAATAATATTTTTCAATCATAAGGTGAAATTATATCTTTATATAACTTTTCTATACGTGTGTTTATCACTGAACTCTTCCTAAACGGCTGGTTTGATTTAGATGAAATTTCTGTGTGTGTTTGAGTAGTTCCCTGGATGGTTTAAATTCACAATTGGATAAATTGGGGGCGCTGCTGTCGAGATATCGAACTCACACGTGCGAAGACGAATTGGATCCTTAGCATTATGTAAATATACTCCATCGTTCGATTACCTACGAATACCTGCGGTAAAAATGAGTATTTCAAATAATCGACTCAAAGGCAATTCAAAATATCGGCGTAAAATGCTAACTGGTGGTAAGTGTTATATACAGAAATGCTTAAAACAAAATATAAAGCGATATTTTATAAAAATACTCTTAATCGCCTCAGGAATAAGAGGATAAAGAAGCTGTATTTTTTATATATTTTAAATTAAACATAATATCACCATAATTTATATTAAGGCATCACAAGCATCGTAAGTCCACTTCTAAATCTAGGCCTCCCCCACTTGCATCCATCGAATTCCTGTATCTTTTAATAGGTCATCAATCCATTTTATGGGGGGTCTCCCTACACTCTGCTTACCGATACAAGGCTACTCGAGAATTTTTCCCCAACCGCATGTCGTATGGTACCGACCGTATGGCCAACCCATTGCGACTTCAGCGTACTGATTCGTTGGGCTGTCGTTGGGGTGTCGGTTACTCTGGTTATCCTGTGAAATATTTTGAAAGACACAGATATAAAAAAATGAAATTGGATAACACTAATTTTCTAATTACCATTTAACACTGAACTGCATAAAGATGATAATTTACATAAATAAATTTTCACCTACCTTTATAAGCAGTATTTTTAATGAATATTATATTTTTGTTGATAACGCACTCCAGCCCGTTTTATGATTAACACAGCAGATACAGCGCTAGCTACAAAAATAACATAAATATTTGCATAATGATTTTAGGTTTTCCCATCTTCAAATTTTAGATGTATCCGGGTTGAATAGGAGAGAATGAAAAAGGCGTTAAGTCTGCCCTTTGTTATCGTTTTTTAGTATGGTTTACAATTAAGCATTGTTACAAGCTTGGGGTACGAGACACTTGAAAACTGCCAAGAAAATTACAAAAATTGACACTTTAATTCATCATCATCATCATGACAACCCTTCACAAGTCCACTGATGAATATAGGTCTCCCCCAAGGAATGCCACAAAGCACAGTTCTGAGCCAGCTGCATCCATTGACTTCCTGCATGTCTTACTAGGTCGTCACTCCATCTCGTGGGAGGACGCCCTACAATTCGTCCGCCGTTACGAGACCGCCATTCGAGAACCTTTTTACCTATCGGTTGTCGGTTCTTCGAGCTATATGGCCGGCCCATTGTCACTTTAGATTACTAATCCGTTGGAATATGTCGGTCAATCTGATTCTACTGCGAATATCCTGCTTTTTAAAAAAAGAATACTAATAATGATATTAAACATTACTAATATTACCTTTACCTACGCCGTGTAGTGGCGGTTAAGAATATCCACTACCCCATTACTTCCCGTGGGTGTCGTAAAAGGCCACAAAGGGAAACAGGCAGGAGATGGGCAGCAGCATCTTCCTGATAACAGCAAAAATTAGAATAAAAAAACTGCGGTTGCCAACCCGCTTGTTAAGCGTGGCAACTATGGCAATATACCCCCATGAGCAATGACAATAATAAACGGCCCCCAGTCCCCGGCGGCCCTGCTATTCCTGGCTACGGTGGCGACCATGGTAATGGCGGGGCAAGGGGGGCTAAGAATCTCCGGTGGAGGTTCAATTGCCACCTAACACGACTCGACCTCGCAACATACAACGCACGCACCCTGAGGACTGAAGAGAAGACCGTGAAGCTGGAAGAAGAGATAGACAAGTTACGCTGGCATATTATAGGATTATCCGAAGTCCGAAGAGAGGGGGAGGACTCGGTAATCTTTGAATCCGGCAACTTGCTCTATCACCGGGAGGGCGACCATCTGTCCCAAGGAGGTGTCGGATTTATCGTTCACAAGTCTCTCGTTAGCAACGTTGTAAAAATTGAGTGTGTCGACGAGGGCCTTATACTCAAAATAACCAAACGGTATTCGCTGAAGGTCATACATGTTTACGCACCAACCTTGGCACACTCCGATGAGGAGGTGGAGGAAAAGTATGAGGATATCTATAAGGCCCTGCACTCCTCCAAAACCCACTATGCGGTGTTGATGGGAGACTTACACGCAAAACTAGGCACAAGAGAGAACGGTAAGATGAAAGTAGGGAAATTTGAAATAGGTCAACGGAACCCAAGGGGCCAGCAGCTGGCCGACTTCATGGAGAAAGAGGGACTCTTTATGATGAACTCTTTCTTCCAGTAGCGGCCCGACAGGAAGTGGACCTGGTCGAGCCCCGACGGTTCCACAAAAATGAGATCGACTTCATTATGACGACCAGACGACAACTGTTCAGTGATGTCTCCGTGATCGCGAGGGTGAAAACTGGTAGCGATCACGGAATCGTTAGAGGCACACTGAACCTAAACGTTAAGTTGGAGAGGTCTCGTCTAATGAAGTCATCGCTCCGTCCCTCTCGTGCTCTGTTCCAAAGTCCCGAAACCTTTCAGCTCGAGTTACAAAACCGTTTTCAGTGCCTAGAAGACTGCAATGAAGTGGACGATTTGAATGACAAGCTCGTGGAAACTGTCCATGCGGTCGGAGCTAAGTTCTGCAAGACCCGCCGCAGACGAACACAAACACTCTCCCATCACACTCTCGAATCTCACGGCTGTTAGACGGGAGATGAAGCTACATTTTTCAACAGATTTGACAGCATACAGGCAACGCAACTTCAATACAGCTTGTATTGAATAAGCGATCGAGCGGAACCAAGGGTCCAAAGTCATTGCCAGAGATCTGAAAGAGCCAACTGTCAAAGCTGAAGACCGAATGTGGCAGCATCGTTTCCGGAGCACCTGAGATTTTGAGTGAGATTAAGAGGTTCTATGGGCAGCTATACACGTCATCTTTGGAGCCACACGCAAGAGTGAATAACGATCCAAGAGCGAATCTTATCCGACACTATTCCGAAGATATCCCGGACGTCAGTCTGAGCGAGATCAGAATGGCTCTCCAGCAACTTAAAAACGGCAAGGCCCCAGGCGAGGATGGAATTACAGCGGAGCTTCTGAAAGCGGGTGGAAGACCGGTACTTGAAGTCCTTCAGGAGCTCTTTAATTCCGTCCTCCATGGTGGCATTACACCGGAGGCGTGGACCAGAAGTGCGGTGGTCTTGTTCTTCAAAAAAAGTGAAAACGCTCTCTTGAAGAACTACAGACCGATTTCCCTTCTGAGCCACGTCTACGTGCTGTTTTTGAGAATCATTACGAATCGTCTCACGCGCAGAGTTGACGACTTCCAGCCTCCTGAACAAGCCGGTTTTCGAAAGGGTTTTAGCACCATAGACCACATACATACCCTTCGGCAAATTGTACAGATGTCAGAGGAGTACAATTTGCCACTATGTCTGGCGTATGTCGACTATGAGAAAGCCTTTGATTCCGTAGAAATTTGGGCGGTGCTGCAGTCCCTTCAGCGGTGTCAAGTTAACTGTCGGTATATCAAAGTGCTGAAGTGTTTGTACAGTAGAGCTACGATGGCTATCCGAGTACAGAACCAGAGTAAGGAACCTATCCAATTGCAGAGAGGTGTAAGACAGGGTGATGTTATATCCCCGAAACTCTTCACCGCTGCATTGTAAGACGTTTTCAAGCTTCTGGAGTGGAAAGGATACGGTATTAACATCAATGGCGAGTACATTACTCACCTTCGATTTGCCGACGATATAGTCCTTATGGCAGAATCGTTGGAGGGCCTAAGCATATTGCTCAGTGACCTCAATAGTGTCTCCCAACGGATAGGTCTTAAGATGAACATGGACAAAACAAAGATTATGTTTAATGTCCATGTCACACCTATGCCGGTAGTTGTTGGGAGCACTAAGCTCGAAATTGTTGACGAATATGTTTACCTGGGACAAATGGTCCGACTAGGTAGGTCCAACTTCGACCGAGAGGTCAATCGACGAATTCAACACAGCTGGGCAGCGTTCGGGAAACTACGACACATCTTCTCGTTAGACATACCTCAAAATCTGAAAACAAAATTCTACAACCAGTGTGTATTGCCAGTGATGACTTACGGGTCTGAGACGTGGTCCTTCATTGCTGGCCGTATGAGGAAGCTCAAGGTCGCTCAGCGAGCTATGGAGAGGGCTACGCTCGGAGTTTCTCTGCGTGATAAACTTAGAAATGAGTATATCCGCAGTAGAACCAGAGTACATAGCCCAACGGATTAGTAAGCTGAAGTGGCAATGGGCCGGCTATATAGCTTGAAGAACCGAAAACCGATGGGGAAGAAAGTTGCCTATGTTCAGCAGTGGACTCATGAAAGGCTGTAATGATGATGAAATGATGAATATTACCTTTAAACACTTCTGGTAAGCTTAACACTCTTGTGCTAGAAGTGGTTCACGACAGTAGTTGAATGGCGAATTTAAACCCACAACTTTTTGAGTTCGCTATCCGCGCTCTCCATAGCTCGCTGAACAACCTGTAGCTTCCTCATCGGGCCAGCAGTGAAGGGCCACGTGTCAGTTCCATAGGTCATCACTAGCAACACGCACTAGTTGTACAGTTTCATTGTCAAGTTTTGAGATATACCTGACGAGAAGATGTGCTGTAATTTTCCGAACACTGACCAGCCGAGTTGAATCTGTCAATTGACCTCTTGTTCAAAGTTGGACTTACCTTGTCGGATAATTTGTCCCAGGTAAACATACTCATCAACAACTTCAAGCTTAGTGCTCCCAACAACTACCAGCATAGGTGTGACATGGACGTTATACATGATCTTTGTTTTGTCCATGTTCATCTTAAGACCTATCCATTGGGAGGCACAATTGAGATTATTAAGCATGGTGCTTAGGTCCTCCAATAATTCTTACATAAGGACTATATCATCCGCAAATTGAAGGTAAGTGATGTCCAGTCCAAAAGCTGGAAAACGTCTTCCAGCTTCGAGTCTTGCAGCGGTGAAGAGTTTCGGGGATATATCATCTTACACCTCTCTGCAGCTGGATAGGTTTCGTACCTTGGTTCTGTACTCGGATAGCCATCGTAGCCTACAATACGAACACATCAGCACTTCGATATACCGACAGTCAACTTGGAACCGCTGGAAGGACTGCAGCCCTGCCTAAATTTCGACGAAACTAAGGCCTTTTTCATAGTCCACATACGCCAGACAAAGTGGCAAATTGTACTCCTTGGACTTCTGCATAATTTTCCGAAGGGTATGTAATAACTAAAGCCTTTTCGGAAAGTGGCTTGTTTGGGAGACGGGAAGTCGTCGAGTCTGCGCGAGAGACGATTCGTAATGACTCTCGAAAACAGCACGTAGACGAGGCTCAGAAGGGAAATCGATCTTAATTCTTCAAGACAGCGTTGTCGCCTTGTGAACAACAAGAACACCGCACTTTTGCTCCACTCCTCCGGTGTAGTGCCATCATGGAGGACCGAATTAAAGAGCTTCTGAAGGACTTCAAGTACCGGTTTTCCACCCGCTTTCAGAAGCTCCGCTGTAATTCCATTCTCGCCTGGGGCCTTGTCTCTTATAAGGTGCTGGACAGCCATAATCTCGTTCAGACTGACATCCGGAATATTATCGAAATAGTGTAGGATAAGACTTGCTCTTGGATCGCTATTCACACGTGCGTGTGGCTCCATAGATGATGTGTACAGCTGCCCATAGAACCTCTCAATCTCATTCAAGATCTCAGGTGTCCCGGAAACGGTCTTCAGCTTCGACAGGTGACTCTTTCTAGCAGACAGATCTATGGCATAGACTTTGAAACCCTAGTCCCGCTCGATCACTTCTACAATACAAGCAGTATTATTTGGAGATCTGCCTGTTCTGTCAAATCTACTAAATATTGCAGCTTCATTTCCCGTCTAACGGCCATAAGATGAGGAGTGTAATCGGAAAGTTGCAGAACTTAGCTCTGACCACATGAATAGTTTCCATGAGCTTGTCAATCATATCGTCCACTTCATTGCAGACTTCTAGATACTAAAAACGGTTTTGTAAATCGAGCTGAAAAGTTTCGGGGCTTTAGATTAGAGCACAAGGGGGACGAAGCGTTGACTTTATTAGACCAGACCTCTCCAACTTAACGCTTAGACTCAGTGTGCCTCTAACCATTCGATTATCGCTACCAGTTTTCACCCTCGAGATCACTGAGACATCACTCAACAGATTCAGAGCTGCTTGTATAGCGACCACTTTCCTTTAATTTTACTTCATAATTTTCACATATTTCCATGTATACTTAATTGATTTTACGAAGCTAAAATATTATATGTTTATATGAGCAATAAAAATCCAAGATTGAACTAGATAATGAGGTACCATTTATTGATCGCTACCGTTTTTTATCCTCGCAATCACTGAGACATCACTGAACAGTTGTCGTTTAGTCGTTATAATGAAGTCAATCTCATTTTTGTCGAACCATCGGGGCTCGATCAGGTCCACTTCCTATGTAGCCACTTCTGAAAGAAAGAGTTCATCATAAAGAGTCCCTCTTTCTTCATGAAGTCATAGCTGCTGGCTCCTTGGCTTCCGTTGCCCTATTCCAAATTTTCTTAACTTCACCTTACCGTTCTCTCTTGTGCCTAGTTTTGCGTTGAAGTATCCCATCAACATCGTGTAGTAGAATTTGGAAGAATGCATGGCTCTAGATACATCCTCATACATTTCCCCAACTTCCACTTTGGGATGTGCCGAGGTTAGTGCGTAAACCTGCATGACCTTCCACGAATACTGTTTGGTTATTCTGAGTATAAGTTACGCAACCTTCGTCGACACACTCTCAATCTTTACAACATTGTTAACGGGATGCTTGTGAACGATAAATCCGACACCTCCTTGGGACAGATGGTCGCTTTTTCGTTGATAGAATAAGTTGCCGAATTCAAGGATTACACTTTCCTTCCCTTCTCTTCGGATCTCAGATAATCTTATAATATTTCAGCGTAACTTATCTATCACTTCTTCCAGGTCCAGGATCTTCTCGTCAGTTATCAGAGTGCAAGCGTTATAAGTCAGTCAGCCAGGTAGAGTCGTTGTATGTTCCAACCGAACTCCCACCAAAGATTCATAGCACCCCCTGCCCCGCCGTTACCATGGTCGCCACCGTAGCCAGGAATAGCGGGGCCGCCAGGGACTGGGGCCATTTATTAGTGTCATTGCCCATGAGGGGTAAATTGCCATAGTTGCCACGCTTGGCGAGCGGGTTAGCAATCATCAGTGGTAAAGGTTCCTCCGGGTCGGTATTATCAATGGGCGTTCCTCAGGGCTCGGTTCTTGGCCCATTCCTGTTTTTAATCTATATTAATGACTTACCTTATCTTGTAGGTGACAATCATGTTATGTAAAAGTGTGTTAAATTTACAATAACAAATGTAAAACATTCGAATACCAATGTGCTCTTAAATTGGGAGAAGTTGAGTCTTGTGGATACCACTGTTTTTCTTGAAATTACTGTTGACGAGAAACTTCAATGGGGCCCCAATATTTCTAAATTAGCAAGCAAACTTAGTTCTGCAGCATATGCTGTAAGAAAGATTAGAAGTCTCACAGATATTGAGACTAGTGTATTTTAGTTACTTTCATAGCGTAATGTCTTATGGAATTTCGCCACGGGGTTATGCGACTGATTTTGAAACTATATATGTTTTGCAAAAGAGAGCCGTACGGGCGATTTATAACATTAATTGTAAAGAGTCCCTCAGAGAAAAATTTAAAGATATAAACATATTAACTTTGGCATCGCAGTATATTTATGAAAATGTAATGTATGTATATAAAAACATAAATAGCTTTAATAAGAATAAGGATGTTTATACGTTAAACACTAGGAAAAAACATAAGTTTGTAATGCCAATTACTATAGTACGGCCGCTGAGTTATTACTGATTTTTCGACAGATTATTCTTAAATTAATCGATATAACCTTGCACGAGCGACACATTTGCCGAATGATTTAGAATACCTCTTTATTATAAAACTTTATGTCAAAATGTCAGAATCAAGTAATTTTACAATAAACTCTGTTTCAAAACTTAAAATAGTTTGTAAATAATATGAAAACTTTTATTTTTTGTTCTTTGGCGCGCTTGTACAAAGTTACATCGTGCGTCTAGTTTTCATAGTGATGTGCTTGATAGTATTCGGTCCGAATTCATTGGAATAGATATGATATTTATTTTATTTCGATATTTTTATTTTACTTATTCCTTCGAGCAACTAGACTATAATGCTACCATTTTTTTGCGTCTCCTAATTGCACTGTATTGCCAGTATCTCTATAATTTTTAAGATTTATGTGTGATCCAAAGACAGAAATACTGTTTTCTATGATTTAAAAATAAATACAATTAAAATGATTATGTATAATTTTTAACATTCATAATATATAAAACAACATTTAATAAATATAATTTTCTCCCTCAATTAAGCAATGTAATAGGTGTATTTTTTTAAGTAATTGGCGATACTATTCTGGCAACACCCTTACCACCGCTGTTTTAATCTGTTTAGTCGTCTTCCGTACTCTCGTGCGCACAGACTACGTTCTCTTGTATAACCGTTGTTTTTTGACTCGGCTTTCTCCTGTTTATCGTTGCGCTTTATTGGACTAATTTTGTTTGTGTTTGGTAATTATGTTGAAAATGCCGAAACGAGGAAAAACATTGAATAGTGTAGTGTTATGCAACTTACATTTCATTGTACACTAATTCTCCATTCTGCTTTGATATTCTGCATTCATGTTTTGCATCACTTTATACTTTTTTTTTCATTCTGTTTTTGATTCTCTGCATTTATATTTTGCATCACCTTTATTTATATAGGATCCTGTAACGTTTTTACACAATAACATATCATTTTACTGCGTATTTTCACACTATTTAGTACTTTTAAACTAGCTGTCAACGAAGTCTTACCTTTTTTTTTTGGTCTTTTATTGAATTCTCTGTAACTCTACAATTTCAGGCTTAGTGTACGTTGTCGTGCATTTGTTTTTCCTATGTGATTTTTATCTCGTTTCTTACTTAAATGTAATAGTTTCTTAATAACAGTCCTAAAACTAAAAATTCCTCAATTTGACAACCATTGTTTTTGTGGTTGTTATGGTAACTTTTATTTAAATTCGTCTCTGGTATGATGTTCTTTCTACATAAATACTTTTTGGCTGTAGGTCATTTACAATAAATTTCGTTTTAATTTAAATAATTTCTCGTTCTCTCTAAAAAGGTATAAAAGCCAAACAATTGGAGAATACAGGACAGTCTCGCTTCAGTTCTCAAACGAGAAACATCTACTAAAGGCCTTATCCCGGGGCCGCTCTGCCCCGGGATCCTGCAAGCCTCCATCTACATCCGGCACATCCTGAAGTCGTCGGCGCATCCTGCAAGCCAGGCGCTGGGATCCTGCAGGCCAGGCGTCGACTCTGTCTGTGAATATTCTCAACTCTGTCGGTGTTGAGGCAAACTCCGAGAAACTGAAGAAGGTCACCTCGGAACTCAATGGCAAGAGTGAAGAACTGATCGCGCAGGGTCGTGAGAAGTTGTCGACCATGCCCGTCGGTGGAGCAGCGCCCGTGGCCGCGGTCGCCGCTGCTGCAGCGCCGGCAGCTGAGAAGAAGGAAGAGAGAGTCCAAGAAGGAAGAATCTGAGTCTGACGATGAAGTTATGGGCTTCGGTCTCTTCGACTAAAGCTTGCTTAATTTAATTTTTAATTCTTCACCTTTACTGCGCCTTGTCCATTCCCTTTTGACTTAATTGCTTTCCCTTTCGTTCTTAACTCATTATTCATCATTCATTTATACATCCTTTTCATACCTTCAAAATTCTAAAACAAAACTTCTTCTAGTTTTTCAACTTATCTGGATTATATTTAGGCCTACATATAACACTTCATTTACATTCATCACTCTAAGTTACATTCTTCACTCTAATAATTTTATTCTAGATAACTTAAAGAGCTTAGTTAAAGAGGTACTATTTTTAATAAAATCTTTATTTCTTAAACTTAACTTTACACTTTGCATTTTTGTTTTTGAAAGCTGAAGCGAAACGAACCATAACTTTTCTAAATATTTATTAACTGTTAATTTGTATATATGTATAAATATAACTTGTAATTTGTATATATGTATAAATATCACCATCATTTTCACCTTATTATTTTAATTTCTTTTAATTTGTTTGTTTGTTTGGTGTTCCAGGGTTCTTCAACTTCATAGCGACTAATGCTTGCTTAAGAGTAAGTTCCTTATCTTTATCTTCACTTGGGAGCGGCTGTCTACTCCCTTAATTCTCTTTACCTTTATCTTCACCTGGGAGCAGCTGACTACTCCCTTAATTTTTTATCTTCACTTAGGAGCGGTTGACAACTCCTTAAATAAGCCTGAATGTCCTTTCGAAAACACACTTCTAGAGTGGTGTCTCTTCGAATTTTTTTATCTTCACTTAGGAGCGGTTGACAACTCCTTAAATAAGCCTGAATGTCCTTTTGAAAACACACTTTTAGAGTGGTGTCTCTTCGACTAATTTATTTTTTTTCCACACAGGAGCGGTTGACTACTCCTTAAATAAGCCTTAATGTCGTTTTGAAAACACACTTTTAGAGTGGTAGTCATTGAATGTGAACTTCCACCCTTACCTGAATGCAGGTGATGAATGTAAGAGATAGTATATCTGATTTTGCCTGTTGATGTCTGTTTCTGCAAAGCTGTGTTTTTATGGTTTATTTTAGAATGTACATGTCAAAATTTTTGCTGAGTCAAAAATTTTCCAGGGTCGGGGGGAAAATGTAGTGTTATGCAACTTACATTTCATTGTACACTAATTCTCCATTCTGCTTTGATATTCTGCATTCATGTTTTGCATCACTTTATACTTTTTTTTTCATTCTGTTTTTGATTCTCTGCATTTATATTTTGCATCACATTTATTTATATAGGATCCTGTAACGTTTTTACACAATAACATATCATTTTACTGCGTATTTTCACACTATTTAGTACTTTTAAACTAGCTGTCAACGAAGTCTTACCTTTTTTTTTTTGGTCTTTTATTGAATTCTCTGTAACTCTACAATTTCAGGCTTAGTGTACGTTGTCGTGCATTTGTTTTTCCTATGTGATTTTTATCTCGTTTCTTACTTAAATGTAATAGTTTCTTAATAACAGTCCTAAAACTAAAAATTCCTCAATTTGACAACCATTGTTTTTGTGGTTGTTATGGTAACTTTTATTTAAATTCGTCTCTGGTATGATGTTCTTTCTACATAAATACTTTTTGGCTGTAGGTCATTTACAATAAATTTCGTTTTAATTTAAATAATTTCTCGTTCTCTCTATAAAGGTATAAAAGCCAAACAATTGGAGAATACAGGACAGTCTCGCTTCAGTTCTCAAACGAGAAACATCTACTAAAGGCCTTATCCCGGGGCCGCTCTGCCCCGGGATCCTGCAAGCCTCCATCTACATCCGGCGCATCCTGAAGTCGTCGGCGCATCCTGCAAACCAGGCGCCGGGATCCTGCAAGCCTCCATCTACACGTGAAGTCGTCGGTGAATTCTAATTCAAGTGCGGGACCACACTACTCCGCGCGCTACGACTGCTTGATCCAGGCGCTGAGTGCAGCCTACTGCCCGCGCTACCTTCAGGTGCGCTTCGACTGCTGGCTCCAGGCGCTGCGTCCCTACTGCCCGCGCTACCTCTGGGCGCGGCGACTACTTCTCCAAGAACTGAGCGCACCTACCCCAGGCGCTACGTGCGCCGGCTCCGGACGCTGCGTGTGCCCAGTCCAGGCGCTGCGTGCCGTCGCCGCTGAGAAACCTCAAGCTCTGCGTGTGTTGATTTCTACAAAAGCAGCGAGGCTCCAGACTCTACTATCATACTAATTCTCCTATTCTCCTATCCCTTTTTTTTAATATAATTGTAATCTCATTTCATCCATCACCTTCATATTTCATTTTTTTATAAGATTGTAAATACCTTTTAAAAAATTATAATATATTATTTTCTTGGTCTTTTTTGTTGTTTTGCTGTTCTTAGGTTAGGTTCTTTCTCTTTTAATTGTCGCTTCACGACAATAGTCAATGTCGTGAGCTTGTACTAAAGCTACAGGATTACTTTGAGCGTGAGTCACAAAATGACGGCCCTTTGATTCCTGTCACTCAA
Organism: Parnassius glacialis; assembly: GCA_033319125.1. Taxonomy (NCBI): domain Eukaryota; kingdom Metazoa; phylum Arthropoda; class Insecta; order Lepidoptera; family Papilionidae; genus Parnassius; species Parnassius glacialis. The sequence continues at coordinate 17,000,225 of JAVANC010000003.1, read as the reverse complement.
TTGAAAGATCGGGTTTCACAAGCTCTTGGACTTGGTGCAAAAACACTATATAATATAAATAAAGAAAAATTTGGTGCTTCTGGAAGTGAAGATAATGTTTTACGCACTCCTAAGAAAAAACGAAGACAAAAGCCCGTGACAGGTGTTGATGTTTTTGATGCAGATGCAATAAGAAACCACATATATGGTTATTATACTAGGAACGAGTTTCCAACTAGACGTTTGCGTTTGGTCTCTTTAAAAGAAGCTGGCTTGTTTAAAGGCGGTAAAACGGCGTTGTCAAGACTATTGCACGAAATTGGGTTTGAATATAAAAAAACGAATAAAAGGAAAATATTAATGGAAATATTTGATTTAATAATTAAAAGGAGCGAGTTTTTAAGAGAAGCCAGAAAAATGGAGTCTTGGGACAACGTCGTTTTTGTTGACGAAACATTGTTAAATGCGAACCACACTGTGTCACGCTCTTGGACTGACGAAACAAAAGCATCAACCTCAAAGGTTCCAATTGGAAAAGGATCGCGACTGATAATTTGTCACGCCGGTTCTGCTGGAAGTGGTTTCTTTGAAAATGGACTGCTGGCTTTCGCGTCAAAAAGTACTTCCGATTACCACGAGGAGATGGATACAGACACTTTTACGAATTGGTTCGAAAATCAATTATTACCCAGCCTGCCAGAGCCTTCTATCATAATAATGGACAACGCTTCATATCACTCGAAACAAGTGAATAAAGCGCCTACTCAGGCCGACAAGAAAGCTGATCTCGTAGCATGGCTACAACAAAATGGAATTTAAACTACTGCCGAAATGCTAAAGTCTGACTTAGTAAAGTTGGTACGCGAAAATAAAACATTAAGAGTCCGTTATGAAGTAGATGAGATAGCTCTAGCACATGGACATCGGGTACTTCGAATTCCGCCTTATCACTGGCAGTGATAAGGCGGAATTCGAAGTACCCGATTACAATGCCATTGAGCTAATATGGGCAAAAATCAAAGGTATTGTTTTTTATCGCATAAGTTATGAATATGAATAATTTGTACTATTATAACATCCAATATTCAGCATATAAGTAAAAAGATACATAACTAAGAAATAAATATCTCATGTCCCTTACATGTAGGTAATTGTGTAACATTTCGTTTATTTAATGTAATAAATTAACGTTATTTAATGTTTACATTACAGGTTACGCAGCTCGTAATAATACGACTCCGCCATTCAGTACTAATAAAATGATGGGTCTATTAAAAGATGCTTGCAGCAAAATAACGAAAGAAGATTGGGTCAAGGTCGTCGAAAAGACTCGAAAACTAATAACAGAAGATTATGAACGCGATATAAGAATGGACACCATTATAGACAATGCATGAAATTGTCATACAAGTGACTGATAGCGATGACAGCTCTGGCGAATCTGGTTCAGAGTCTGAATAATTGTTTTAATAAATGATAGGTAGTCATTTATTAAAACATCTTGTACCTACTCTATTCATTAAAATGTGTAACAGTGTTTACAAATTTGTTTTATTTTGATATGTCCTCGACCAATTATCTACACCCATCAAGGATACTCCACCTAATAAAGAACCTGTGTCTTTAACTATTATTGTTTTGATTTTATTTAATTACACACTATACTAGAATATTTAAAAACAAACTGTTCCCAAATGATATTAGGGTTACTGGTTCAGTCACTTCACTAGTATTGTCAATTCGTCATGTGTCAAATCGGTAATAACTCAGCGGCCGGAGTATAGACTCCACAGAATCAGTAATTAGTTTATGGGGCAATGTATGTATATGCTTTTACAACAAAATTCCATAACATGTTCAAAGTTTGTCAATTAACAATTTTAAAAGTCTTATTAAAGAAAAACTGTACAATAGGGTTATTATAATATTAAAGAATTTATGAATGAAAATAATTCCTGGGAATAAGGTGATCGCCCCATACTGACTCTATGAAAATTCATTTAAAAATTGTATAAACAAAATTGTTGTTAAGTGAAATATGTTTGAAAAAAAAAGTCCCGCTGGGTTTCTTGCTGGTTCTTCCCAGGACAGAGGTATTTTCCGAACCAGTGGTAAATAAAAATGACTTTCAATGTATTATGTAATAATCAATATTGAATAAAAAATTATTATTTTCTATTATATTCCACATACTGTAGCATAACCCGGATTGCATGATATAAGGTGATGCTGTGTGTATGATGGGATTAGAAGGGCATCGTTTTTTGCTGCCGGCCAAAAGCAACGATTCGGATTTCTACTGCCAACAACTATTAACACTCAAGTAAGAAATTAAAAAAAAGGACCGGAATGGAATAACAGAAAAGAAGTGGCCTTTTGTCATGACAACGCCAGATCACACATATCTTTGACTCACTGGCAAAAGTAGAGAGACCTAGATTGGGAAGTTTTAATACATTCACCATATATTTCTGACCTTGCATCTTCAGATTTTCACGTGTTTTGGTCTCCGTCTTCTTCAGAATTCTTTGGGTAAGATTAGATTAACATCAAGAGAGGATTATCAAAACTACTTGTCGGGTTTTTTTTATCAAAAAAAATCCCAAAATTTCTACAGCAACTGGATTATGTCACTAACTACAAGATGGAATTAAGTTATAGAACAAAATTATATAATATGTATTATAATTAAATGTAATTAAACGTTGGAAGATAAGGTCTTGTATTTGTATTTTATAAAATACAAACTTTTTCCCCGACCTTTTATTAGGGAAAATTTAATTAAATCTCCAAGTTAATATCGTACCCTTAGAATGCCAATATAAACCAATTTCCGATGTAAGATTTCTGTTATCTTATTACTAGCACAGTTGGTAACCATCTTTGTTCTCTGGGGTTAATATAGGGTGGTTATTTATTTGAGCGTCTTACGTTACCTTCGCATGGGCTAATGTTCATGAATTATGGAATGAAGGTATCTGGAGCTTAAACTGTGAGTAGTGAAAACCACTATGGGCTTTTGTTTACAGTACGCTTCAAAGGTTAAATGTCTTACTTGGAGTATAAAACAGGGAGTTGCAATCTTAAAAAAATACAAATATACATAATACACCTAAGTTTACTAAAATCTGTAGGTGTGCGACATTATTTCAAAAATATTCAGGCAGCGTAAAATTAGATGTTACAGAAAATAGACCATTCAGTCGACCGAGTCACCGATAAAGGTGAATTCTTAATGTGGGCGTGAACATCGCGTAGAAGTATGAACGTGTCTTCGTTTTTTTTGCTTTACTGACATCATAAAATATTTGATTCAACCACTCATTATAACACTTTGTATCCAGCCATATGAATTGTATTCCAGGACAGTTCCCGATGGTACGAGTACCCTATGTAAGGAGCGCCAACATATACTGAAGTAACGCAGAAGAGTAATTGCTCCATCACTATTAAAATAATGAGAGTAGATCCATGTTTAATTGTAGAAAATAAGTGAGCTGTAACTTTACTGTTTTATAGTGAAATTAATTATAATATTTTAAAGACTCTCTGTATTTTTTGTATGTAAAGTAAGCACCCATAGCTGAGCAAAGGCAGGAGTCTGTGCAAAGCAGCGCGATATATCATATGAATAATTATGAAAAGGAAAGTGTTTCCGGGCCATTAATAAAGCATATGAGAAATACAATGAAAATTACTGGCATTCTCGACAAGAAGGCCAAATAACTTAAATTGTTTGAATCAATACACAGTTTTTTTTAAATTACAGTGCCTTCAATCAAAGTTTATTTTTAAAACACCTGTTTCCAAACAGATACTGTGTCTTGGTAATGGATGCAATGGCAATGGAAGGGATTTTAGTCCAATGTTATTACGAGTATTACCAGTGCGTTTATGATGAACACTAATGGAGATGATATGAAATGCACGTGCATAGTTGTTGCTCTTTAATTTTAACTTCCATTGTTTAATGTTTTGTTGGAAACAAAAAAGGCCACGAGTTAGATCTAGTTCAACTAGCGCCATTAATCAGTTGCGAAAGTTTAGGGAGTATTTACCACAACTTCGACTAATGACAGCGTGTAACTTTACAATAAAACTTATACTACCACTTAATCTTAGTAATTTGTTCACTAAAACATTAAAACAAATTAATATGTGGTTTGACCCATGCTAGGTATATTATTCTAAAATTTATCTTTGTTATAAAAATGCGCATTAACAAGATAATACTTATCGTCAACCGTTAACAGTTCTCGTCAACCTTAAGGCAATGATAGAACTACGAAGGCGGATACAAAAAAGTATACATACACACATACATATGTAGACAGACATACATACATACATATATATCAATATACACATCCATATAAACATATACACAAATATATAAATTTATAAGAAAATGTAATACTCGTATAATACAAGATACACAAAGAAACGTAATATACTGGTGAAATTAACAGAGATTACAACTATAATGCTGAAGGAACTTTGGAGTTGTAAAGCAGTTTTAGAAAATGATCTCGAACATTCTTCTTAAAAGCGTGTTAGCAGTTGTAGGTAGTCTTAATTTTTCAAGCAGGTCATTCAATAGGCGCGCGGATTGGACAGCAAACGATGAAGATATAAAACTCAAACGACGAAGGGTATATAGAGAACAAGAGTCTCCGATGAACGAAGCTGTCTGTCATGAGTGTTGCGCAGGAACTGAAACTTATGTTTCAGATAATTTGGTTAGTAGTTATAGAATAAAACGGAAAAAACTGTGTTAAGTATACTAATGTGTCTTCGTTGACGAATTGAAAGCCATTTTAGCTGAGTGCGGAATAAAGATACAAGATCAAACTTACGACGATGAAAAATAAAATGGATACAGTTATTGACGAGACGATCCAGCTTATCCAGGAAAACCTCATTAAGACCTGGAAAACAAACATCAGCATAGTCAATAATAGGCAAAAGAAGAAATTGCAATAGTGTTATCATTTCTTCTCAGAATGGCTCTGCAGTACCTTAAAAACGGCAAGGCCCCAGGTGAGGATGGAATTACAGAGAAACTTCTGAAATCGGGTGGAAAACCGGTACTTGAAGTCTTTTAAAAGCTCTTTAATTCCGTACATAGAGTACGGAATTAAAGAGCTTCTATGGTGGCACTACACCTAAGGCGTAGATCAGAAGTGCGATGGTATTGTTCTTCAAGAAAGGCGACCAAGTTCTCTTGAAGAACTACAGACCAGTGTCCCTTTTGAGCCACGTCTACGAGCTTTTTCAAGAGTCATTGCGAATGTTGTCTCGCATGCAGACTTGACGACTTCCAGCCACCCGAACAAGCCTTTTTTTTAAGGTTTCCGAAAAGGCTTTACAACCATAGACCACACACATACACTTTGGCATATTGTATAGAAGTCTGAGGAGTACAATTTGCCACTATGTCTGGCGTATGTGGACTATGAGAAAACCTTTGATTCCGTCAAAAATTGGGCGGTGGTACAGTTCTTTCAGAGGTGCCAAGTTGATTGTCGGTATATCAAAGTGCTGAAGTGTTTGTACAGTAGGGCTACGATGGCTATCCAGAACCAGAATACGAAACATATCCAACTGCAGAGAGGTGGAATATTCAGGCATATTCAGAAGCTCGCTCTTAAGACAAATATGAGAGTACTTTTGAAAAGTGATACTACTGCTGGTCGGTTTCCACAGACTTTAATTCAAATAGGGGATGGAGATTATCCTACTGTAGATAGTAAAGTTGTAATACCACCAAGTGTGGCCATAGTTATAAAAGTGTTGTATACAAATAGGTCATATTATTTATGCTAAAAACAAGGAAGCAATAAACATTTTGTCAAAATATGCACATTTTTTGTGGATCCGCATGGAATTAGCGTGGAATGTGAAACTCAAAGGGGTATTCTGATGGAATTACGTATTCATGGCATGAATACTGTTTCCCCTTGAGCACATACGGTGATTACTCTGGCCTTTAAGGATATATAAAACTCGACAGGATAACATAATATTACTGCACCATCAACTTGTAATAAATACTTACATAAGAAGCTTTATATAGTCTCTACAAAAATAGGCCTTTTGCAGCGAGAAAAATTCATAATCTCACGGGAAATCAGAAATTGTACGCGGACGAAGTCGCGAGCGACCGCTAGGCTGGGGATAAAAGGTGACATTGGAAAATCTTTAAATTAACACTAATTGTAGTAATCATTCATAGCATAGACATTGAGCAGGATTTCCAGAACGCTGATTACTTAAATTCAGGCTTCAGCTTTAATCGCATCCTATAAACGACTATAGTAATCAGTGGCTTCCGAAGTTCGATTAAAAATCGAATCTAACTTTCCATATATGGATACGGACCGCGGCTACGGTGTCAGTTACGTGATGAATATGGGCAAATATCCAAGTATTTTCCAGCAATAGACTTAAAGTTAGAAATGATTTTGAGATGGTAGACGCCTTTTATTTGGATATCCATGACTGTTAAGTTGATGGCACATTCTGTCTACGTCCTCAGGAATGATAAAGCAAGATTTGCTAGCGAATGATGGAGTCCAACATCTAAAGAGTCAAACTATACTATGCTCGAATGGCATTCATGCCGTATGTCAGGGGAAATGTGGGACAAATCGACAACTAAGAAGGTTACGTGAAACGGCAGTGTGACTGGCCTGTTATGATATGGAGAGATAAACTTCAAACAAATTCGATTCCTTATTTATAAAATGAGGGTGACAAACGGGCACACAGTCTACCTGATAGTAAGTGGATGCTGCGTCCCATATACTTCTATCTACATTTATGCTCGATTAAGAATCAAAATGCAGATGCTTTGCTACCCCTGAAGTCTGAGATGGAATGCCCCGTTTTCATTAAAACGGGTCTCCGATACTCTACGCTCACTACATGAAACATAGCAACATTTAGCTAATAAAGATAATATAAATTAATAAATAATGTTAACTCACGCGATACATGCAACATATTTGTTACCCATAACGATGTTCTGTTGTTAGTACTCTTGTGGTTCATTGCGTATTTTTGTGGTATGCTTGCACAAATTAATTTTTATTTTTCATGTTTTCACAGCTATAGTCAAATTACCCACAATTTTAATAGAAAACAACGTTAAAAGCGCAATTATTGCGATCAGCAATCTTCAACTGTGGCGATTGTCAATTTGTTACTACTATAGAAAATATTCTTTACTAGCTGAAAGTTATCTTATCGTTTTTATATATTTCAATAATAACCATATTAGTTTTCATTTCAATAAATTACAAATAAACTATAGTAAAACTGTTTAAATGTGATTATGATTTTACGGTTGATTTCGTCCGTAATATTAATATAACCGATTACATATTGGTAGACATCTTGCTATGCATGAATAGAGGTTCTATAGTTTTAATAATAAACAGAATGTAATACAATGTGTTACATTTGCCTTAAATTACAATCACCAAATATGCATGAAAAACCAGTGATCTGAAAAAAAAACATCTTTACATTGAATTTATAAACCGATCAAAATATTTATATCTTTATAACGTAATTTACCCATATTTTTATGCAGAAATTTAAATGCATCTTCAGAGAATCGCAATATAACGTAGCATAGTCATTAGTAAAGTTCATGAAGTAGCAACGACCGAATGCTCTTAGGACACATTAAAAATTAAGCCTTGTTGTGTACACGAAGGACGTTCACATAATAGCACAAAAACATTCTACAAGCGACTCGGCCAACTCTGCAACAAAATTAGGCTCACAATATCTAGATTAACTTGTTATATTACATAATACGACATTAATATACAAGCATATAATATTGCAGGAGAGCGTTAAAAACTTCAAAGCGATGCATATGAATATTGTAACACAAGCTAAGTTCCACTCCAGAAGGAAACGCAACATAATATTACAAACGCAATCATAGTTATCATATCATAGTACACGTGGTAGAGCCATGCTGCAGCTATATTATAGTATAGTTGTAGCACGAATGGGTCGGCTCGACCGGGGAAGGACCACGCTCTCACAGAGTACCAGCGTAAAATAGCAGCTTAATTCTGCTGTTTACGCAAAAGCGTTGGTGTCAGGCATCGACGTTAGATGGCTCTCGGCTCGGCTGATACGGGATGACGTTCGTGCGGGTTGAGCGTCCGAGCTTGCTGAACGGTGGGAGTCGAGAGCGAAAGATTAGAAGTCTTCTTCGCGTCGAAAGAGAAGGCAGTCCGTTTGTTTGGGAGCTCTTAGATCTAATTTATGTTAGGCGCGTATATTAAATATACCACTGGGAATGATAGCGCGTTTTGAGAGTTTACCCGGGACTTTAGGTTTAACGCAGAATCTGTATTAGTGGATTCGACTCTATTAGTTACTAGTGCGGTAGTTAATATTCTAGAAATAACGGTGACTTTGACCCGTACGTTCTGTGTTCATTTTCGCGAGTCAATCGTAACAAAGGAAGAAAGTGACTGCGGAAGGCGACCTTAGCTTGGAGAGGAGCTGAGGGCCGAACTGCTGCAGGGGGGAACGGTCAAATAAGGTCAATAACACTACCAGCCACACCCAAATACACATCACTGACCTTTACTTTCTAGCACAATACATCCACACGAGACCTGACCGAATCCTGAGGACCAGTCGCCTTGAATAGAGGTAAGTAAGCTCTGTTCCATATTTGTAACGCTCCCCCCGGATTGTTTAGTGTAATTAAACTTTAAACCGTGGCGTGAGGACGCCCGACCAGCATCTGCCTGTAGCTTCTTCGTCTATGGGCCGCGAAGGATTCTACTCCTGGGATAGGCAGCTGCCGGCCGTAACATTTGGTAGCAGAGCGTGGTTCTGGGATCGATTCCCGGTCGATCCACCGACCATAGTATTTGATAAAAATTAAATAATTTTGGTGGCAGGGAGCGTTGGGTTGATTGGTTTAATTTTGTGTCTACAATCACGCCCGTCCGTAATACGTAAAAATATTTTTTTTTATTATATACGTAATAATAAAATTCCTTTCTTTGTTAGCTTGCTTTGTTGTTTGCGGGGTAAATTTGAAAAGCCACGCCCGGTTTAGCGCGCAAGCGGGAGATTGCGTCATGTAGGTAGATGGTTATTTTTACGTAATCGGTTAATTATCGTTGTCGGATGGTTGTAGTGTGTTACTTATCGAAGGGTCGATTTCCGAGCAAGGCATTTTTTGTTGATGTGTATCTTCGTTATGTATCTTTCGTATTGTAATTTGTATTTGAACTAAAGAGTGGTAATTTGTATTTACGTAATTTGAATTTAACTTGATTTGATCGCACTAGTATTTGTTATTGTTAATTTGATTTGCCTTTTCTTTTGTACTAACTTGTGTTTGATTTAATAAATAGCGGTTCTTATTTGTGTAATTTCTATTCAACTCGATTTGATAGGAACTGCATTGGTTAGCTGTTAATTTTTTTGTATTTTTTATTTGTTATTTTTGTAATTGTGCTCGAGCGGCGTCGTAATTTGTATTTAGTAGTGATGTCCTCGCCCAAGATGCTAATCCGTTGCCTGCGGACTGAGTTACGCTGGGCCACCAGCGCCCATGCTTTGATAGGTCGACCGGATAGGGTCCATAATTTGATGAAGCGGTTCGAGCAGGTCGATGCTCGAAGGGCTGCAGTGGAGGAGGCTTACGCTGAGCTCGAGGATTCGGATGTGGAAAAGGGAGTCCTGGACTCCTGCTTCGCAGACTACGAGCAGTTCTTGTGGCTCACGGACGAGTTGATCGAGGCTGAAGAAGGCAGGTATGCCGAAGAGGCGCGTGAAGCTCGGACGAGTGGCCTGCCCGAGTCCGTTCGGAAGCAGCCTCAGCCGGAGCTGTTGGGACGACTCCCAACTCTGGACTTGCCAAAGTTCTCCGGGGTCCTTTCCGAGTGGCTGACCTTCGTTGGTCTTTTCGACGGCCTAGTGGACGCCCGGAGTGACTTGACTCCGAGCCAGAAGATGGCGTACCTCTTGGCCTCACTGGAGGGGGAGGCCCTGGGCGTTGTCAGCCATTTGAGCTTGTCGGACGACGCCTACCAGACTGCTCGGGACCTCCTAGCCAGAAGATACGCCAACGTCCGGCGAATTGCGGACGAACATGTTAAGCAGCTTCTGAGCCTCCCGCTGCTGAGTGACCGGGCCCAGACTACGTCCGGACCTGTTGGATCCAGTCTTGGTGGCCTGTAATATGTTGAGGCGGCTGGATTTACCAGTGGGCGAATGGGCCTTCTTGTTGCTCCGCATCGTGCTGTCCCGTCTACCTCTCGACCTTCAAATGCATTTTGAGGAGAGGTACGGCGGGGACGAGGCCTCCTATATTCCGCCCTTCTATGACCTGCTGCGGTTTTTGGAGGAGCAGTGCCGACAGAGTCGAGCACGCGGCGGGCACCGTCGACGACTTACGAGCCGTGCCCAGTGAGAGGCGAAATCCGCCGGGCAAGTCGTCGTCAACCCCCCCCTGCTCCTATTGTCGAGCATCTGATCACCGGGTAACGTTTTGCCCCAAAATTATTAAGTAAGCCGGTTCCGGCGAGGCGAACTATCGTCAAGGAGCGCCGCTGGTGCTACTCCTGTTTGGAAGGGCACCTTCAGCGAGACTGTCCGCACCAGCGGCTCTGTCTGCATTGCCAGCGGCAATCACCATGCCGTACTGTGCCTGCGGTGCAAACGGCGTCCTCCTCTCGGGGCACTGCCAGGCCCCTCGACCCCCACGGGCGGGGGGCGCTCCGCCACTCCCTCTGACGGGCGACGCTCGGCGCCCGCCGGCTAGCCACCAGGCCCCTAGGTTGAAAGGGGGTCCCCTCCCCCGACCAGTCGGGGGGTAATTCCCCCAGGGGCGGGGGTGTCATCACCCCCCCTCAGCGTGCGAAGAGGAACTTCACGGCCACTCATCGGTCCGCTGGACCCTTCCCACTCCCGTTAGCTGAGTGGCCGCGACTGGTGTACCACTGTACCCCATTTGATGGAGGCGGCCCTAGCTAGCTGCCGCCTTAGCTCCCACCATGGCTGCCTCTACTGAGCCTTAAGCCGTCAACAGTCCACTTGTCAAGCTGTTCTGTTGCCGACGGCCTCAGTGAGGGCGTACAACCCGAGTGGCGACCGTTAGCGGTTGCGCTCTGTCAGTATCGGGTTCACGCGGTGTGGCCTCCACTTGGTGGTGGGAAGATTAGGGCCCCCTGGAGCGTTGAATCACGCTCTCAAGGGGTATTAGATTTGGTTTGGTCGAGCACTTAGCTAAAAATTCTTTAAATTTAAATTAAAATGCTTTGAGTTTTCCGCGAAATTCATATTGTAGCGGTTGTGATTAAAAGAATTGAATTTAAAATACTCCATTAAATGCTGCTGCATATGTTTTGTAAATACATTTGATCACTGCGTTTGCTGTTGCACGGAAAATGGAGATTAAATTGTGTGCCCTTTTTGAGTGCTTGTGCGTATGCTTGTAACTGTATTTGATTGTCGCGCCTGTGCTGAAGGGAAGTTTGAATTCATTTGAAATTTGAATGGCGCTCTATTTTGAAAATTATGTATATGTTTGTGATAGTGTTTAATCATTTTGCTTTGTGATAAGGAAGGTTGAAATTAGATAACCCTGTGGTTGCCGAAGGAAATAGGAGTCAATTCTCTTTTGGTTTAGATTTTGTTGGCACTGTCTAAGATATTTATTTGAAATAAGAAATAGGGCTCTCCCTTACGTTGATTGTTTTGTTTACTTTGCCAAGTTGACCTATGTGCATCGGTGATTACTTGTTTTAATTAATTCTGTAATTGAACATTGATGCTTTTGAAAAATTAGTTGAAATATGAGCATAGGATCACCTGCTAGGGACCATCTGTGCGTTTCGTTCAGCTCTCCACAGACGACGTTCATGGGGAATTTGGGGGTGCTCTCTGCACTGAAGCTTGAAGGTCCCTCTGGGCCGCTTCGTGTCGCGTCGCTGTTTGCAGACCTGATCCGGTCGAGTTGCGGAACTAATCATAGGAGCGCAGATAGGTGTTTGAAGGAGGTCGTCTGACTTCTGTCTAGAAATAGGACTTATTTATGTGCTGCGATGACCAGGAAGGGCATCCAGTTCAACTCTCCGGCTAGCCCACGTTGGGGCTGTAATTTTGAGGCGTTGGTCAGGGTTGCAAGATCTGATTGGGTGCGTAGGGTGGCCTAGTTTGGTTGTAGATTCGATCTTGCAACTTGCCGTCGCGACCCTGTCCCGCTGACCGGTTTGCTCGCGGACCTAAATCCTTATGTCCGGGACGGGGGTTTGTTTACGCAAAAGCGTTGGTGTCAGGCATCGACGTTAGATGGCTCTCGGCTCGGCTGATACGGGATGACGTTCGTGCGGGTTGAGCGTCCGAGCTTGCTGAACGGTGGGAGTCGAGAGCGAAAGATTAGAAGTCTTCTTCGCGTCGAAAGAGAAGGCAGTCCGTTTGTTTGGGAGCTCTTAGATCTAATTTATGTTAGGCGCGTATATTAAATATACCACTGGGAATGATAGCGCGTTTTGAGAGTTTACCCGGGACTTTAGGTTTAACGCAGAATCTGTATAAGTGGATTCGACTGTATTAGTTACTAGTGCGGTAGTTAATATTCTAGAAATAACGGTGACCTTTGACCCGTACGTTCTGTGTTCATTTTCGCGAGTCAATCGTAACAAAGGAAGAAAGTGACTGCGGAAGGCGACCTTAGCTTGGAGAGGAGCTGAGGGCCGAACTGCTGCAGGGGGGAACGGTCAAATAAGGTCAATAACACTACCAGCCACACCCAAATACACATCACTGACCTTTACTTTCTAGCACAATACATCCACACGAGACCTGACCGAATCCTGAGGGACCAGTCGCCTTGAATAGAGGTAAGTAAGCTCTGTTCCATATTTGTAACGCTCCCCCCGGATTGTTTAGTGTAATTAAACTTTAAACCGTGGCGTGAGGACGCCCGACCAGCATCTGCCTGTAGCTTCTTCGTCTATGGGCCGCGAAGGATTCTACTCCTGGGATAGGCAGCTGCCCGGCCGTAACATCTGCTGTGTTTCGTATGGTGAGTGTAGAGAACCGGAGACCCATTTTACTGGAAAAGATGCATTGTCTTAGTCCTCAAGGCTAACAACGCATCTGCATTTTAATTAGCTAACGAAGATAGGTGTAGATGTCTATGGGCCACAGCAACCCCTTACCATCAGGTAGATTGTGTGCTCCTTTGTCACCTATTCTATAAAAAAAAGTTTCATGTATATTTCTCAATAATATTTTTGTATTCATAAAATAAAAATATTAGTCATTAATACTTTTCCTAACTACTTACTATGGTGGTGTACATAATCATTTATCACAAAAATACTTCTTAGTGGTATTAGTGACAATTTGACGAATATGTTATTATTATTTTGTAACTTATTATGTCACATAATGATCTTAATAATAATAATTTAATCAAATAGTTTGTTTTTAAAATTATAATCACTACACGATTGCAATGTTTTATAACTAGAGCCACTTTCGCAACAAGTATATCATGTAATAAGTTAAACTCTTTTGTAAGTAAAAGAAAAAAGTGCATTTATTCCAGTTTCAGCATGCAGTACAAAATTTAAAACAGTAATAATATGCAAAATTAATAAAACTAAATATTTAGCAACATAATAAATCAAAGAAAATACTCTTAAAAAAGTGTAATTTTAATTTAAATATTAATATTATATTAAATTATTATTAATTAATTTGATTTCTGAGGTCGTTTCGGTTTTTCTCACTAACATATATGCACAAATTGCTGTTTTAAGCTGTTATCTGCGAGTGCGTTAAAGTTAATTGAAATACTCATAGCTCTCATACTTATCAGACTGGAACTACTAATCCACATGTTATAGTAACGCTCCGTTTTCTTATTTTATATTTAATAAAAGCTTACCAAGCGTGGCAACTATGGCAAATATCTCCCCTATGAGGAAATCTATGGTATAGGCCTATGTTTAGCAGTGGATTTTAATAGGCTGTAATGGTGGGTACGTAGGTCACTCAATAAGTTTTGAGATGCTCGAAATTTATAAATGGAACGCACCCATGTTATATGTTTCTAAAAGGCAAATTTATTTAAAAAGAGAACTCTATAAGCCAATTGATCAATATTAAAAAACACAAAGTGTTATTAATTTTCCTGCAACGCTTCCCGCGCTTTTTATTTAAAACGATGGATCTTAACCGTGAACATTTGCGCGCTATGATATATTATGATTTTAAATTTGGTTTAACCAAACAATTAAGTTTACAATGGTCACAATCAGTATGAGGGGACTCAGGTCTACCACGCGCAACAATTTTTAGGTGGTTTGCTGAATTCAAAAGGGGTAAAATTAATCTTAAATATGACCAAAGAACCGTGGCCCCGCAAACAGCAGTAACGGCAGAAAATGTATGTACTACTAAAATGTTGGTGCGAGTAGACCCACTTATCACATATACGGACATCGAAAAGATTGTAGGCATTAGTTCGGAGACCATTCATACCATCCTACATCAACATCTTGGAGTGAGGAAGCTTTGTTGTCGATGGATCACTCGTTTGCTCTCCGAAAGCGAAAAACAGACTCGTGTGGATTGGTGCCATGAAATGCGTCTACGTTTTGAAAACGGGGCATCTAGGTATGTTTCAGAAATCGTTACTGGTGACGAGATATGGATAATCGGTATGGGTCTACTCAAAAGGGTAGTTACCGACAAAACTGCAAAGACCTCGAAACGTCGGCAATAAAATTGTGGCTAGTTTTTTTTCGTGGGGCGGATATTTGTAGACGTAAATGCTGGAAAGTTGTAGGTAACAGTTAACTATGAATGGTATACTACAGTTGCATTTCCCAAAGCTTTTTAAGCTGTGCGGGAGAGAAAACCAAAGACTGGGCTTCGGGGAATCATGATGCATCACGATAACGCCTCTTCACATACCTCCCTTAGAACAAAAGCATTTATTGAGGAATCTGGTGTTGAAACTCTAAGTTACCCACTGTTCAGCGCTGATTTGGCTCCTTGTAATTTCTTTTTATTTCCAAGAGTCAAAGAAAAAAATAAAAGGCAAGTTTTTTTCAAGCGCCGCAGAAGCCGTGACTGCCTACGAAGAAGCGATTTCCGACCTGTCAGATCAAGACTGGTAAAAGTGTTTTTAGAGTTGGTTTAAGCGAATGGATCTTTGTATAGAGCATGATGGAGAATATTTTGAAAAGATGTAAAACAAATATTAATAGTATCTGGAATATTTTTGTATATCTCAAAACTTATTGAGTGACATACGTAACGGTATTTATTAAATATTAAAGGATACGGTTTCAACCGAAAATAAAAGTATGTGTTTTGAAATCAATTGTTTTTCTAAATATTTTGTCGCTTTAGTGCGCAAAGATTTTCAAAATCTTATCACTTGTGAAAATTCAACCATTTACCTAAACACCTTGAATAATCAGAATGAAGAAGGGTTGCAGCTTTCTATAAAGCCGTGTTGCTTAATGGCTGCTCAGGTTAAGTTACGTGATTTAGGAAGTTGCAAAAGTAGAAAGGGGTCCCGGTCTAACGCCTAGAAGCCTTAACATGACTTAAACTTTAATCATAAAATTAATCATGTACTAATATAATTTCTTTATATTTTATCTCTTCACTTTCTTGCCAACATCCAATAGTTATGAATTTGAATATGATTAAATGTTCTTTTTAAGTAATAACGTCCCTATCCCTGTGCCTGAATAAGTATATTTTGGCTTCGCCTGAGTAGAAGTTAGGTATTTCTATAATAGGTATAAGATAATCAACGGCCATAGTATATTTATTTATCAATTCTAAAATATTTGTAAAAACTCTAAATTTTTCATATTAAATATAGCCTAGACCACTCCTGGAATTGCTGCTGACGGATTTACTTGGGTTTGTAATTATATTACCTAATAGGTGGGTGAATACGTATAGTACATACCTATATTTGATGTTGTTGCTGTGTTTATCGCTACGACAAACAAAAAGGTACACAAGGGTAGGAAGAACTAAGGAAAGTCATAACAAGTTGTTTATCATGACAGACCTCGCGAGAAATCAACCCTTTTTAAAACGATTTTTTTCATGTCTTACTCCCTCTTAGCCGGGGGTTTTAAAATTTTTTGTTTAATCCTTTTTCGAATACAATTTTTTAACCGTCGTGGTTTCAAATTCTTAATTTTGCTTTTTATTTTCATTTTTAGAATAAGGGTAATTATATATATATATATATATATATATATATATATATATATATATATATATATATATATATATATATATATATATATATATATAAAAATATATATAAAAAAATATATATAAAAAAAATAAAAAACAAACGACCATAAAGTCCGTAAGTGCAGATGCAGATGCATTGTCACCGCATCTGCATTTAATCCTTAGAACTGAGATGGCATGCCTCGTTTACAGTAAAAAGGGTTTCCTACCACTCACCATATGAAACGAAGCAGTATTAAGCTGCTATTTTACGCTGGTATTCTGTGACAGCGAGGCACCTGGCAGCCTGGCTCTACCAGGTTTACAAATATATATTGTGCTTTATACGTGGTAGAGCCATGCTGCAGCTATATTAGTAGTATAGTTGTAACACGAATGGGTCGGCTCGACCGGGGAAGGGTCTCACAGACTACCAGTTCGCTCTCACAGAATACCAGCGTAAAATAGCAGCTTAACGCTGCTATATTTCGTATGGTGAGTGTAAAGAACCGGAGACCCTTTTTGCTGGAAATGAGGCATTCCATCTTAGTCCTCGCGGTTGACAACGTACCTGCATTTTGAGTCTTTATTGAGGATAGATGTAGATGTCTATGGGTCACAGTAACCACTTACCATCAGGAGGGCTGTGTGCTCGTTTGTCACCCAGTCCTATAAAAAAAATTATAATGATTTGTTCTTTTTTTTGTGCCAATAATGCGAAATGTAATAAATATATTTGACAGGATTAATTGTGTTTATATGGGTTTACTTATCCTTGATCCACTAAAATCCGTTATCAAATTAATAATTTTATTCAACATATAAGATAAATAAATTTTAATCGCCACTTTCATCTGTAATACAATTTTATAATCCTCTTTCTTTGAACATACAGATAATTTGCAAAACACTAAATTAATTGATCACAAAACGATAAAATATTTTTTCCGCATATTTATTTAGTCGACTACAAATTCAATGATGTAGTTGATTGGTATTCCTTCGGCCTATTTTCATAATGAAGGAATCCGGAAGCTGTCGTTCTGAATACTGACATAAGTAATCAGGGACGTAATATTAATACTGTGATTCAACTGTGCAAATAAACTCAAACCCCTCGTCAAAATTAATATAAGATAAAATCTCATGTAAACTTTTATATACAATTTTAAATGTTTGTAATAAACACAACTTTGAACTCAATATTCGTTTAAAATAATAAATTAGTTTGGTACCAAGTAAAGTATTCAAAAGCCAGTTTTTGTTTCAGGTATTTTTAAAGCAAAAATAAATTTAAAATTTATGATGAATGACAAAATTATAAAAGTAGGTGTTAATTTTATCTGAGTTATACTACTTTCGTATTTTAAAATAAAAGAAAACACAGGAAAATCATCAAAATTAAATGAAGAGTTGATAACTATAGCCAACAATTTTACTTACCTATACATTTATTCTGAGGTTACAGGAACAACTGATGTTTGAGTAAATTATCTGTAAAGAAATTAAAAATATGTAAGTATAATACTTTTTTTTATTTATAAAAAGGTACTATTAATATTATTAAACATTACAAATATTTTCTTCAACCATTCTGGTAAGCTTAAAATGCTTGTGTTAGAAGTGGTTCACGACAGTAGTCGAATGGTGGATTCAAACCCACGACCTTTCGAGTTCGCGGTCCGCGCCCTGCCATTAGGCTACTGTACTATTCACTTTGTTTAACCGTAATCATATCACAAATTATCCAAAAACTCCCAACAAATCCTTTAAATCATTTTATTCTCGTTGGAGCCGGCAACTTTCTCAGCTATTTTTGAAAATAATTATCAAATATATATGTTACATTTTTATTTTGCCCGGAAATGCCCGTGACATAGAAACCGGTAATGCTTAAAATTATGTCAACATAGTATAGTATAGTATATTAATATAATTTAGTACTTGTTGATAGTAAGTAAAAGCATATTGTAATTTATATACGCAAAAATAACACTGTTTCATTTGCCTCTGTTATGTTTCATGTAAATATGGATATTCAGCTAACAAAAAAAATCCAAAATACGTTCTTATTGCTTGCTGGTGCATGATAGAGGATGATAGCTCTGAATATCAAAAAACATTTTCCCAAAAACATTTATCACATTAAATTTTTTTAAATGTAAAAGACAATTAAAAGGCGTCAACAAAAATCACATTTTAATTTTTATCAGCACTTATTTCATTGCTTCAACTAATAGTTCATACTCACAGATATTCAAGCTCATTTTATTAATTTATAATAAACTAAAGAAAATAGTTTGGATACCTGTGAGATATAATAAAATAACCACAATTTGTTAACATTTTAGTACTTATTTCGTTAGTTGGTAAGGCTCCTTTTCTACCCAAGGAGGCCGCGAAGCAGCAGTGAGTGCTCTGCTGTTTTTCCATCTTAAGGGTATAGGAATTCAGTACAATTACAGGTTGTGAAGCATTCCATCTTAATCCTCAGAGGTGATAATGCATCTGTAGCCTTCTTTGTTTAAGTTTGGTTGCGGGTGTCTCCTTTTTCCTGCTATTATTTTTTCTATGATCTTCTAATTTGAAGTTCATCATCATTACAGCCTTTCTCAAGTCCACTGCTGAACATAGGCCTCCCCGCACGGAATGCCATAAAACAAAGTACTAAGCCACCTGTATCTACTCGAGAACGTTTCTTCCCTAATGGTTTTATATGGACTTCTAATTTGATTTTTACTTTCTATGAAATACAAAATAACACTAAAACATTTCTAAGCAATGTTTATTAAGAAAATTAACTTACAAAAATGAGAGACTTTTATTAAAATAAAATAAAATCACATGTTTGTTTTATTTGCAAATTTCGTCACAATTTACATTGCCTTGGATTCCGGTACTTGAAGAAAGGCAAAAGTTTGTTAATTTTGTGGAAAGTTGTTCACTCGAGGGGGCTATTACACAGACGCTCGGCAAAAAGGCGACTTCTAGGGACTCGCTACAACTTCTAACTTGTTACCAATCTATCAAAAATTAAGCGATCGTTTACAAATGATAATGAAAGCTCGCTTAAAGTTAATTTTATGATTTTGATATCTAACATTAGTTACTTTAAAAAGTAGCGATCAGCTTAAAGGTTACATTGCAGCAAATTTAATATATTTTTATTATCATTAGCCCTTTGAAGTTCACCGCTGGGCATGGGTCTCTCCCGTCAGGAAGATTTTGTTTTAATTGTCATGCTAAGCAGGTGGATTCACGGTCGCAGTACCAGATTCCTCGCACCTGGGTATTTTGTATCTCACGTAAATGAGATGGTTATATCACCATATATATATATCGGTGTTCATAAGATTTTTCCAGCATTTTATATAATATTTGCCTCTTACGACACCCACGGGACAAAGTTGGAAAAAAGGATAGAAAATTGTTATCATTATTACCCAGATAAATTACAGATAGCGTTATTTTGTTTTCGAATATAATGCCAAATATAAATCCAGTTAGAAATATAATAATAATAGTAATCGAGTACAAATAGTTACACTTCTAACGTGGAGAAACTTCGAAGGTGTAAAAATCTGACAATATAAACGCTAATTATGGTTAAAACTTCATATCGTCATTCCAATCATTTTTTTTCCGTTTTGTTGAAGTAAGGTAGACAAGCGGGCACATAGTCCATCCTTATGGTAAGTGGATGCTGTAGCCCATAGACACCTACATAATGTGTGTATGTGAGTATGTACGTGGGTTATTTCATGTATGTATATTTATTCATTAATATATATATATATATATATATATGTTGCTGTATGTGTACAAACACACACATATATATATGTATATATATATATATATATATATATATATATATATATATATATATATATATATATATATATATATATATATATATATACCTATTCAGGTTATAAATTCTGTTACATGTTTAATATAAAATAATTGAAACAAGTTTATTCATTATGTAACCATTTATGCCGCCAGCCAGTCTTGTGTGCTCTTCGCTTTATGAGCTGGCACCGAATCTTGTTGGAATACCCAGTGCCTGTTATTGAACATGGTATGAGAAATAGGTTCCACAAGGTTCGTCAGGACTGTATTTTGATACACAACTGCATTCGTTTTTACACCTTTCTCACAAAAATGTACCTCTGTTAAGCCCCAATAAGAAACTCCCAACCATACCATGAGCGAGGATGGAAAATGACCTCGTTGGACACGCGGAATACGGTTGCTCGCTTCTTCACTACTGTGTGTGTACACCTCATCATTTTGTTTGTTGTAGCTCTCTTCTACGGTAAATTTTTTTGTCATCCGAAAAATTAATTTCCCGATATTCTTTTCCCGCGTACCGCTTAAACAAAGCGCGGCACCTCTTCTTTCTCAGGTCCATTAGACGAGCATTCAAACGATGTCCTGTTTTTGTTCGATATGCCCGAAGCCCTAAGTCTTCATTTAACACCCTTTTCACCGTGGTTCTGCTTAACCCCATCTGAAGGGCCAACAGAATCTGCTTACGTTTGGGATTTCTTTGAATTCGCGCCTTCACAGCTTTTATCACTGCTAGAGTCCTAACAGACCGAGGGCGACCACTTCTTGACCTGTCATCTACACTAGAGTCTTCATTGTATCATTTCATGGTACGATAAACGAATCTTTTGGTTATATTCAAATTTTTCAGCATGTCAAAAATTTGAATTGGCGCGTAACCGCAACGATGCAACGCAATAACTGCAACACGGTCTTCTTTAAGCGTCCACTCCATATTTAAAAATGAGTAAAATTCTTAAAAGTATACAGTTTTATTTTCATGAACAATTCGAAATTCGAATTCAATAATTTTTTTTTGTGGCCAGCATTCTAAAAGAAAAGTTTTTACTGTGTGACAATACTTATGACCTGACTGTGTATATATGTATATATTACCTTATTGAAGCATAAATATTTTTCTAGGTCAGCCATGACAAACTATTTAAATTAGGTATTGTTTTTGATCAAGGTTTTTGTAATTTTTTCTTTTCTTACTTCTGATTCGTGCTAAATTGTGAAAATGGATGGCTTTTATTGGCCCTGTGTAAAGACATTATATAATGAAGGCTGTTGTTATCCCTAAAAATAATATATCTTTTCTTTGTTATTATTTATTTAATCTTGTATGTAGACACCATACATACATACATACTAAGATATACATATAATATACAAAAACTTTACATATGTAAATGTAGAACAAAATATGTATCATACATAGATATGACATATTATACGTTAAATATAATAATAAAAAACATATATTGAAATTGCAAATAATAAAACATCTAAATGTGTCAAAATATATCATCATCATTCTTAACATCCAACATCACTTCGTTTCAAAAAATCATGTACCAACTTTTTAAAACAGTCCTTAATTGGTGCTCTTCTTATGTTTTTGGGCAAGGAGTTCTAGAGTTGTGTTGCCTGAATAGTAAAAGGTATCGACTAAGAATCAATATGCTGTAACATCAATGTCGCTTAAGGCGGCTACTGACATGCCTGCCGCAGGGGCAATCTAGGGAGCACAGCGATCATGATAATATCGGAACTGTCTCTACACACACGCCTGCCGTTCAGTATGAGAATGTACATCTTGCTGGACGCACGCGTCTAGAATGGCGCCAGTTATATCGAAATAGCAAAAGATCGGTATATATAGCCTTGGCTCTTTTTATACAGAATAAGGGTGATAAATGAGCACAGTCCACCTGATAGTAAGTGGACACTGTGACCCATAGATACCCACATTTATCAATAAAACAACTAATTAATAGCGACAACCATAGTATAGTGCTTATAAGCTGCAGCATAGCTCTGCCACAATATTTTTAGGCTATCAAAGACAATTAAATGTGACTAACTTCAGTCGTTATAATTTAATATGATCAATTTATTCTGTGATATAACTTCACTAACTAGTGCTTACTAACTATAACTTAACTAGTGTTACAAATAGCCAGGATAGTTTTCTAATTATGAGTTTTAATAAATTTAATTACTATTATATTATTATTTAGTTAGTGACATTTTATTTATATTCCAGCAATTCTAATACCATTGGAATATTTTCTTTCCCATACTGGCCCTTATGATAGGCGGATATCTACTCGGTAACAAATCCCACTAATGTTACTTGTAAGTTACAACGTTCAAATAATGTTCTCTCTGCGGTACTACCGCAAAAAAAAAGACAAAAAGGAGATGCTGGGTGACGAAGCCGCTCTTTATACACTTCTATCACCCGTGTCCAAACTTCGCGCTCTTTATTGTTGTTCATAGTAACCTGTACTCGCACGTGTACTCCGCGCGAAGGCCACAAACGAATTGATTGAAATTGCTCCAATTGCGCTACTCACGCGACAGCGGCAGGGCCAATATAGGGAGTAAGGACGGTCTTGCGCTCCTGCCGCCCTGCCGCAGGGCCGACCTAGAAAATTGCCCCTGCTTGCCTACACACATCACAATTAAGGAGGCAATTAAGGGTCATCCCCACTCCTACACCCTAGATTGCTTCTGCGGTAGGCATATCAGTAGCCGCCTTTAATCTATTTTATTATTCCTTTATATGTTCTACGTTAAGCAATAGACTCTACTAGTATAGAGGCCCAGAGATAAGAAAGACGTTAAACTGTAGCGCAGTAGATATCCAGACACTGTTACCTATTTATTTTTTAATAATCATTGAATTATTAATAAACTAAATAATGTATTTAAACAGGCCTCCCGCAAAGATTGTCTCATGTGCATATTTGATGTAGTTACGGCAAATAGCTAAAAAGCTTGGCGAGGGGTTGACGACCGCAATTTTTTTTAATTATTTCGATTTGGATTTAGTATTATTACGAAGAAGTTGCTGCCCACCTCCTATTTGATTTTCTTTTGTCATCTCTTTCGACACCCACGGGATAATATAGGGTAGTGAATTCTCTTATACCACCACTACAAGGCGAAATAAAATAAATAAATAAAAATATTTTATTCCAACCATCGATAATATTGAACGTGTTAATAAGACTTAAGACTACTTAGTCACAGATAGGATCGACTTTACAGGAATACATAAACCATACAGCAACGATGCAAATAACAATAATCGAACCTGTCTGAGTCATTGCGAAATGCCCTCAGGTAGAAGATATTATTGGAGCTGGCCTGGACTCTGTTCAAAGAAGATGAATGAATGAGTAACAGTGGTAGAGCCACGCGGCACCTTTTGCTGTCGCACGGATGGGCTGGCTCGAACCGGGGTGGTACCACGACCTCACAGAATACCAGCGTGAAGTAGAGGTTTACCTCTGCGTTTCGCTTGGTGAGTGCAGGTGGCCGGAGGCCCTTTTTACTGGAAATGAGGCATTCCATCTTAGTCCTCACGGGTGACAACGCATCTACATTTTGAATTGTAATAGAGGATAGATGTAGATGTCTATGGGCCGCAATAACCACTTACCATCAGGTGGACTGTGTGCTCGTTTGTCACCCTTATCCTATAAAAAAATTTTTTTTTTAATGATGATCACCGCTTTTGTAAAGTTTTGTAAAAGCAATCCTGCGAAAACCCTCCTACAACTAATATGATCTCTGCTGCGCTGCAGAGTCAAGGCAGCTTCATCTACATCCTAAATGCATTGTTATTACGTACGCACAGAGCTCTATACTGTTTTGTGATTTATCGACCCATAGCCTGCTAATGTTAAATGAGATTCAGAATTCTCTAAAAATATTATCTTTAACTAGCATGGAACAACGAACGAATCTGCGCACGATCGATCATGTTAAACCTAACAAACAACGCTCTGCGCTCTCTCTATATATCTGCGTCGTGGCTCAGGTTATACTACGCACGATATTTAAACCGCTCCTAACTCGTCACCGGAGTCTATTACATTTTGATAGGAGATAAAAGGGAAGGTAGTGATTGTCCTTTAGACTGAAAGATCGTGAACTCATTTTTCTGGAATTCATGTCAAGCCATGATTGTGGGCATAGTTTTCCACATAACTAACAGTTGCGTTAAATCAAAGACAGATATAATAATAATAATGTCCTCCAGACCGAATTTCGGCCACGGCGGCCAGTCTCAACGGAGACGAGCCATCTGCGCAGGACAGGATTATAGTGCACGAGTGTATGCGCAAGCACAGGTGCACCCTCTATTACCTCACTCTCATAGCCCGATGGGACGGTAAACCGACACGACCGGAGAGAGATCAGGCGCAGGACCAACGGCTTTATGTGCTTTCCGAGGCACGGGGGTGAAACACCGCCAACTTCCTGACTCCGGGCAGCTACAGAGAATGTCTTGATGGAAAAGCTCAACAACTGATTTTTTGGCCCGACCCGGGATTCGAACCCGAGACCTCATGATCAGCAGTCGCACTAGTACAACCACTAGACCGACGAGGCAGATATACTCAGCAGCCATAAGACCTGACATGCGTGACATGCGTACTGCAAGCGGCTTTGTCAACGATTTGACGTAGAACCCCCTCCCTAACCCCACAACCACACAAATAATTTTCGCATCATTCGTTCACACAAAATTGACCTGGTTTTGATACGAAAATTTTAAGGTCGAGATGATTTCTTCGGGCATATCAGTATACATATTATATCAATTTCAAATAATAATTGTGACCCACTTCAGACACTCTATTAGGCTACCTATTTTAGATATTGATAACCCCTTTCAGAAATAATATCACATAAAATACAAGCGTATATTTAGAAATGATAAATTTAAATCATTTTTCTTAAAAACTTTATCACAAAAATAAATTTAGGGTAACTTTATCCACGAAACAAATACCCTTCATTTCAACATTCTGCAAATTTTCAAATCTGCATCATTTGAATGAAATAGAACGATATATTTTAGCGTCTTAAATTCGTGCGCTTTGAAATGGGAAAAACCTAATTTATGAGACAAAGTATCGATACGCGTTCGTTATTGCAAGTTTACTTTGTCGCTAAATAATGATGTATTTGAGAAAGTAAAACAGAAATTTGTAATACGATTTAGCGAACAACATTATGGAAATAAGTACCTTATATTAGACATGGAACGAGTAGTGATTCGCCGAGTACTCGGCCGAGATTGGGCCGAGTACTCGGCCGAATACTCGGCTTTAAAAAAACGCGGTAGCGGACGGAGTGGGGTTATTTCCCTTACACAGAGTTAGAGATGGAACGATACGAGTAAATACAAGTAATTACTCGATACTTTTCTTTCTATACCAAGTACTTTGGGTATCAATACTTTAAAACTTAGTACCATGTAGTATCGAAAAAAAAGTACTTGTATCGGTACCCGATACCCACGGATACTGTTGATGAGTAATTACTG
Source organism: Parnassius glacialis (assembly GCA_033319125.1). Lineage (NCBI taxonomy): Eukaryota > Metazoa > Arthropoda > Insecta > Lepidoptera > Papilionidae > Parnassius > Parnassius glacialis. The sequence goes on along the minus strand of JAVANC010000003.1, from coordinate 16,974,571 downwards.
ATTACTTGTCAAATGAGACAACATGAGTTCATGTTCGAGAGATAGTTTTCGTTATCTGGCGCGAAAATGACTGCTTATAGAAACCGGAAAACATCTAGAATAATTATTGATCTCCCTCTCTTCAATTTTAAATATTAATAATAATAATTTCTATTATAGATTCTTATGTACGTTCTAAATATTTCTGCTGCTTCTCACGTTCCTGATGTTTTAATGTGTCTAATATAATAATAATGATAAAAACTGGCCTTTTGTCTTTATTTTTCTCTGGTATATAATTAAGGCCGAGTACTCGGTCCTCGGCCGTTAATACTCGGTACTCGGCCGAACCCTAAAAAAGGCCGAACCCGCCGAGTACCGAATCCAAACCGAGTATTCGTCCCATGTCTACCTTATATCTCTTTCATAATGACTTAACTTCAATGTGCACTTAAAGTACATTTATTTATTTATTATATTTACTTCTTATTTTCTCAATCATAAAAGCTTTTAAATACCAACATTATTTATCATGTTCTCAAAATTATAGTACTGATAGGTGTGCCAAGAATCATATTAGTCTTTACCTACTCAAAGTCTATATAGTAGTAACACTTATGTATAGTTTTTTTTTATAAATTTGATGTGACAAATGGACTTACACTTGATAGTAAGTGGCTACTGCAATTCATAGACACCTAGGACTAATCTAATAAATAAAACAATATAACTAATTGGTCATATTATGTACGGAACCCTAACATAGCGAGCCTCGTACGCACTTGTGCGTTTTTATGATTTGATGTTTCTTATTTAATAATTCTAAAAATAATTAATTATACAAATAATTTTTACATTACACAAGAAATGTCGGATAACTATCCAAAACAGCGCCTAGTATTTATCCTTTATTACTGTAACTGGAGTTTAAGTTTCTTTACGGACCGTTAAGCGATTTAGTTTGTGTAAAGTTTCTACGTCAAATAAATTAACATTAATTAGTTATTGAAACCGATGCCGTCGTTAAGAACTCGGCTTTAAACTTTGTGATTTTCTTTGATAGTCGGAACAGTGGCGTACCAATAACATAAAAGTGAATGTTTCTTTTTTATCTTCAACCGAATTCATAAAGGAGGATGTACTCAATTTTACTTTATTTTTTAATGTGTGTTACCTCATAACTTTTTCCCGGTGAATCGATTTGATCAAGATCTGATTTAATAATTTATATTGAAGTCGGTTGTACAAAATTTTTAATTTTTCCACTTGTAAATATGTCGCTTTCAATAATATCAGTATATAAAATTAAAAGTAAGTTTTAAAAGCGTCATAGTTTGAAGATGTTTGTTGAAGTATTTTACGTGCACCATGTCATATTAAATGATAGTTTTATTTTGGGGCATATTTTTATTGTGGGGCAGTTTACTTACATAAAATTCACAAGCATAAACAGCCAGACCCGGAACAATTATTTGTAGGCCATACAAATACCTGTTCAGTGCGGGATTCGAACCCGTGGGCCCTGATGCTGCAACTTATTGCTAAGCCACTGCGCCACGGAGCCGTCGAATATTTTACTATGTCTTTACTGTTCTACTACTCTGGTTCTACTGGGAATATTATCGTTACACCAATCAAAGCCATTTCCATAGCTCGCTAAGCGATTTTAATTAGTCATCATTGAAGAACCACGCATCAGCTCTTTGTAAACTTTTGTTTAAAAACTTGGCACCCTTCCCTTTTTTCTACATAAACTTGAGGTTAGAAACTAGCTTTAGCCAACACATTCGAGTCATTGAGGTTTCAGGGAGGAGTTTGGTGACCAAGAGATACGGACAAACAGAATTTATTTCCAGTCCGCCACTTACAAATCAGAATAATGCTATTTTAATGGGTTATTGTAACCCGGTTACTCACGTAACATCCGGTTTTATTGTAGAATGTCTCAGTTACGGGAACAATTAGGCAATTAGTGGGTAATAGAATGGAATAATATCTTTTAATCGTAAATTATAAGCAATACTTAATTAAAGTCATTTATGTTTGTTTTTACCATTGGTTTACAAAAAAACTATTGCACTTAGAAATACCAGCAAGATACCCGGCGGACCTTTTTTTAATAGTTATTTATAATGTTATTGAACAATTAAATTATAAATTAGAAACAGTACGGCAGCGATCATCAAATGTGATATTCAAAAACCGCCGGGAATGCCCAGCGGTTTTTGAATAGATAGGCCCTGTATTTTTTCTGGCCCTTTGTTGAAAAGGGTATATCTTGCACCAAAAAGGACTTACTTACTGACGCTGTGGAGCCGAGTCACTGGTATTATTAATAGCTTGATGTGCTTGTTTATAGTATTAACAAAATTTACATCACTATTTATAATATATTATTTTTGGTTTTGTGTAAAATATAATGACTAATACATAAGAAATTAAAAATGATTAGGAAATTGAGAACTCTTTCCAGTAAACACTAATATAAATTATTACGATAAGGAACAAAATCATAGGAAATATTTTATATAACACCAGGCTGCAATTTTATAATTATTTATACAAGCCTTTTGTTTAACAAGTATAGACGTAAGACACGGGGTCAAAGCTGATCCTTCTATGCTTAGTATACATATATACCTTGGCATGTGAATCCCGCACGGTGACAACTAGGTCTGCACACACCGGGCTCCGTAACATGTACATAGATGTAAGTATGTATTTATATAAATACACGGCAGCCTTACTCTCGCCGTGAGGCTTATTCACGAGATAGGTTCGAAACACGTTAGGCCTGGATGATAATATATAAATAAAAAAATCTAAGAAAAAAGGAAATATCTAAAAGAGGAATAAGAAACCCTGTAACAACATAGTCTTACGTTATTACGTATTAAGATCAAAATCCAGTCGAAAGCTACTACAGCGCCAACAGAATCCTAAAAGTGTTATTGTATTGAATGCGAAGGGCGTTGTAAGTTCGTCGCCTGTATAATACCCACAGGCTACCCGAGTAAAAATATTAGCAAAATGCTTTGAAAAGTGTTACTTTTACGTCAAATATACATCGAGCAAACCTGCGGGATATCATATTGCCCCTAACTGCCCGCGCCCTACGCTCCATCTCTGTATCATAACCGTCGCTGAAATCGCTCGTTATAATGTGACCAAGATACTTAAAAGTATTAACAATATTTAAGTCTATACCATTGAGGTATACGGGAGGAATACGACGCGGTTTGCTGTTTCGGTGTTGTAAAAACAAGATGTAACTCTTTTTCGAGTTGTACTTCAAGCCGTGGTCCTCCGTGTATTTCTCGCAAATAGACAATAATTTCCTTAACCCGTCTATAGATGGACTGAGCAGCACCATGTCGTCTGCATAGCTTATATTATTAACACATGTCTCGTCAATATGACAGCCGACATGTGTGCTTACCAGTTCCACGATAAGCTGGTTAATATAATAATTAAATAATAACGGTCAGCTTAAACCGCCTTGTCTGACACCAAATATTAATCTATATTTTTCTGATGTCGTACCTGCCCATCGCATCTGGTTTTTTTTTATTACTGTACCAGTAGTTTATCAGAGAAGAATATTCCGTCGGCACACCTGCGTGCCTTAACTTGCTCCATAGTATATCATAATTTACCAAGAAAGCCTTGGACAAGTCGAAGAAACACGCGTATACCGGCATTCTTTTAGCCTTGTAATACCAGACAGTATGTTAGAATTTCACTTTCCGTCGACAATCTTACCCTGAATTCGAACTGAGAATCATGCACATCTACATATTTTATGAGGTAACCATTTAAGAAATTGTCAAGTATTTTCGCCGCGGTGTTAGCGAGTGAGATAGGCCGGTAGTTGCAAATATCACAAGCATAACCTGTTTTGTTTTAAATATTTGGTACCACTATTGTTTGCATCAGCCCCTTAGGCAAATAAGAGTAAAGTAGACACTGAGTAAAAAATGGCAATAACTCGTGGTAAATGGATCCGTGGATATTTAAAATGTTCAATACTGAGACCATCATGAGTGCATTCTCGCTCATGCGACTCCCACTTCATCACTCTTCTAGCACTGTCACCCCCGTGCAGCTGTGTTAGTTGACCCATGCTCCCGTTCCCGTACGGTTGTGCCCCACGCCCCCTTTCCTAAGGGGGGTCGCTTCCGATACGGCAGAGGCCATCAGGCCAAAGCCAGCTCCACAGGTGGTGTTTAGTGGACAGGCACTTCATTGTGAGTCCCACACAGCCAGATGCATGCTATGCTATGAGCATTCACCACCTCCCTCCCCCGCTTCCGGAGGGTAGCCTACCTTTGGGCGCAAAAAAAAAAGTCTTGGTTCTGGCTGACTCGGTGCACTAGTTTTACCAAGTTAGCTTATCCTAGACGCTCACGGATAATTAATTTAAAATTTATTATTATCAATTAATTAATTAATTGTAAATTTGCCCTGATGCAATTTATAATACATCATCATCATCATCATTACAGCCTTTCATAAGTCTACTGCTGAACATAGGCCTCCCCCAAGGAATGCCACAAAGCACGGTTCTGAGCCACCTGCATCCATCGACTTCCTGCATGTCTTACCAGGTCGTCACTCCATCTAGTGGGTGTTCGCCCTACACTTCGCCTACCGGTACGAGGCTGCAACTCGAGAACCTTTCTTCCCCATCGGTTGTCGATTCTTCGAGCTATATGGCCGGCCCACTGCCATTTCAGCTTACTAATCCGTTGGGCTATGTCGGTTACTCTAGTTCTACTGCGGATATCCTCATTTCTAAGTTTATCACGCAGAGAAACCCCGAGCATAGCCCTCTCCATAGCTCGCAGAGCGACTTTGAGCTTCCTCATACTGCTAGCAGTGAAGGACCACGTTTATAATTAATAAAACTAAATAAAATTTTGTATTCCCTGACATCTTATTAAGCATGGCCGACTCCTTTTCTCCTACACGTACATAAATTGCACGAGGACAAACATCACCAACACCCAGAACAATATTAGTAGGCCATACAAAATAATTGTTATATAAATAGAAAGATTTAAAAAGGCTGGATCAAAATTAAACGGTTCAATTTAAAGTGTCTTTATCCAGCACTTATTGTTGCATTATATGGATAAATTGTATCGATTTTCATTTAATAACTGAGTATCTTCGTAAAGGAAGGCTTAAGATTAATTGCTTTATAACAGAGTAACAATCGAAGCGTCCTTCGACCCGACTGCTTTTATTATAAAGAGTGGGTCGGTATCAAACAAAGGTGAAACGAAGTTGTCCCCTCAAAGCATTTTCATTTGATTTATTTATTGTTTTCAAATGCAATCAAAACAATAAATTGAAACTTCTGAAAATAATATCAGAAATGATAGCATTGATATTTACTGTTGCAACTTTAAGGATCTTGAATAGTAGTGTAATAATTTTATCGAAGTGATTTCAATACCTAATGATTGTGTATGTTTTACAAACATTTTTATATTGCTCCTCTGACATAAATTTTTGAAAATTGCAGATACTACATCTGAGACATATAACATCGACTGAGGAGAGATCCACATCAATTAAAGGTAATCCTAGAGACCCGAGAAGTACCTCCGTACCATCTATGAGAGGATGAAGAGTATCACCGGTTATCTTGAGACCTCTAGGAAAATACTACCCATATGTCGCAAGGGTATCCCGCTACCGGTGACGAAGTGCATTATCGCATGCACTGGATTCACGAAATAAATATCTACATCAGATCGATTTTAAATGTTCCATGAATTCCAACAGCCAAAGTGTGTCCGTGTGTGTTCTCCTAAGTCGCAAGTTTTTTGATGTTGGAATACTTGATTAACTTCGCAGTAAATACTCAGCATCTATTGTATACTCTCTCCTATTTTTAATGAAATATATCAAAAACAGATGAAAATTATGACGTGATCATCAGTAATAGTAAAAAGGACATAAATATTCATAACTAAGGCAATGAAGAAATATGGCGAAACGTCTTCGATATAGGTGTGAGTTCGGGAGATAGCGAATACATGAAGAACAGACTTTCGAATGTTCCATTCTGGAATGTGCATATATTTCAATTAAAAATGGACCGAAAGAAATTTCTTATGTTTACGTCAACAATACAATTTGTATTATTTTACGGATTTTGTCGTTTTACATAACTTATTTTATATTTTTAACGTTTCGATTACTTTACAGCACCCATGGTTATGACGGGATTGAGTCACATGAGGAAAGAAACCATATCGTACTGAGTTTTTCGATGTCATAATATCATTGTTAACTAAAGGTATCAGTTTAAAATTACACTCTCATAATTAGTCCAATAAAAAAGATGTAATAAAGTTATATATCTCTAAACTAAAATTAAAGGAATGCTAGTTTTATAACCCCTCACCCGACCGATATATTATGTTTTTACGCTTCAAGTGTCAGGAGCCGTTAGGGAGGTCGCGCGATACCGCTAGGCGCGAATGTAAACAATGGTATCTTTTTACTTTTGTATGCAAGCTATATATAAAACTTATATGCATCGATTCGTTATAAATTATGATATTTGATTTATCTTTATAAATATTAAATTCTATTTATACATAATTATCAATCTCATTTCAAAATTGCGTAACGTAATTTTGCGGGTTTCTTGTACATAAAGTGTAAGGATTATGAAATTAAGTCATTATATAACACAGTATTTGTTTTATTTGCTTAAAAATACAACATTTAACCAAAATAGACTTAAAAATCACAACCCATTAATACATTTTTCTCATACAACAAATTTCTTAATATCTACCTCCTTTTACGCGGCAAAATAAAAACAAATTAAAACCACGGAAAATGTTCAATTCGAAAACGTTTGAAAACATTACATTACGGCCTTGCCTTTAATCTATGTTGTTCAAAGATTAAAACAGCGTTTAATCTTAGAACAACATAGATTAAAAACAAGGCGTGCTTAATTGAGAAATGGGCACACGGGGTCAGGATAGGATAGGGTGACAAAGTAGCACACAGTCCACCTGTTGGTAAGTGGTTTCTGTGAACCATAGACATCTACGTCTATCCTCAATAAAGAATCAAAAGTATTGGGAGTAGGATGAATGCCTCTTTTCCAGTATAAAGGGTCTCCGGTTCTCTACACTCAAGATACGAAACACAGCAGTGTTAAGCTGCTATTTTACGCTGGTATTCTGTGAGAGCGTGGTCCTTCCCCGGTCGAGCCGACCCATTCGTTCTACAACTATACTACTGATATAGCTGATGTATGGTTTTATTAATAAAATAAACGTAATCAAAATTTTTATAGTTTTTAGTTTTTGAACTAAAAACTATTTCAAATAAGAATTATCCTTCATAATACATCCGATTTTTCTTTCACTAATGTATTTTTTAAGTCCGCTGTCAGGCATGGACTTTTGGAGAATAAGCCATCGTGTAAGTGTGTTGGTGGTATTGACTTGATAATATTGCACTAAATAAATCGTCATCATCTGTCATCAGGATCTCATCCTTTAATATTTATTTTGCACAACAGAGCTTTGTATTCATGATTATTTCTGTGTAAAATATATCACCTAATTAAATTACTAAATGATTCTGCCAGAACGTATTCAGGGTAAGGAAAGTTCCATTCTTCTTTGCACAATATTGACGAGACGCGGATTTCATAGTGCTTTTGAAACCTTGCGTTATTAAGTAAAGTTGCAGCCTTTATAAGTCTCACTGCTGGGCACAGGTCTTCTCATTTCTGAGAGAGTTTTAGGGCACGAAAATGTCCGCCACGCTTTCTAAATACGTGTTGCTATCTTCAAATGTCTTGTAGGTTTTGTGTGATTTCTCATACAAGCAGATTTTCTCACAATGTTTTCCTTCATCTCGGCGAAGCAATACATTGACTCGTGGTAAATCAAAATTTAAATTAACAATTTAATTGCTGCCGGTGAGCATCAAACCCGAATACTGTAAAATTTAGAGCAAGCACTTAGGTCTTGAACATACTTAACCGCGGCTTAGAATCTACTAGTTAGTCTGTGACCGCGCCTTACAATTATTTGAAATTGACGCACGTTTTTGATCGTTGCCATAGATAATTATTAATATTAGGTATATCTATAATAGGGCGGACAAATAAAGTGGTTAGATACAAACTGTTACAGATAGTACAGCGCCAAATAGCATATTTTCACAATTAATTTAGCTGCTATATTCTTAACAGTTATCTTTTGCTTTTGCCTGATAATTGTACGACTTAGCTTTTAGGGGTACCTATGTTATAAATGGTTATTTAAATATAAAACATTAAGCCCAATATGTCATGTGTCACTTATAATCTATATTAAATCTAATCTTCTTCATTAATTCATTCTGTAATGTTATATAATTTGTAACTAATAAAACTTACAAATAAAAGTGCGGTAATATGATATGTTACGTTGTTACAACTTCACACTTAAAAAATAATTCAAACCGATAATGCTTTTAAGACTTCGCGAATTTCATCAAAATTTACATTTTCTTAGACTTCGCAACCTGAAAGAGGCTAAACTTTGTTAATTTCGAGGAAAGTTATTCACTTGAGAAGAATATTACGTAGTAGTAAGTCGACAGACGATGAAATCTCATTAAATTGCAATTTGCTACCAATCTATAAATTTTTATTTTTATTTCTCGTAATACATATATCCTATCCTTACTTTGTGTTAAAAGTAATAGCAAAGTATAGTAAGAATATAAGTATAATAAAGTAGAATGATAAGGAGATATCACTTTTATATTTTGTTTTTATAATATGTTAATTTAATATAATACAATTTCATAATAAACCGTTGATTAATAAATTACACATACGTTTGAATATATTTTTTTATAGAATAAGGGTGAAAAACCAGCACACAGTCCACCTGATGATAAGTAGTTGCTGTGGTCCATAGACATCTAAAATCTATCTACGTTTGCGAATTAAAATGCATATGCGTTGTCAGCCGTGAGGACTAAGATAGAATGCCACTTTTCCAGTAAAAAGGGTCTCCCATTCTCTACACTCACCATACGAAACACAGCAACGTAAGCTGCTATTTTACGCTGGTATTCTGTGAGAGCGTGGTCCTTCCTTGGTCGAGCCGATCCATTCGTGCCATAACTATACTATTTATATAGCTGCCGCGTTGCTCTACCACGTATAAAAATAAATACACTGTTAAATAGCAGTATAGTTTGTTACATTTGCGCTAGTGGCGCTTATACTTTCACTATTTAGTTCGTATTCTTGAAAATAGCATTTGTATTCAGCCTCCGAATAAACCGGTGATTGTGTTTCTGCAAGGCATAATTTTTTGTATCGTTTATAACCATGGATTTCTCTCGTATAAATAGACTTTAGCCTGTGAAATGTCGTTCGGCTCACAAATTATTGCACAAACGATCATTCGTTATTCCAATCCGTTTTCATTTTGTTCGTAGAAAACAAAAACGCAAAATTTGTTTTAACGAACAAAGGGTTTTTGTGCTCACTCGTATTCACGAGATTCGAGTGAGTCCACAAATGCCCTTAGTACGTCCTAAAGAACCTTAGCAAAGGTAAGTGGTTACAACATTTTATAATTCCTAATTGAATTTGTTTCTATATTATTACATAGCGAATAGCTTTTCTTTATGTACCTCATTTTCGCATAATTTTGAAATTTTTGTTTGCACACCTCGAACGCGAAGCGAGAGACGTTGGGCTTTTCTGTTCACTTCTGACAAGGCCACGCTACCCGGTCTCATTAAATATTTTTTGGTATTAGTGCGGTATTAGTCCACATAATAATTGCTGGAGTCGTGACTTTACTGTGAGGTATTATATAGACTTGAAATTGTAATATTACTTAATACACTCAAGAGGATAAAAATATTTTAAAAAGTAAGTCTGAGTTCAAAAACAAAACAGAATAAAACAATTTCCACATAATAATTTCTGGAGTCGTGACTTTAATAAAAGGATTGACTTGAAATTGTAATATTACCTAATACACTCAAAAGGATAAAATACTTTATATAAAAGTAAGTCCGAGTTCAAAAACAAAACAGAATAAAATAATTTCCACATAATAATTTCTGGAGTCGTGGCTTTAATACCTCAATAAACTATGTCTTGGCACCGACTTCTGTAGTTATTAGGTAAAACTTATTTAATTCCTTTTCGTTGTGAAAGTCGGCTTTATTTTTTTATTTATCATAACATCAGTATTACTTTTAAAACCGATCCGTTCTGTTATGAAGAAGGTATTTTTTGCTTTGTTACAATACTACGTTTTTGGATTAATAAAAAAAAGTTTGGAGGGAGGATTTGCCTTTATTGCCACGATTAGCAGGCGGTCTCGCACCTTTACACCAGGACCGCCACTATCCGTCGCCAGTTTTGGTGTTTTACGTCTAGCATAAAGGGCATGTTCCGATATCTCTCAGAGCCATAAGTTTATCCTGTCATTTCCCATTGACAACACTCACTGCACCCACGTGACGAAATGCGATGATGGTTTCCGGCTAACAACGGGAGATGCCCATATCTAGCACAAGCCTTTTACGTGTGTATAAATAAGAAGAATAAAAACTTATTTGCCGCCAAAATTACGTGCTTTTCTAAATTTGTGCACAGGTCCAACAACTAAAATTCATTTCCCACAAAGAAAAACCTATAATTTAGATTTCATGAAGCATAAAATTTATCGGGTTCTGGATACAGAAACTTAAAAGAGAGTTTCTCTTTATTCAGTTCACTGCAAATAACTTTGTTTGTTACTAAATGAAAGTAATCGATATAAATCGAGTTGTTTTTATAAGACGGCTCGTCTTTCCAAAACAGTTCCAGTATAATATTTTATTATGCGTAATTTATTCAATTATTTTCCAGTTCCTGATTTTGAATTAAATTGAATGTAACAAAGTAAACATAATACAGATGCTTATATTTATATATTATTAGAATACTCGTTTATAGAATCAAATGTTTAATTCATATACCATGTTAGAATACCGCATGGTATTAACATTTGCATGGCCTACAAGTAATTGTTCCTAGTCTAAATGTTTTTCCATGTGCAATTCACGCATCTTGAATGTAATATAAGACAGAAGAAAATTCTAGTGTGAAAATCTAAGATTTTAAATCAGATGAAACAACTACGTTAACTATGAATAATATTTAGAGCACCTGGCAACTATACTTTGAAAACTGGATTCAAATACCAGCCGGAATTCACATAGCAATAACAAAACTGCATACAACAGCATGTATTAGATTTGCACAACGCGGGGTGTGCTTTGCTCCTCTTTAAAATATAAGGGTACTTCACACCTGACACGAAGTGTTTTTTTGGTTTTCGCTGGAGTTTACACCACTCAGCGGGAATATATTCTCAATTTTCCACAGACATTTTACATTGGTCACACAATTTTTATAAATTTATTACACACAGAGTGGAGAAACAATTTACGCTATTTGATAAGTAATTGTCTTCCACTCTCTATTACTACTAATTCTATTTTGTTGTTTTAAAAAAGATTACATATTGTTTAAGATTTTGTAAGTAATGGTTTGAACAAATTCAGTCGGCTGTGCCTTGGTTATGCTCTAATATAAACGAGTGTATTCTAAAATTATTAATGAAAAGTGATTATCGTAGCTTTAAGTATATAAAATGAATTTATATAACAAGTGTGTGAAATTAGGATAAAATATTCTATAAACTTTTAAGCTAATTAATTAAAATATATTATTTAGTGGCACGTAAAGCATATTATACAAAAATAAAAAACTAATAGCAGTTGCAACTGCGTACTACAATTAACATTCTTTAATTTATAAATATTTTTAAACCTACTTACTATTTCATTATTACCGCTGTTTACAAGCTTATTAAAGTTCTTCAGGTTCTTAAGTATATTTTCATTTAGTTTTATGAAGGAATCTAGAGCCGATACCTTCCTCATCAGTTCAGGTCTCTGATGAAATGAAATGACATAAATGTGTGTCATTTGCTATAAAATCTATCCAACAAATTGTCCGAGAAGACGCGGGGTTTCTAAAGACATTTTTTTTTTAATTGGACGTCATATTTTGCACAGAAATTATCATGAATGCAAAGCTCTTCTGCGCAAACTAAATATGAAAGCATGGGTTACTGATGAACGATTGGTGGCGATTTTTTTAATACAACATTGTCTATTCAATAATATAAATGCACACATACGTGATGGCGTATTCTCCAAAAGGCATTGCCTCTCAGTGGAGTTTAAAAAAGGTAACTATGCAATAATATTTTACACCTAGATTTAGTGAAAGTAATCGGATATTATATGGTATAATGTTTATTTCTTTCGAATAAGTTTTCTGAACGTTAACAACTAGAAGTTCAAATAATAACTAGCCAGTATTATAAGCACACCATATAAGATTCAGTTAAGATTTTTTTTCTTATAATTTATAACAAATAATGTGAAAATATACAGGTTTTATATTAAATTTTAAGAATGTTTACTAAATTTTATTCTAATGGAAACAGAAAATTCTGTTCAATTACCGAAAAATATTACCTAATTAAAGAAATAATTCCATTTAAGAAGCACGAATTACTATACTAACCAAAATGAACGTCAGATAAAAAAAGTAAAAAAATAATTTAGGTAGGTAGGTAAGGTTAATTTATGTAACTTACACTTTCTTTAACCGCAGCGCAACCGAACCAACAATTTTCAATTTGCTTTTTACTTTCCGAAATTAAAAAAAAATATTCCGAGAAATTTTTGTAGACTGTCATTCAGCTATTAATGTAGGCATGATTTGGAACTTGTAAATAATATGCGAATAAATTACTTTGAATTGGAACATCTAAGCCCCCGCTAATCTCACAAATAGTTCTAAAATATAACTCAGAGCTACAAAGAAAGACAGAACTCTACATAAATTTCAAGTGACGCTGTTAATCTACTACTTTTTTCTAAATCAGTCCGTAAAAGTTCACGGCTAGACGCATACATATGCACTAATACTATGTTTTTGGTTGCAATTTACTTAATATTAAAGTTGGCGTTTTACTTACTACTATCTTAATATAACAGAAAACTAATCAGAAAAACGAAATCAGTCCGTAGATAAATCTAATAATGAACCTGGAACTTTGACGTTTTAGGTAGGATTTTCCCTAATCGCCGTATGAATTGACGATCTCATTACCAGATGTATTGCTCGCTGCTCCCAGTCACTGGCCTGGCCACTTTAAATCCGGCGTAAAAGGGATGTTTTTTATAGGAAAGTAGGCAAACGAACATGCGGCTCACCTGATGGTAAGTGACTATCTCCGCCCATGAACAACTGCAACACCGGGGGAATTGCAGAAGCGTTGCCGGCCTTTTAAAAAGGACAAGGCTCTAAGACCCCAAAGTCGTATCGCTCCGGAAAAATTGCAGGTGGTAATCCATTCCACAAGGAAGTTGTGCGAGGGAGAAAACTTCTTCTAAATCGCAAAATGGTGGACCGCCAATCATCCAGATGGTACTGATGGTATTGCGAGTTTTGTCGCGATGTGCGATGGTTAAATTGAGTGACAGAAAATTAGTCCGAACAATTCCTCAGAGCGTTCCCCGTGATAGATGCGATAAAATACGCAAAATGATGCAACATCTACGCAGTGCCAGTGAGTCAAGCCGTTCGGAAATAACTCGGTCGTCGACTATCCGAACCGCTTTGCGCTGGATGCGGTCAAGTGGAAGGAGCTGGCACTGAGGAACCCCTGCCCAGAGATAGGAACAGTATTCCATATGAGACCGAACCTGCTGCTTGTAAAGCTGCAAGCGGTTTGCCGGCATGAAATACTGTCCCACTTTGCTGAGTACGCCAAGCTTTTTAGAGGCCAATGTGGCCTTCTCTTCCAAGTGACCACGAAACTGCACTTCACTCGATATGTCGACATCGAGTATTCCAATAATGTCCTCCGGACCGAATTTCGGCCACGGCGGCCAGTCTCAACTACGAGACTAGCCATCTGCGCAGGACAGGGTTATAGTGCCCAAGTGTATGCGCAAGCACAGGTGCACTCTCTATTCCCTCACTCTCATAGCCCGATGGGACGGTAAACCAACACGACCGGAGAGAGATCAGGCTCAGGACCAACGGCTTTACGTGCTTTCCGAGGCACGGGGGTGAAACACCGCCAACTTCCTGACTCCGGGCAGATACTGAGAATTTCTTGATAGAAAAACTCAATAACTGATTTTTTGACCCGACCCGGGATTCGAACCCAGGACCTCATGATCAGCAGTCGCACTACTACAACCACTAGACCAACGAGGCAGTCAGTACTCCGATACTGGCTGAGGAAACAATGGGAGAGCCTTTAAACTGAATAGATACGACAAAGGGGTTCTTTTTAGCGGTAAACGCGCAAACTTGTATCTTCTGATGATTTAACTGGACTAGATTTAGTCGCCCCCAATCCGAGACTTTGTTCAGAAAAGACTCGACTTCAGATACAAGTTTGTCTCTCTTTTTTGTCGAGAAATATTGGCACGACCGGTGTATAGAACATCACCAGTGCTGCCATCCGCATAACAATGAATGTTACCGATTTGCAACATATCATTGATATGCAGAAGAAACAGCGTTGGTGATAGCACGCAGCTTTTCGGAACACCAGCGTTAGTAGGCTTGTAGGCGGAGTATGCACCGTCTACAATGACTTTGATGCTCCGATCTGCAAGAAAGCTGGTGATCCAATTACATAATTTCTCGGGAAGCCCATAAGAAGGTATCTTCGAAAGAAGCACTTTGTGCCAAATCCGAACGAAGGCCTTCGCTATGTCTAAACTAACGGCCAATGCCTCCCCTTGGACGCTGGCTCTGCCCATCTATGAGTCAGGTAGACCAGAAGATCACCAGCTGATCGACCCCGACGAAAACCATACTGGCGGTGACTAATCAGCTGGTGATCCTCAAAGTACCTCATGAGCTGATAGTTTATCATGGACTCCATTATTATAAAGAATAAGGAAGTGATGGCGACAGGCCTGTCATTGGACGGATCTGAGCGGTCGCCTTTTTTAGGGATCGGGTGCACCAAATCTGTGTTCCTTGAGTTCGGAACTATGCCTAGGGAGTAGAAGTACCGCGAAAAGATGCGTTAAAACCGGTACCAACTCCGGAGCACACGTCTTTAGTACAATAGGTGGGACTACAACAGGCCCACTCGACTTGTTGTCATCCAGGGAGAGGAGTCCTTTACGCATCGAATGCTGTGTAAACAGCACTTCCTGCATGGAGCACTCACACCCCGGGATGGTCGGCGGTATGTTCCCCCGTCATCTAGAGTCGAGTTTGTAGTGTTATACTACTTACATTTCATTGTACACTAATTCTTCATTCTGTTTTGATATTCTGCATTCATGTTTTGCATCACTTTATACTATTTTTTTCATTCTGTTTTTGATTTTCTGCATTTATATTTTGCATCACCTTTATTTCTATAGGATCCTGTAACGTTTTTACACAATAACATATCATTTTACTTCGTATTTTCACACTATTTATCACTTTTAAAATAGCTGTCAATGAAGTCTTACCTTTTATGGTATTTTATTGAATTCTCTGTAACTCTACAATTTCAGGCTTCGTGCACGCAGCCGTGCATAAGTTTTTCCTATGTGAATCATATCTCAATTCATACTTAAATGTAATAATTTCTTAATAAAAGTCCAAAAACCAAAAATTGGTTTTTATGACAACTACTATTTATACCGTTGTCATGGCAATTTTTATTCAAATTCGTTACCGATATAATGTTTTATCTCGATATTTTCACATAAATACTCTTTTGCTCTAGGTCATTTACAATAAATTTCCTTTTAATTTAAATAATTTTTCCGTTCTCTCTAGAAAGATATAAAAGCCGAACAATCGGTGAAGAAATTGAGTCTTGCTTCAGTTCTCGTATCGGAAGCATCTTCTAAAGGCCTTATCCCGGGGCCGCTCAGCCCCGGGATCCTGCAAGCCTCTATCCTGCCTGAAGCCACTGGACTCTACAATCCGTTGCTCTGCCTGAAGTCGCCGGATCCTACAAACCGTTGCTCTGCCTGAAGTCGTCGAGATCCCACAAGACTCTGTTCTACCTGGAGTCGCCGGAACCTGCAAACCTCTGTTCCGCCCGAAATCACCGGAACCTATAAACCTCTGTTCCGCCTGCAGTCACCGGATCCTGCAGGCCACTGCGCTGTCTGAAGTCGCTGAGGATCCTGCAAGCTCCTGTCTGGGCTGAAATCGCCGATCCTGCAATCGCCGCATTCACCTGAGGTCGTCGCCTAGAGACGCCCACGCCTTCCCACCTACGCCGTGCGTGCTCGTTCCAGGCGCTGAGAGCACGCTTGGGATCTTCGGACTCAGCTTCGACATAAATCTCTTTTTTTATTACCTTTTTTTTAAAATATAATTTGTAAATCACATCATCCATCCTCATATTCATACTCCATTTTTGATATATAAAATTGTAAATATTTTCGAATCCTAAATATATTATTTGTCTTGGTCTATTTGGTTGTTTTGCTGATCGTAGGTTAGGTTTTCCTTCTCTTTTAATTGTCGCTTCACGACAGTTTGGCGCCCAACGTAAAAGTCCTCTTTCTCTCTTAATTCTTCACCTTTACTACGCCTTGTCTAGTTCCTTTTGATTTAATTGCTTTCCCTTTTGTTCTTAACTTACTATTCATCATTCATTTACACATCCTTTTCATACCTTCAAAATTCTAAAACAAAACTTCTTCTTGTTTTTCAACTTATTTGGATTATATTTAGGCCTACAAATAACACTTCATTTACATTCATCACTCTAAGTTACATTCATCACTATAATATTTTTTATTCTAGATAACTTAGAGGTACGATTTTTAATAATATTTTTATTTCTTAAACTTAACTTTACACGTAATTATAACAATGAAAAGGGTTATTAAGTACGAATTCCTTAACAAGGCCGAACTTGAATACGAAGTGAAGATTAGATGTGAGGAACCAGCTAATACTGTTTTGCTTCTAAAAAAACAAGTTTTACGTTTAGTTGCGAATTCTCACCCTGAAGATATTCTGACTTCTCCAATTCCGATCGAGGATGACTTGTCTCAAATTGATTCTACATTGACCTATCTGGACTGTAAAATTAAAAAATTTTTACAAGGTGAAACCAAATATTTACGACTAATAGAAACTTTTATTAACCATGTTTTTTACAGATTAGAGCGAATAGATACTGACTTATATCCAGACTTTAAAGCTAATTTCGAGACTTTGAAGATGAAATATGACGCTATGGCTAAACAATTCCAATCCTTGACTCCACCTTCAACTGAAAATGACGTTCCATCACTTGACCCTCCTGTTGACCCGACTGTTACGGTTGACCCGACTGTCACGGAACTCCCTCTTGTTTCTCAAACTTCTATTCAGGTCCATACCCCGTATCCTCCACCACCACCTCAATCTTTTTCTCCATCCAACGTCTTCAAAGATCTGAAAAGACACACCTTCAATGGTAAAAGCTGTCCAAGATCCTTTCTTCAAAAACTGGAAGAATACTGTATAGCTCGTGGCTTGTCCAAAGACTTGTTGATTTCACAAGCGTTTGAAATTTTCACTGACAATGCTCTTCATTGGTTCAGATTTAAATATAATCAGAATCCAAACTTAACGTGGAACGAACTTTCTTCATTATTAATCAAAGACTTTGGTGGTTTTGATTATGATCACAAACTTTTAGAAGCGATTAGGAATCGAACTCAAGGTCGAGATGAACCTATTGTCATCTATATTTCCATCATGTCTGGAATGTTTTCTCGTCTTTCGAAGAAACTTTCTGAAACAGAACAATTGGAGATTATTTTGAGGAATATTCGCCCATGTTATTCTGTCTTCGTAGCTCTAAAAGACATTGACTCTATCGACTCTCTTTTGGCTACTTGCCAAAACTATGAAAAATTTCTAGACAGAGACAAACAATTTAAAGAACCAAATGTACAACAAAGTCCTCTTATTTCTGAATTCAACTACAAGCATTCCACTTCAAGTTCAGTTGACTCTTCAGATTTTTCTAATAACTCAAGACCTTCTCCTCCCCTCATGAATAAATTCACTTCATCCTACAAATACCCTTCTAGGCAAGTTAATAGTCTCTCTCAAACCAAAGCTCCTCAAGAAAGCTCCTTTTGTGTTCGCTGTCGTAAAGAAGGTCATTCTTTAAACACCTGTACTCAACCACGATTCGTGATTTGTTTCAAATGTGGTCTTAAAGGTTTTAAAACTGCAGATTGCCCTACTTGTTCTCCCAAACCTAATACTAGTTCAAAAAACTAACTACTGACTTGAAAAGTAACTTAAACTTTGATAACGACGATTGGACTAATTGGATTAAAACAATTCAAAACTTCTTTTCTTGTTACAAAATCTCTTCTACACTCTACTCCAAGGAACAAGATCTTAATCGTCCATTCGTTAATGTCAAAATTTATAACTTAACTTTATCTGGTTTACTAGATTCTGGCAGTTCAGTAACTATTCTGGGTAATAATTCTCATTTGGAAATTCTTAAACTGGGCTGCAAACTTTTCAAGTCAGATCTTATTACTGTCTCTACTGCTAATAATCAAAAAATTAATTCCTTGGGTTATTTTGACTTACCTGTTCATTTTAATAATCAAACTCATTTAATTAAAGCTTATGTTTTCCCTGAAATATTTCCTTCGCTAATATTAGGTATTGACTTTTGGAGAAAATTTAATCTTTTACCTAGTGTTTTATCTTCTCTTAACTTTACAGAATCTAAATGTTCTGCTATCGAAACTAAAGATACTAAAGTTTTACCTTATGAGCATTTAACTCCTAACCAAAAGAACATCGCTAACGACATCATCCAACGCTTCAAAACAATTTCTTTTGAGGAAAAAGGTATCCTGGGAAGCACACATTTAATCACCCACAAGATTGATACTGGTGATTCTCTTCCAATCAAACAAAGATGTTATAGACTGTCTCCTGAAAAACAAAAGGCGTTAATTAATGAAGTTGACAAGATGCTGGGATGGAAGGTCATTGAACAATGCGAAAGTCCTTGGTTATCTCCAGTTCTCATCACTCCGAAGAAGAATGGTGAATGGCGTTTCTGTGTTGACAGCAGGAAGCTTAATTAAATTCACGTCGTGATGCTTATAAGTTGCCACTAATAAGCGAAATTTTGGACAACCTGAAGAATGCCAAATACTTATCAAGCATTGACATTGCAAAAGCATTTTGGGAAATTCCCTTGAATCCTGCGGATAAAGATAAAACTGCCTTTTATGTACCTGGAAGAGGTATGTTTAGATTTAAAGTAATGCCTTTTGGCCTCACCAACTCACCTGCAACTCTACAAAGATTAATGGATATGCTGTTTACTCCTGAATTTGAGAACAAGGTATTTTGCTATCTGGACGACATTGTTATTATTAGTGAGACTTTTGATGAACACATATCGCTTCTCATGAAAGTTCATGAAAAACTATCATATGCCAATCTAACTATTAACTTTGAGAAGAGTCAATTCTTCAAGAAAGAACTGAAATACCTTGGTTTTCTTGTGGACGAGTATGGTTTACGTGCAGATCCAGATAAAATAAAAGCTATTTTAGAATATCCTGTACCTACTTGCAGAAAAGAAGTACGAAGATTCATAGGCACCTGCAGCTGGTTCAGAAGATTCATTCCAAACTTTAGCACTATTGCCTCTCCACTCAACCAACTAACCTGTTCCGGGAAGAACGCTCCTAAATTTTTATGGAATTCACAAGCTGCAGCTGCTTTCCAGAAACTTAAAGAAGCCTTGGTAACTGCTCCTGTCCTTGCTTGCCCTAACTTCGAACTACCCTTCTCTGTACATTGTGATGCATCAAATTATGGCATAGGAGCAATGCTTACCCAACAACAAGATGATAAAGAAGTCGTGATTGCTTACATGAGTAAAGCACTAAATAAAAATCAACGGAACTACTCAACTACTGAAAGAGAAACATTGGCTGTAATAACTGCATTAGAACATTGGCGATGTTACCTAGACAATGGTAAAGAATTTACAATATATACTGACCATGCTGCGCTTAAATGGTTTCAGAATTTATCAAACCCATCAGGAAGACTTGCTCACTGGACTTTACGCTTATCATGCTTTAACTTTGTCATAAAACATAAAAAAGGAAAGGATAACGTTGTTCCAGATTTATTATCAAGACATAAAAATCAAGAACGTCCTAATACACGAGAAACTTCACCTCAAGGCGTACATCCCATTACGATTGAAGAACCACCTGATCGTAGACTTGAACACTACAACAAAATTTTTCTCGGATGTTCCAACAATCCAGACGCATATCCCAACTACACTATCAGGGATAACAAACTTTACCGCTGTATCCATTCTCCCGATCGTCTAAACGATGACTTTATTTGGAAAGAAGTTCCACTACCTCAAGATAGACAGGCACTTATTGAAGCTAACCATGGTTCCCCTTCAGAACTCCATCTTGGTATCTTCAAAACATTCAAGAAAATATCATTAAAATACTATTGGCCTGGTATGTTTAAGGACATTGCTGAATTAATCTCGACTTGTGAAACCTGCTTAACCTACAAACACCCTAATCATTCTCCCTATGGTCTTATGGGTAAACCCAAACTTTGCTCCAGACCTTTTCAAACTATATCCTTAGATCTTATGGGTCCATTGCCAATGACTCGAAGACGAAATCAGTATATTCTAGTGATTAACTGCAATTTTACTAAATATACTATGATTTTTCCCCTTAAACGTGCTACTTCAGCTAATATTATTAATGTTTTGGAAAATTCAGTTTTTCTAGTTCATGGCATTCCTCAAACTATTATAATGGACAACGCTGTTCAATTTCAGTCGCGAGAATTCCACTCATTTTTAAATTCTTATAATGTTCCTTGTATTTTTCACACAGCTTTATATTGTCCTCAGGTTAATCCTACGGAGAAGTTTAATAGCACAATTATTACAGCTCTAGCATCTCTAGTAGGAGACGATCATAGATCCTGGGACAACCATCTTGCTAAGATTCAGTACGCAATGAACAGCGCTACAAATGTAGCTACTGGTTTTACTCCAAATTTTTTAGTCTTTGGTAGGGAAACAATACCTTGTGGTTCCTTCTATACTCCAACTCAGAACCTCGAGGAATTGGTATTTATGCCTCGTGATATTTACGCGTCTAATGCTGGTCTCCTCTCATCTATATTTCACAGAGTTCAAACTAAACTTCACATAGCTCACGCTAAAAATAGCGCTCGCTATGATCTTCGTCGGTCTTTTAAAGAATTCAATGTGGGAGACACTGTTTGGCGTAAAAACCATGTTTTAAGCGATGCCGGCGCATACTTTAATGCTAAACTTGCCCCTAAGTTCATCAAGTGCAAAGTGATAGCTAAACTGTCACCACTAGTCTATGTGCTTGAAGACCCTAATGGAGTTAGAGGCAAGTGGCACATTAAAGATGTAAAATCATAAATTTTCTTAACTTTTATTTACTATTAATTTGTATATATGTATAAATATCACCATCATTTTCACCTTATTATTTTTATTTCTTTTAATTTGTTTGTTTGTTTGATGATCCAGTGTTCTTCAACAAATCTTACTTTAGGACCTCGAACTTTCGTTGGTTAATCGTCACTTTTTATTTTTATTTCAGACACATCTCGTTGGTGATGTTGCTGATCTCTGGCTTTGAGCCCTACCGCTCTGGCCGTTCTTAATCTTTACTTAAGTCATAGCGACTAAAGCTTACTTGAGGTATTTCTTTACCTTTATCTTCACCTGGGAGCAGCTGACTACTCCCTCAATTTTTTATCTTCACTTAGGAGCGGTTGACAACTCCTTAAATAAGCCTGAATGTCCTTTCGAAAACACACTTCTAAGAGTGGTGTTTCTTCGACTAATTTTTTTTTCCACACAGGAGCGGTTGACTGCTCCTTAAATAAGCCTTAATGTCGTTTCGAAAACACACTTTTAGAGTGGTAGTCATTGAATGTGAACTCCACCCTTACATGAATGCAGATGATGAATGTAAGAGATAGTATATCTGATTTTGACTGGTGATGTCTGTTTCTGCAAAGCTGTGTTTTTATGGTTTATTTTAGAATGTATATATCAAAATTTTTGCTGAGTCAAAAATTTTCCAGGGTCGGGGGGAAAATGTAGTGTTATACTACTTACATTTCATTGTACACTAATTCTTCATTCTGTTTTGATATTCTGCATTAATGTTTTGCATCACTTTATACTATTTTTTTCATTCTGTTTTTGATTTTCTGCATTTATATTTTGCATCACCTTTATTTCTATAGGATCCTGTAACGTTTTTACACAATAACATATCATTTTACTTCGTATTTTCACACTATTTATCACTTTTAAAATAGCTGTCAATGAAGTCTTACCTTTTATGTTATTTTATTGAATTCTCTGTAACTCTACAATTTCAGGCTTCATGCACGCAGCCGTGCATAAGTTTTTCCTATGTGAATCATATCTCAATTCATACTTAAATGTAATAATTTCTTAATAAAAGTCCAAAAACCAAAAATTGGTTTTTATGACAACTACTATTTATACCGTTGTCATGGCAATTTTTATTCAAATTCGTTACCGATATAATGTTTTATCTCGATATTTTCACATAAATACTCTTTTGCTCTAGGTCATTTACAATAAATTTCCTTTTAATTTAAATAATTTTTCCGTTCTCTCTAGAAAGATATAAAAGCCGAACAATCGGTGAAGAAATTGAGTCTTGCTTCAGTTCTCGTATCGGAAGCATCTTCTAAAGGCCTTATCCCGGGGCCGCTCAGCCCCGGGATCCTGCAAGCCTCTATCCTGCCTGAAGCCACTGGACTCTACAATCCGTTGCTCTGCCTGAAGTCGCCGGATCCTACAAACCGTTGCTCTGCCTGAAGTCGTCGAGATCCCACAAGACTCTGTTCTACCTGGAGTCGCCGGAACCTGCAAACCTCTGTTCCGCCCGAAATCACCGGAACCTATAAACCTCTGTTCCGCCTGCAGTCACCGGATCCTGCAGGCCACTGCGCTGTCTGAAGTCGCTGAGGATCCTGCAAGCTCCTGTCTGGGCTGAAATCGCCGATCCTGCAATCGCCGCATTCACCTGAGGTCGTCGCCTAGAGACGCCCACGCCTTCCCACCTACGCCGTGCGTGCTCGTTCCAGGCGCTGAGAGCACGCTTGGGATCTTCGGACTCAGCTTCGACATAAATCTCTTTTTTTATTACCTTTTTTTTGAAATATAATTTGTAAATCACATCATCCATCCTCATATTCATACTCCATTTTTGATATATAAAATTGTAAATATTTTCGAATCCTAAATATATTATTTGTCTTGGTCTATTTGGTTGTTTTGCTGATCGTAGGTTAGGTTTTCCTTCTCTTTTAATTGTCGCTTCACGACAAGTTGGAAGCAAAAAGAGAGCCTAGCAGATCGGCGTTCTCCTTTGTGGCATGAGTCAGTGAGTTGTCCACCCTGTGCAGAGATAGCCGAGACAGCTGACAGAAGTTTCCTTGGTCAACCTTGGCAAGAAACCAGAATGCACGTGTTCCCGAAGGAAGGCGAACTAGTTACTCGCCAATTCTGCCGATGTGCTCTGACCTTGCCTTGACAGTGACCCTTTTGGAAAACCTGACTGCTTATAGCGTGATGCAATTTTACAGGAGTGACCATACCATGGCTGATTTCTGCCTCCGATAAGCATCACGGATGATGAAATAAATAATTCCATTCCCTGAAGTACCACACCAGCGACAGAATAACCAACAATATTGGGATCATCCGGCGTGAAGCTAACCCGCCCCACAAGGGAAGCATGCAAAAAAGACCGCATCCCGTCCCAATCGGCCGACCTATAGTGACAAACACGGCGGCAAGCTGCAGATCGCAACTGCGATGGGAGCGTGAGTGGCACCGTACTCCGGATCAGACGATGGTCCGAAGAGCCCAGAGGGGCATCGACGGAGACCTGATATCCGTCCGAAGGAGAGATCAGCAGAATGTCCAACAGGGAAGGTACATGATCCTCCACATCTGGGATCCGCGTTAGCAAAGTAACCATTTTTGTAAGACCATATGCCAACACAAAGTCATAGACAGTTCTAACCGCATGATCGGTTAAACGGGAACCAAGCCATTTAGCGTGGTGGGCGTTAAAATCACGGAGTATCACAACACAGGAAAATCTGCAGCCATTTGGACGTGGTCGATGAGTCGGTCTGTGTCGGTATTACCGCTATGGGACCTATAGAGGCACCCACAGACGCGGGGATGGTTGTCGCTGTCTACGCGCAGCCATAGGATGGACAGGTCCGTACCTTCAAGACTGCCGAGGCGTCGAAAATAGATGTCCTCTCTGACGTGCACACAAACTCTAGTCCGGGGCATAAAGGAGTGTTATAATTTGTACCCCAGGTAGGGAGATACAAAGTATCAGCCGGAGAGGTCACCTGTGTCTCGGTTAGAAAGAGCAAGGCCGGCTTCGCCATCTGCAGATGATAGTGGACGGTGTTAAGGTTTCAATGATGTCCCCTGATATTGCAGAAATTCACGAAAAGCGTGGCAGGTGTTGCCTTTGTCTTATTGCTCCGCTTGCCCGGAGCAGTTTTCGTCTTAAGCGGAGTTTCGCCTACCCCAGAGTAAGCTGGGAAGTCTGATCACCCACGATCAGAAAAAGTAGGGTAGCTTGGACGTGGATGCCCAGCGAGGGATTATCCAGGGATGCTGGTACCCTCCTGTGGTAGTGTTCCTTTTAATTATGCTACCATTTTGATGGAGAGTGAGGGGATGGGGCCTCTGGCCACGTGCACTCACCAGGCGACATGCAGAAGTAAACTTCTACTTCACGCTGGTATTCTGTGAGGTCGTGGTACCACCCTAGTTCAAGCCGGCCTATCCATGCGACAGCAAAGGCTACCGCGTGGCTGTACCACTGTTAAAGGATGGTTAAATTAGAAAGCTATATCTATTGGAAGCCATGATATGCTTCTGGGTTACCATAGTTGCTCTTACGACATACACTAGACTCGTGTGATGGATTCTCTTAAGCCGCAACCACACGACAATACAAATAACTCAAAGGATCTTTAATTAAATGAAATATTATATTTGCTCAACCTTTTGATTAAAATTAAATAAAATTTCAATAACACAATTTGTGTTTGCTAATATAAAACAGACTTTTCGTTATCATTTGTGTGCCTCTTAAAACTTTTTTTTTTAAACTGAACACAAACATTTGTTCATAAACCAGTCATGAACAAATGTTATACAAAATTTTTATAATATGTCGCAGGGTTATTTGCAAAACATGACTTTAATATCGACATCAAATAAAGCGAGCAAGTTGCGTGATGACAATAATATGATACGAGTATTAATTTCGCTACGATAAATAACATGTATTAAAATGTTGACAATACATTTTCTTTCATTTTCTTAGTGGTTTGCCATATTCAGGACTGATTCTAAATTAAAATATGTTTTGGTTGAATGACATTACATTATAGTGAATTTTTTTTTTAATAAAATATCAGATAACTGAGAAACATGAATATTAAAATATTCGAAAAAGGATTAAAAATGTTTTATTCCATGTGCGTTCCAGTAAGCAATAAAGCTCTGTAAAGAGTTTTAAAAACATTTTATCCATATAGTTTAATTAAAAACTATACTAGCTGCATTCAGTAGTAGTCTTCCCACTACCGTATATGTCAATAAAGGAAAATGTCAGATATTCAACATTTATGACTTACACTGAGAAAGAATAAATATTTCTACATAATAACCGAAAATAAATTCGTTTTAAAACGGCGGTTTCTATAATTTTAACCGTTCTTAATGGAAATAATATTCATTATATGTGTATAAATAATATTCATACTATTAAAGAATAATTTTGAATGACATTAAAAATATTTTGTCTCATTCAACACAGGTTGTTGAATATCATTTTTGACTGCATGTTTAGTGTACTAGTAGTACAACACCACAGAACCACAACCTTCCTGGTAAGGTCAGCATAGTAGATAAGCGTTCGTCTTATATACGGACAGATATGAACAAAATGCAACTGAAAAGAGAGATCAAGAGGTCATTGAGATGTGAAGTCTCGCAATGTAACGCGCGACAAGTTTGTGCCCAACCCTCTGAATAGAGAGAAAGCGATCAGTGCCTAACAGTACTATAAATATAATCTGTTACTTTACTTTTTTAATTATCGAAAAACCAACAACCGATAGGAAAGAAAGATTCTCGAGTGGCAGGCTCGTACTGTAAGCGGAGTTTAGGGCGGTCCCTCACTAGATGGAGTGATTCCTTTGTTAGGGAGTTTTTTAAAGGATAGGGTGACAAACGAGCACACAGTCCACCTCATGGTAAGTGGTTGCTGTGACCCATAGACATCTACATTTATCCTCAATAAAGAATCAAAATGCAGATGCGTCGTCACCCGTGAGGACTAAGATATAATGCCTCTTTTTCAGTGAAATGGGTCTCCGGTTCTCTACACTCACCATATGAAACACAGCAGTATCTAGCTGCCATTTTATGCTGGTATTTTGTGAGAGCGTTGTCCTTCCCTGGTCGAGCCGACCCATTTGTGCTACAACTATATTACTAATATATCTGCAGTACGGCTCTAGCATGTATAGTTAACTTGTGATCGGTTATATTAATGATGACAAAAGATTTCATGTGACGTACTAGTCTATTAATAGGTACTATATTTAAAAAGGTTTATTTCTATATAATCATATTCAAGACACTCTGACATCGACTACTATCCTAGCTTAATGAGAAAACTTTGCTAATTGTCTAACTTTGTCTTCATGCGCTAACTCATCTCTCCTTGGGATATTTTAAACCGCTGTTAATAAACCGCGACTTATTTTTGTTTATTTACTAATTTAAATTAAACAACGTCATAGTTCTATAGATCTCTCCCATAGTAGGAAGGATTTAGGAGGAGGAGCCTTAACCGTCACTCTTTGGTGCCTGATTTACGATAGCAGTACTATTTTGCACTTTTGATGCTGCTTTCATTCGCTTTTCTAGGTTTTTGCGCATAGCGATAAAGAGATGTTAATACCGCTGTCTATAGAAAGCCTTAAGATATTTTGGGAATATCCCATTTGAGCCACTTACGAAACCGAAGAAATTAAATGTGGTAAAGGATTATTTTACGCCTCCACCGCATGGCACATATTTGATGACTGATGGTGAAGACGAAGAAGAATATTGTCATTTTGGCATTGGCAGGATATTCCTAAACACTTTATTTCCAGAGATTAGATTTATCGGAATTACAACACAACACTTTCAACACTCTTCTGATCCTCTGGTGCATGGAAGTTGTAAGATCCGGGATATGGCAATTTTTTCCATACTAAACCAAATAATAATAACACAAATTGAATGAATTGTGGCGATTGTTGCTATTACACTTCTACACTCCGGGATATATAAATAATAATAATAGGCATTTATGTTAGGGTTAGTTCCGGTACTTGTAAATGTCAGACACTTTAGTGCAACGCTCCTGTATTTTCACAAATAACATTGTTAAAAATCACTGTCCGGCAAATCAGTGTGAATTCAAAGACTTTTTTTTGTGCTTGTGCTTCAAAATATATAAGAAACACGATAAAGAACATTGGACAAAGTGAAAAACTACTACAAAAATATTGAGAGAAACATCTGACAAGAGTGAGATTAACTGTAATAGACAACAAATTGGCACAGTTAGTACCAACATTGCACAGCAATAACAAAAGCAAAAGTCAATGAGTATATAATCACCAAGTTTGGGTTGCGTTCAAAAACCAATATACATTCTCATATATGTGACGATTAACTAAGTGGACGTTTATGTTTTTCTTTTTTTTTTTCTTTTATGTAAGTATACTAAACTAGACCCAGTAATACAATAAATAAATAAATATATTCATTCGTTTGCAACGCAAAAGTAATAATAGACAAGCCAATAACACATCCCATAAATATAGTATATGCAGAAAGATCAGAGTTTTTCCAGAATGCTACATTCACCTAGTGGAGAAAAATATCATTCACAGCCGAATTTAACTGAAGAATCATCTAAACATAATTTAACACGAAAACGCAAACAGACTGACGATTATTCTGATCTACGAAACTATTTAGAAAATATGTTTAAGCTGTGGACTGAACAACAAGATATAAAACATAATGAATTGATTGCTGCTTTATCAGAATCGAAAAAACAGAACGAAGAGATAAAGAAACTGCTAGAAGATAATAAAAAACAAATTATGGAGCTTAAAACCAAACAGGACTCCATGACGCTTGATTACGCTGTTGCAATAAAAAGAATTGATAGTTTGGAAAAAGAAATGGAGGAACTTAAAAGAATTCAATGCATGAATATTATTGAAATAAGTAATGTTCCTAAATTAGAAAATGAAAAATTGGAGGACATTGTTCAAAACCTACATATAGCTATTAAGGTACCCTACGATAGTAACTTTATAAAAAAATACACAGAACTAAATTTGGGTTAAATAAAATACTTGTTGAATATAAAGAGAACAACCTTAAAAAGAAAGTCTTAAGTGCCGTTAAGGAGTTCAATAATAATTCTCCAGATAAAATAAACAGCGAAACGCTGAAACTAGGAACTAATAAAGTGCCTGTATATATCGCGGAATCGTTAACAGCTACAGCAAGAAAATTATACTTTTCGGCGCGTCAACTTGTTAAAAATGGTGAATACAAATTCTGTTGGATTTGTGAAGGTAGAATTATGATACGCAAAAAGGATGGACTACCAGCAATTCATGTCAGATCGTTTTTTCAGCTTGATCAATTAAAAACCAAGATTATTCAAGCATGACTATACATTAAGTCGGTGAGCTCTTTGCTCATAATTTGCATGCTAATCATTGTATTATCTTATTCACTATATATGTTTTTATCTTATTCACTATATAGATACGAAATCTACCATTCATTGTTAATTTTCTGTTTTTTATTATCTTTATGTCACCAATCGTGTAGAGTAAACATAGGATTCAACACTTCTTCATGGTTTCAGTATGCGGTAAGGTCAAAATTTACGCTATTATTTTATCGGTATCAACCAGGAATACATAAAATTAATTTCTTAAACGTTTCCCTTGAAAATGGCTAATAAATTAGATCATTTTATTGATGACGTTGACAAGAACGTCATTATTGGTAATTCATTCCTGGTTGATGATCCCGATGAATGTAGCAAACTTCTAAATTCTCAGCTTGGAGTAAAGATGATAGTCCAAAATATTAGAAGCGTTAATAAAAATTTTGAAGATTTTCAAATTCTGTTACCCATGTTAAAAATAGACTTTGACCTGATTATATTGACCGAATGTTGGTTACCACATGCTTCCGAACTTCCACTTTTACATAATTATAGAAGTTTTCAAACAAATAAACATGTAAATCAAAGCAGCGGTGTAGTTTTTTATGCTAAAAATTCTTTAAAGGTGTCTGTTTGTGAACCTGATCTAAGAGAAGCCGATAGCTTAGTGATCAATGTTAATAATGAATATGCTTTTGTTTGTATTTATTGATCTCCCTCTTTTGCATCCATTGATACTTTTACCACATCTCTTGACCAACTATTGTCAGAGCTCAAAAAATATAAACATATTGTTTTGACTGGGGATGTAAATATTGATATTACAGACAATAATAATGACCAAAAGTGTAATGCTTACCTAAACTTATTAGCTATGCATGGTCTTCTTGCGGGCCATAATTATCCAACGCGTGGAAATAGCTGTTTGGACCATTACTTTGCTAGAACAGTCTTTAAAAGCCATTGTATAGTTTACCAGACTTCTGTTACGGATCATGGCACAATCATTGCTTCAATAAATAATTCGTTTTGCTCAAAACCACAACAACAGAAATATATAAAGCGAACAGATTATATTGCAGTTCGAACAGAATTAAACAATATTGACTGGAATATGATTACTAGTAATGATGACTCGAATACTGCAACTCATAATTTTTTGACTTTAGTAAAAAGTATATTAGAAAAACATACAAGAAATTATAAAGTGTCCTCACGAAAACGTAACATTAAACCTTGGGTTACACCTGGTCTCTTAAGGTGTATTAAATTTAGGGATAAACTACATTCAAAACTCAGGATGAATCCAAAGGATGATGTGCTCAAAATAACATATTCTAGGTATCGTAACTACTGCAACAATTTATTGAAGAAACTTAAGAGAATTTATGAAATAAAAGAGATTAGCGAAAACAGAGGGGACATTAAAAAGACATGGAATATTATAAAACAAATATGTAATATAAATGCCACTAGTAGGATTCCGAGTGAATTATTAAATATAAAGTCTAGTCCGTTGGAATCAATTAACTATGTAAATAATTATTTTGTTAGTATAGGTCAAAACCTAGCTACTAAAATAGCAAGCAGCAGCAATAAACATGCAAAAAATACGCCCACAACAAATACAGGTAAAACGCATAGAACATCTTTAATGCTCTTGCCCACATGTGAACAAGAAGTTCGTAAAATAATAATGTCATTAAAAAACTCACCCTCGACTGGATGGGACGGTCTCTCTTCCATATTTATAAAGCAGGCTATAGATATATTAATTACACCTATCACACATATATGTAACATCTGTCTAGCTAGTGGAATCTTTCCTAATGTTCTAAAAAGGGCAATCGTTGTGCCAGTATATAAATCGGGTGATAGAGACAGTGTTTCCAATTATAGACCAATTGCTTTATTGCCATGTTTATCTAAAATTATTGAAAGAGTCATTAACATCCGCTTACTTAAATTTCTAGAGTCCAAAAATCTTTTGTCCTGTAATCAGTATGGGTTTAGAGAAAACAAATCCACATCCGATGCTATCGAACACCTTGTTAGCCATATAAGCAGAAAATTGGATAAAAAATACAAATTCATAGGAGTGTTTTTAGATATGGCAAAGGCTTTCGACACTGTATCTGTTCCTAATTTATTAAATAAACTCGAAAGTATGGGAGTTCGGGGGGTGCCGCTCGAACTATTAACTGATTATTTATCTAATAGGAATCAGGCAGTAAAAATCAATAATTTAATAAGCGATTATGCACCAATACACTTCGGTGTTCCACAGGGCTCTGTCTTGGGCCCTACACTTTTTCTTATTTATATAAATGATTTATGTAATCAAAATCTTATAAATGCAGAAACTGTTGCTTTTGCTGATGACACTGCTGTTATATTTCATGGTACCACGTGGAGTAACGTAAAAAGTGTAACTGAAAAGGGTTTAGCTTCTATTGTTCAATGGCTTAACAGAAATTTCTTAACCTTAAACCTGTCTAAAACAAAATATATATCCTTTTCAATTAATAATAAAGATCAACCACCTCATAACAGTTTTACCTTAAAAGCACATTCATGCACTCTAGAAACTTCAAATTGTAACTGCCACGAAATAAATTCGGCTACTTCAATAAAATATCTTGGCATTTTAATTGATGCAAACTTAACTTGGAAACCACATATTACCAATCTTACCTCACGGCTACGAAAACTTATCACAATTTTTAAAAAAATCAGGCATATTAAAGATTATTCGTCTATAAGGGCAGTTTATTTTGCTTTATGCCAGTCCATTACTACATATGGTATAATTGCATGGGGAGCTGCCTCTAAAACGAATCTAATTCACGTTGAGAGAGTTCAGCGAGCAATTATAAAAATAATTAATTTTAGAAACTTCCGATATCCAACTTCAGACCTTTATAAGGATTACGCCGTGCTTACTGTAAGACAATTGTATATTAAGACCACAGTCATAAAACAACATACCAAACCTTTCGAATTATCTAATACAAGAAGGCCTTTTGCTATCTATAATATTCCTCTCTGTAGAACAAGATTTGCCCAGAACTTTTTCCGTACCTAGGACCATTACTATATAACCGTTTAAATAAGATCTTATCTATATCCAAACGCAACAAATTCATTTGTAAAAAATATATAGATAAATATCTCAAAACGATTGATTATGAGTTAACTGAAAAGTTATTAAGGAGTGTTGAATGATTTATTTTTTGATTTTTTATTATTTGTGTAATTCTTTACTATTTTAAAATATTTTTATATTTTTTGATTTTTTTTTTGTTTAATTATCTACTAATTTAAGATATTTATCGCTTTTGTTCTCTTTATTTTAAGTTGCTTGTTTATTTGTGAGGGGTGGTAATCATTGATGAACTTTATATAATAAGTTAGATAATCCTAGAGTACAAAATACTTAGCATAACATACAATATAGACTTTTAGAGATTTTTTTATAGATTATATGTATATTGTATAAGTAATTTATTATTATCATTGTTCAAAATTTATAATGACAATGCTTTCTAATAAC
This sequence comes from Parnassius glacialis, assembly GCA_033319125.1. Lineage (NCBI taxonomy): Eukaryota > Metazoa > Arthropoda > Insecta > Lepidoptera > Papilionidae > Parnassius > Parnassius glacialis. The sequence continues at coordinate 16,942,011 of JAVANC010000003.1, read as the reverse complement.
TTAAAAGTCTAAGATTTGTTAATGTAGTTATAACATTTTGAAAACTAAAAACGCAATATTTTCTTCATGTGAATGTTTTGGTTAAACTATATACAATCAGGTAGTTAATTACTGCATCGAATACAATGAACTAGCCGCACTACTCTGCCGTCATACAGTTTTTTACTAGTAAGGTGGGTTGTTGGTTGGTAATTTGTTGTTGCAAAAAATAGCCAATATATTACAAATATCTACACAAATCTTGAGTACGAATTCACGCAAATTATTGTAATTGTAGGCTAAGTCTTGTGAATAAAGAATTATTATTAAAAAAAATGTCAGGTTTTTTTTACCCATTTCACTTACAAGATGTAAACATTACAAACTGTTAAAAACAAATAAAATTTAAATTATAAAAAGATTTTTTATATGATATGGGTGACAAACGAGCACACAGTCCACCTGATGGTATGTGGTTGCTGCGGCGCATAGACATCTACATCTATCCTCTATTACAAATCAAAAAGTAGATGCGTTGTCACCCGTGGGGACTAAGATGGAATGCCTCATTTCCAGTAAAAAGGGCCTCCGGCCACCTGCACTCACCAAGCGAAACGCAGAGGTAAACCTCTACTTCACGCTGGTTTTCTGTGAGGTCGTGGTACCACCCCGGTTCGAGCCGGCCCATCTCGGCTGCCACGTGGCTCTACCACTGTTTAATATAAGAAAACGAGAATTTAGCTTAAACGTAGGTTAATATTAATATGAAAATTTGCTCCAGATGGCGTTTCGTAAAATCTTTTTACAGTTACTGTCACGTTTTTACAGTTTATTTTAGTGTGGGATTCTAGTGAAGACCAACAACTTACAAACTAAGGTCTAACGACTGTGAAATATTCTAGCACCCTGACGTCAGAAAATATGCTAGATGGACTACAGTATTAAGGCGGTTTTATAACAATGGGAAATGCTTTATTAAAATGAACTCTGAAGCTACTACGTGCACTTTTGGCGCTTTCTAACCGAAGCTGACACGTATAGAAGCATTTGCTCAGCCTTGCTACACTGCATCATGCAAACCGACGTGCAAGCATATTACACCGAACAGCCAGACATGGCATTCGCATTCTATAGCAAGGTTCTATAACAACTATAACAATTATCGCGCAAATCCTCGTTCAGGATATGCCCCAGGTACCCGAATAGATCCAATCCTTCAAAAGTTTCACCGTCTAGAAATTCCAAAGAAATCCTCTCAGGGACTCTGCGCGAACGGAACATCGTCATCGACTTCTTTTTATTCCTGTTAATGTTCGCATATATCTAATATGCTTTTCCCGTGATGAAGGATTAGTGAGTACTATGTCATCATCGTTGCTGATATTATTAAATAAAATTTGAAAAACTAGTTTCAGCCTATATATTGTCTCATTGGTGGGCATATTCTTCCATCCATTTCTGAAAGAGTTATGGAGTAATCAGTCCACCTCACTGACATAGTACGTGTCGATGGACTTTACAAGCCTCAGAATATTTTATTCTTCAGACATGCAGTTGTCCTCGTGCTGGTTTCCTTTACCATGAGCACGTGATAAACGAGCACTTTAAATTGCAACTAACAATTTCAACGATGACGGCGGGTAGAGACGACTATACGAAATACCAGATAAAATCTTATGGCTTTCCATAAATAGTGGTATGACCATCTGATTTTCGTCAAACGTAATATATCTAAATCAATCAAAAAAATCAAAAATAAAATAATTGCACAGCTTCAAAGATGTGAGATGCTTAGCACCGAAACCTTCAATCCGCCTGTCACGCCTGATGGTTAAGGCTTTAGATAGACGATAGCCAGACGATTAAGACTACCTGCAACATGAGAGATCCATGTCCAGCAGTAGATTCTTAAATTTTCATAAATGAGAAGAAAGGAGAAGTGCCTTTTAGTGCTCTGTTACCATTACTGTTATTTTATACGTGGTAAAGCCATGCTGCAGCTATTAGTAGTATAGTTGTAGCACGAATGGGTCGGCTCGACCGGGGAAGGACCACGCTCTCACAGAATACCAACGTAAAATAGCAGCTAAATGCTGCTGTGTTTCATATGTTGAGTGTAGAGAACCGGAGATCCTTTTTACTGTAAACGAGGCATTCCATCTTAGTCCTCACGGGTGACATCGCATCTGCATTTTGATTCGTAATTGAAGATAGATGTAGATGTCTATGGACCACAGTAACCACTTACCATCAGGTGGACTGTGTGCTCGTTTGTCACCATTATACTATAAAAAAATCTATTACTATTTCTTGGTCTAGAACGGAGAGGTGAAGAAGTGAAGGTTCTAAAGTGCCACGTGATAAATCCTCTCAAATAAAGGCCAGAAGTTGAGTACTTACAGGATAGGATGACTTTGGGGATTATTGTTTACGTTTTTGATATCGGGACAAATATATACATTTTCTGTTTCATTAAACTAAATACAAGACTTCGCATTGAATTTTCATTCGATACCAATTTTCATTCATTTCATTCAATCAAATGTAAGCGGCTTCGGAGTGATCGTAATTTTCATTATTCAAATATAACAGATTCAATAAACTAATATTATACAACATATTAATAACTTAGTTCGATAAAGTAACACTGTTATGTTGTATATTAATCAAGATATATATTTTAAGGTTGCTTTCATTAGAGCTTATTGAGGTCGCTCTATACATAAATGATCCTCTTGTTTTATAAATGTGGCGTGCTTTGTTTGCCGCAGTAGTCGTAGTTTTCAAGAAATATTAAATGGTGAGCTTGTATTAGAGTTGATTGAGGTCGCTCAGTACGTACATGACTTTTATTTTTAATTTCTACTTTGCCTACCGCATGCTGGTCGTTGTTCCTTTGAAGCCTGCAAAATATGCTGAAAATAGGCTGACCCCATTTCTGTTTGCTCATTTTTCATTAAAATTGGTATCACATGGGAAAATGACTTAATGTTATATAACGAACAAAATATGATTTAAACTTTAAATTTTTAATACTATAATATACGTATGTAATGTAATAAGTAAATTTTGTACCCCTTTTTAGCAAATTGCGTGCACCGATGAATATGTGAGATTATGGATAAGGAGTGCAGAAAGCTAAAATCCTAGGTATATAATATGTGTTACATATACAGTCATCATCATCTTAATTGCAGCCCTCTTTAAATTCATCGCTAAACATAGGTCTTCCCTAATGAATACCACCTGCATCCAATGTCTGCCTGCATATCTTAGAAGGTCGTCTTTCCATCTAGTGGCCACTCTATACTTCGCTGACATGTACGAGGCTGCCACTCGAGAATACTACTTACAAATATATAAAATAAAATAGAACATAAATTAATTGTTTACGTTTATACCTGGAGGTATAAACGTAAACAATTAATTTATGTTTTGTGTAATTTATGTTATATGTCAGAGTAAGTACAACCCAATATCAAACATTTAATAGTATGTGGTCAAACAGTTGCACAGAGTAGATATTGTCGCCAAAGAATTTAAAAATGTTGCCAATAAATAATTACCGACAGATTGACTGAACTAGCTGTTAATTTTGTGTGTTCCTTTCTCAATAGTGTGCTGAGCGTACATTAAGACAAAGAAGCGTTGATTTTATATTTTATACTAGCTGTTCCCCGCGACTTCGCCTACGTGTAAATGGAAATGCCGAATTCTGGCCATGAAATGCCCAACAATTTGCATTTGTTAAAAAATACATCTTTTTATGGTAATTAATCGCGGTATTTATGTATCCAAAAAAAGTACCGAAAAGGTAAAAATGAAATTAGGTAAATCCGCAATTCATTACTTTGTGGATAAAATAAAAAGTGTTACCAATTACAAATCTCGTTAAAAAAATTGATTCTGTTCTTTCAATCGATTTTTTATAGTGTCATTATTATAATGCTAATATAATTTTTCCATAATTATTATGATGTTATGATTATTAAACATGCGAATTGCTGGTTGATTTACCATGAACTTTTTAGAACAGAACAAAAGCTACTGCACAATTTAACTGTTATTCTTATCTGTTCTTAAAAATCCATTTAAAATGGAATTTAAATAAATAAAACAAAACATATTATAAAATCCGTGCAGAAATTAATGCTCTATAAATATGTAGTAGTACTAATGTAGTATAGTGAGACGTGGTCCTTCACTGCTGGCCGGATGAGGAAGCTCAAGGTCGCTCAGCGAGCTATGGAGAGGGCTATGCTCGGAGTTTCTCTGCGTGATAGACTTAGAAATGAGGATATCCGCAGTAGAACCAGAGTGACCGACATAACCCAACGGATTAGTAAGCTGAAGTGGCAATGGGCCGGCCATATAGCTCGAAGAACCGAAAACCGTTGGGGAAAAAGGGTTCTCGAGTGGCGGCCTCGTACCGGCGGACGAAGTTTAGGTCAACCCCCACTAGATGGAGAGACGACCTGGTAAGATATGTAGGAAGTCGATGGATGCAGGTGGCTCAGGACTGTGCTTTATGACATTCTTTGGGGGAGGCCTATGTTCAGCAGTGGACTTGTGAAGGGCTGTAATGATGATAAAAAATGATCTTAAAGCGAATCAAAGATTATTCTTTTTTATGAAATTATAAATCGAATAAAACATTGATATCCATTTATCGATTTTATGTCTTTTAAGTGGCAACATCGATTGTGACAGCTAGGCCTATGTCATTATTATCAAAACTAAATAGTCACAAGTCAAATTAATTTCTTTGCGTTTTTGTTTATTTTATCGCGGATTTGTTATTTATTTACTTTCTAAATGGACTGCGATAATTCTTCTCACCCTATTGACCAGGGCCTGAACATGGATCCCGCTCCTGCTTCTAACGATAACCTCTGCACGAATTTGGACTCGATATCCACTGTTAACGATGACCCTAGCTTACACACCGGCTAGAGTTCTTCCCAGCTCTCAGTAATTCATTCAAGAGGACATTTACGCTGTATCAATTGTGGTTTGAATGTCACGAAAATACGAAATCATGTCTTGTTAAAAACTGTTCTTGTTAAAATAAAAACATTATATCTTTTTTTAAACCAATTGCTTAACCATTTCATTCTATTAATTGCTTATTATCATTTTCATATGCTAATATATGTATGCACCCATGGCCGAAGTGTCTATGAACGGTGGGCATTCCCCTTTAGGGTTTTCATTATGTTAAGCGGAACGCTAATTTTCTTTCTCCAATATAAGTAGCCTTAGTTACTCGTTATAACATCAGCTATCTATCTGTGAAGTCCCGTCGAAATCAGTCCAGCCTTTTTGGAGATTAACCGGAACAAAAAGACAGCCAGACAGAGAGACAAAAATTTTAAAAATTGTGTTTTTGTTATAAGTACCGTATATACTTCATACGCTGGTAGAGCCATGCTGCAGCTATATTACTGGTATAGTTGTAGCACGAATGGGTCGGCTCGACCGGGGAAGGCCAACGCTCTCACAGAATACTTTCTTTCTTATTTTTTTCATATTTTAAAAAACGTTACCCCCACACTAGGATTTTCTCCTGTATCGTGGAGGCAGTTTACAAACATAAATTGCACAAGGACAAACATCCAGACCCGGAACAATTATTTGTAGGCCATACAAATACTTGTTCCGTGCGGGATTCGAACCCGCAGCCCCAAGCGCTGGAACTCATTGCTAAGCCACTGCGCCACGGAGCCGTCTATATATACTAGCGTAAAATTGCAGCTTAATGCTGCTGTGTTTCGTATGGTGAGTGTAGAGAACCGGAGATCCTTTTTACTGGAAACGAGGCATTCCATCTTACTCCTAACGGGTGACAACGCATCTGCATTTTAATTCGTAATCGAGGTGTATGAGCCACAGCAACCACTTACCTTCAGGTGGACTGTGTGCTCGTTTGTTACCCTTATCATATAAAAAAATCTATGGATATTATAATAATCAAGTATGTATGAAATTTTGTTTTTGGAATATTTTGTACTTCTACAGCGATCTTTTTGAGCTGCTGCAAACAACCAATACAGTATCCAGTCACGACGGCCGTAGACCGAACTGAGTGAGGCAGTCCGACTGCCGCAGTCTATTTACAAAAAATAAATTAATACAAGGTTGATAAAACACCGAAAAGTTCGACATTTCGTAGCTGATAAAAATTAATTATAACTAAACAAAATAAAATTAAACTGCCATTTACATTCCGTGGCTTCCCACATGATAGATTAAGAGATTAAAAAATATATTGAGTTAAACAATTAATATTTTCAAAAGTTATCATGTTTACCACTTCTGCGGACTTGATAAATCGTGTATATAAATCTACACCATCAGCCACTTAAACCACTTTTTATGTAAAAATAGCAATAAATCGATTAAAAAAATATTAATAAATTCAACAATCATTTATCTTTCTGACAATGTGCTTTTTATATCATTTCTATGTTCAATACGATTGTTAGATATATGTACGACTGCATGCGACAAAACGTTGGAATCTTGATTTTTAGGCGCTAGTAGAACATACCTACGCGCTTTGCGCTAGACATGCAATATCATTTAATATTACTTGTATGTAGGTAATTTTCGTTTAAGGATTTTTCTAAAGAATAATAATATTTAGTGAGTAACAACTCCAAAACCAATTTCTTAAATAACAATAAGCTATTATGTTTTAAATTATTAAGTAATTTATTATAAATTTTTATTTACATATCAGATGCATAATTTTTTGTAATTTTCAAACGATTTGCTGGTGTAAACCTATTCTTGTATCTACCCTTACTTTCAATTACTTCACAATTACGTTGAAATAAATATATGTAGATGCTTATAAACAAACATGCACATTTTAAACATGTATAATGCAGGCATCCTTAAAAACGGCAAGGCCCCAGGCGAGGATGGAATTACAGCGGAGCTTCTGAAAGCGGGTGGAAGACCGGTACTTGAAGTCCTTCAGAAGCTCTTTAATTCCGTCCTCCATGGTGGCATAACACCGGAGGCGTGGAGCAGAAGTGCGGTGGTCTTGTTCTTCAAGAAAGGTGACAACGCTCTCTTGAAGAACTACAGACCGATTTCCCTTCTGAGCCGCGTCTACATGCTGTTTTCGAGAGTCATTACGAATCGTCTTGCGCGCAGACTTGACGACTTCCAGCCTCCCGAACAAGCCGGTTTCCGAAAGGGCTTTAGCACCATAGACCACATACATACCCTACGGCAAATTGTACAGAAGTCCGAAGAGTACAATTTGCCACTATGTCTGGCGTATGTGGACTATGAGAAAGCCTTTGATTCCGTCGAAATTTGGGCGGTGCTGCAGTCCCTTCAGCGGTGCCAAGTTGACTGTCGGTATATCGAAGTGCTGAAGTGTTTGTACAGTAAGGCTACGATGGCTATCCGAGTACAGAACCAGAGTACGAAACCCATCCAATTGCAGAGAGGTGTAAGACAGGGTGATGTTATATCCCCGAAACTCTTCACCGCTGCATTGGAAGACGTTTTCAAGCTTCTGGACTGGAAAGGATGCGGTATTAACATCAATGGCGAATACATCACTCACCTTCGATTTGCCGACGATATAGTCCTTATGGCAGAATCGCTGGAGGACCTAAGCACTATGCTCAATGACCTCAATAGTGTCTCCCAACGGATAGGTCTTAAGATGAACATGGACAAAACAAAGATCATGTTTAATGTCCATGTCACACCTATGCCGGTAGTTGTTGGGAGCACTAAGCTCGAAGTTGTTGACGAGTATGTTTACCTGGGACAAATAGTCCGACTAGGTAAGTCCAACTTCGACCGAGAGGTCAATCGACGGATTCAACTCGGCTGGGCAGCGTTCGGGAAGCTACGACACATCTTCTCGTCAGACATACCTCAAAATCTTAAAACGAAATTGTACAACCAGTGCGTGTTGCCAGTGATGACTTACGGAACTGAGACGTGGTCCTTCACTGCTGGCCGTATGAGGAAGCTCAAGGTCGCTCAGCGAGCTATGGAGAGGGCTATGCTCGGAGTTTCTCTGCGTGATAAACTTAGGAATGAGGATATCCGCAGTAGAACCAGAGTAACCGACATAGCCCAACGGATTAGTAAGCTGAAGTGGCAGTGGGCCGGCCATATAGCTCGAAGAACCGACAACCGATGGGGAAGAAAGGTTCTCGAGTGGCAGCCTCGTACCGGTAGGCGAAGTGTAGGGCGTCCCCCCACGAGATGGAGTGACGACCTGGTAAGACATGCAGGAAGTCGATGGATGCAGGTGGCTCAGGACCGTGCTATGTGGCATTCTTTGGGGGAGGCCTATGTTCAGCAGTGGACTTGTGAAGGGCTGTAATGATGATGATAATGCAGGCAAAGGTAGAATCTTTTTAGTTTTGAACAAAGGTTTGCAAATCACTAAAGGACTAACACCACAAAGAGCTCTTATGCAGCGTTTTTGTGCCTTAAATGCTTTATCCGAATCCACCGAATATTCTCAGAGTATAATACAATATCGTGGTATGGATGAGATGTAAGCATGATGTATTGCTAAACCATCATTAAAAAATTTCCGATACTTACGAATTTGTTGATTGTCGTCGCTTATATCAGCTCTACTTGAAGATAAGAGTTGATATTGTACTTACCAGGGCACTATATTATGGACATGGCTAGTCTCCGTAGGGACTGGCCGCCGTGACCGTAATTCGGTTTAGAGGACATTCTTATTATTTCGAATATGAACTAGAATAAAATTATAATATAATAAATAATAAGTGCTACATAAAAATATTTGAGTTAAATCCGTCACTATAAAAGGTAGTTATTATTAAAGCTCACACCACACTGTGTGCTGAATATGCGTTGAGTACTTTTATCATTACTCGTTTTTTAATACAGAATTTCAAACAAACTAAGAGCACTTACTGCTATTACATTCCTTTTAACCCATTGGTTATCCATTTCAAAAACACGTATAAAATAAAACCTTGTTTTTTTAGAGGACTAAATCATATATTTTGATATTGAACAATTATTTTTTTTTAATTTATTTTGGCAACAAACAGTCATATACAAAAGAAAATAAAATAAAAACAACTTATGCGTTAAAAATTGACCTACAGTGCCGAAAAGTTAAATTATTTCTTATCTTATTTTTAACTCCCTTCATATAAGTTATATGCTAGGGAGCGTAAGGTTGTTAAAGTGTAAAAATAAAAAAGGGAAAAAATGTTGTAATTATTAAGTTAATTTTTTTATTATAATAAAAAAATATCATTAAAGATATATCATACTGTAAGTGAAGTGAGGATCTGGTAAGATACACAGGAAGTCGATTGATGCAGGTGGTCAATGATTGCGACTTGTAGCATTCGTTGGGAAAGGCCTATATTCAGCAGTGGCTTTGTCTTAGGCTGTTATGGTAATGTGTACAAAGGCATTATTTTTTGTACAAAACACGCATTCTCGTCACGCATTTCATACATGATGCACAAAGGATGCACGAAGTGTGACGTTTTCCATACAACTTAATACGTTGCGAGTAGTGCAAGACGACAAGACATTCGTAGTCGATCGAAACGTAATTCCAAGCGAATAATTTGTACCCACGGCAATAATATTTGTGATTCTAATTGTTAGCGTCACATGCCACATTTTTTTCAATTTGTATTCATAGAAATATAAGAAAACAGATATCTATGAGTTGTAATGGTGCATTTCCTGCAAGCCACATACACTTACAATGCAATTACGTTCCTAACGGACGATAAAAATGCGGCGTTTTATTACAGATAATTGAAGTTTAAATCTTGACATACCGAGCACGATTACCCAGGTCGATAGAAATAGAATTAGAACAGAAATCAAAGTAAAAATTCGTAAGACGCGAAATTATGCTTCACTCAAGTAGTCAATATCTGAATTTTATTAGAACTACTTAAATATTAATTAATTTATAAAATTTGGTTCTTTTTTAACATAGTATAAAATAAATTTTTACTAAAAGATTACACACAATATTTAAAAAAAAATATTTAATAAATAAAAAAGAAAACTAAAATTTTAAATTATCGTAGAGTCCTGCTCTCCGTGATATCGTGCCAAAAATTCCTCACTGAATAGCTATACTTAGCCTTTGAGCGAGAAAACAACCAGCGCTCTTATCACCAGCAGCGACGACCAGTCGCAGATAGAGTTCCTTTAGGACTTCAGCGCACGTGGACCCCACGGATCGATAGCCTTTATAGCAAATGGCACAAATATGTAGTCATCTATCAGAGACTGAGATGAATTCTCATGTCTCACAATCTGATGAGAGCTGTGAGAGCTGAATTGAGTAAGTACTCAATTCAGCTGTCTCTGATGCCGCCCCAGTTCATATTAATTGTATTATAATAAATCACAATATTTGCAATTTAAGCAACTAAATCTAATTTTTAATGTTAAATCTTACTTATATAAACACATTACACTAAGAAATAATCTTAAGTAAATTCTATAAATAAAACTTAATTAGGAACTCAGTCAATTATACGCTTCTCTAATTAGAATTCTTTATTGTATAACGTTAAAAACTAGTATAAAAATTTTGTTTTGTTTATATATATATATATATATGTGTGTGTGTGTATATATATATAAACCACTAACGATAACCACTTTTACGTGATAGAGCAGCTACTTGTATATTATGGGTGTAGTACGTATGGGTCGGCTCGACCGAGGTAGCAAGTAGAAATAAGTACCAGCGAAAATAGCAGCTTGATGCTACTGTGTTTCGTATGGTGAGTGTAGAGGACGGGGATCTGTTTTACTGGAAACTATTTATTATTTATTATAGAATTAATTTATTAATTTATTTTAATATGGTGAGTGTAGAGGAGCGGAGATCCGTTTTACTGGAAGCTATTCATTATTTATTACAGAATTAATTTATTATATTTTTAGCATTCTATTTTAGTCCTCAAGGTTGATAACGTATCTGCATTTTAATTCTTAATCGAGAATAAATGTAGATGTCTACGGGCCACAGCATCCACTTACCATGAGGTTGGCTATTTGCTCTTTTGTCACCCTTATCCTATAAAAACGATGAGGAAAATTTATTTTTGATTCTAGAAACTTTGATTGCGAGATTTCTCGAAATCTACCGGCCCTTGTCGATTGATTTTCATGGCGTAAAGTTAAAAAATTGACGGCTCCGTGCAGTGGCTTAGCAATGAGTTGTAGCGCTGAGGGACGCAAACATTTGTATGGCTTAGAAATAATTGTTCTGGGTCTCTATGTTGTTCTTGTGCAATGTGTGTTTGTAAATTGCCTTCACGACATAGAACTTTTAAATGAGGAGAAGTTGAGTCTTGTGGATACCACTGTTTTTCTCGGTATTACTATTGACGCGAAACTTCAATGGGGCCCCCATATATCTAAATTAGAAAGCAGACTTAGTTCTGCAGCATATGCTGTAAGAAAGATTAGAAGTCTCACAGATGTTGAGACAGCTAGATTAGTGTATTTTAGTTACTTTCATAGTGAAATGTCTTATGGAATTTTGCTATGGGGTAATGCGACTAATATTGAAGCTATATTTGTTTTGCAAAAGAGAGCTGTTCGGGCGATTTATAATCTAAATTGTAAAGAGTCCCTCAGACAAAAATTTTAAGAAATATACATATTAACTTTGGCATCACCCTATATTTATGAAAATGTAATGTATGTACATAAAAACATAAATAGATTTAATAAGAATAAGGATGTGCATACTTTAAACACTAGGGTTAAAAATAAACTTGTAATACCAGTTACTAGACTCCACAGAATCAGTAATTCATTTATGGGGCATTGTATACGCTTTTACAACAAAATCCCAGAACATATTCAAAGTTTGTCAATAAACAAGTTTAAAAGTTTTATTAAAGAGAAACTATACAAAAAGGGTTATTATAATATCAGGGAATACATGAATGAAAATAACCCCTGGGAATAAGGTGATCGCCACCATGCTGGTTCTATGAAAAATCATTTAAAATTGTATAAACGAAGTTATTGAAAAAGTGATGTTTGAAAAAAAATCCCGCTGGGTTTCTTGCTGGTTCTTCCCAGGACAGAGGTATTTTCCGAACCAGTGGTAAATAAAAAAATGACTTTCAATAAGAATTATGTAATAATCAATATTGAATAAAAAATTATTCTATTCTATTCTATTCTAAACAAAATCCTACATTAAACTTTTAATTTAAAAAAAAAAACTTGTTTAATTCATTTAGTCGAAAATAATTCGTTATCAGGTAGAATCTAAGTTTGTCTATCACTTCATTTTATAAAAACTTAATTAATCAAAGACAGATGTACGAGTCTATATATGTTATATATATATATATATATATAATATATAAAATGCGTTGTCACCCGTGAGGACTAACATGGAATGCCTCTTTTCCAGTAAAAAGGGTCTCCGGTTCTCTACACTCACCATACGAAACACAGCAGTGTTAAGCTGCTATTTGACGCTGGTATTCTGTGAGAGCGTGGTCCTTTCCCGGTCGAGCCGACCCATTCGTGCTACAATTATACTACTAATATAGCTGTAGCATGGCTGTACCACGTACAAATATTGTATAATATTATTTGTATAACTACATATTACATTATTTATGTATTCCATAATATATAGATAACAACAACAATATTATTCTATATAAAGCAAAATGACTTCTAAAATATGCTTTTCTCATAAAAAATTTGTGTCTCAGACCCAATTAACCGAATGGCTGTCGCGTCTTTGAAGTTAATCGTACCTTTCTCAGCTTGTAAAGTACCTGAAATGGGGCTCAACTTTTCTTATTTTCCAATAAAACTTATACATTCCAGTTTAAAATTGAATTCCAATAGAGCTATAACAGCGAGAGATATTGGCATTTAAATTCTGCAAAACTTTTGAAACTATTAGATTCTTAGAAAAGAATGTTGAAGAAATGATGAAACTATTGCTTTATTAAAATGACACTTGAAACGAGTGTTTGACTTTTAGCTGTAGTATTCAAATTACCAAAGACTGAAAATATATCCTTCATTAGATATTACAGCTACATAAAAAACTTTTCTTTTGAACTACAATATGACTCTATGTCTCCTATGTCTGTATAAGAAGTTATAATAATAATCTTTAATTTGAGGTAGTAGTGAGATTTTGACTTGATTAATTTAATTTTTCTGGCTAAGGGTTTCAATAAATGACAATAAATATAAAATAAAAAAATTATTAAATAAAATCTTATTCCAATAAGTGCCGCGAGGTGACAGCGTAATAAAATCCATCACCCAATTTCATACCATGCCTATAAGTAAGATATGGCAATTGGAACTTCCAGAAGTATGTCTTCCGATAGGTGGTGTATGGCCATCTCGTTTACTCCAGACGTAAAGTACCCAGACAGCTGCATCAAAATTATGCACGTTTGGTACTGCGATCGTCAATCACCTCCAAATAAAACGGGGAGGCACATGCTCAGCAATATACTTTTACGAATAATAATAATAATTTTAATATCCTCCGGACTAAATTCCGATCAAGCCAGTCTTGACGGAGACTAGACAGATTCGCACTGCAGGATTATAGTGCCCGAGAGTTTGCGCTAGCACATGTGCACTCTTTATTCCCTAACTCTTATAGTCCGATGGGAACCTCAATTTTTTTTTGACCCGTTCCGGGACCTCATGATCAACAGTCGCATTCAGTATCACTAGACTAACAAGGCAGCCTCTTACGAATAATGATGAATAAAATGATAAGGGGCGACATAAAAATCGTTTTTATGCTAGATGTTTTACATGGTAGAGAGAAGCTTCAACTATAATATGGTTATAGCATAATGGTTCAGCTCAACCGGGGTTGGACCACGCTCTCACAGAATACCAGCGTAAAATAGCAGCTTAATGCTGTTGGGTTTCCTATGGTGAGAGAACCGGAGACCCTTTTTACTGGAAACGAGGCTTTCCATCATAGTCTTCAGGGGTGACTAGGCAGCTGCATTTTGATTCTTAATCGAGGATAAATGTAGATGTTTATAGGCCATAGCATCTTCTTAACATCAGGTAGTCTCTGTGCTCGTTTGTCACCCATATACTTTAAAAATAATATAAAATATATTGGTAAATCCAATTGGGCATACCTTAAGCGCATTAAAAAAATTACGTATAACATGATTATACGGAATTATTAAAGTAGTTTAAATACATTTCGACAGCACTATCGGCATCAACACCCTCGAAAACCATGAAAATGACACCCATAATGAAAAAATTGATACATATTGCAGCCGCCATCTTGGATTTACATTTCGACAGCACTATAGGCTTCAACTCTCTTGAAAACCATGAAAATGACACCCGAGATGAAAAAATTGGTACCAACTTTAGCCGCCATCTTTGATTTACATTTCGACAGCACTATCGGATTCAAAACCCTCGAAAACCATGAAAATGACACCCAAGATGAAAAACTTGATATCTATTGCAGCCGCCGCCTTGGATTTTCATTTCGACAGCACTATCGGCATCAGCACCCCCGAAAACCATGAAAATGACACAAATGATGAAAAAATTTATATCTATTGCAGCCGCCATCTTGGATTTACATTTCGATAGCACTATCGGCTTCAACACCCTCGAAAACCATGAAAATGATACCCATGATGAAAAAATTGGTACCTACTTCAGCCGCCATCTTGGATTAACATTTCGACAGCACTATCGGCTTCAACACCCTCGAAACCCATGAAAATGACACCCATGATGAAAAAATTGATACCCATTGCAGCCGCCATCTTGGATTTACATTTCGACAACCCTATCGGCTTCAACTCTCTCGAAAACCATGAAAATGACACCCATGATGAAAAAATTTATACCTATTGCAGCTGCCATCTTGGATTTACATTTCGACAGCACCATCGGTTTCAACACCCTAGAAAACCATGAAAATGACACCCAAGATGAAAAAATTGATATATTTTGCAGCCGCCATCTTGGATTTACATTTCGACAGCATTATCGGCTTCAGCACCCTCGAAAACCATGAAAATGACACCCATGATGAAAAAATTGATACCTATTGCGGCCGCCATCTTGAATTTACATTTCGACAACGCTATCGGTTTCGTCACCCTCGAAAAGCATGAAAATGTCACCCATGACAAAAAAATTTATACTACTTACTTTTAGTACGTACTACTATTATTTATTCTGTGCTTTTAAATATTGTAATAAAAAATCTCTTATTATGATTATAATCAATTATTTAAGAAATTTGGTTATTTGAATATTGTGTATTTGTACAGCGATCTTTTTGAGCCGCTGAAAACAACCGAAACAATGTCCACTCACGACGGCGACTGAAGCCGAACTAAACTTAATACAAAGGTACTTTGTGAACTCAACTACTCTGTGGCTGTAGATCCCCATTTACAGAAACAATTTATATACGAGGCAACGAAATCTACTAAAATTTCGCCATTTTGGAGCCGAAAAAAATTAATTATAGCTAAACAAAACAAAATTAAACTGCCATTAACATTCAGTGGCTTCCCACATGATAGATGAAGAGATTAAAAAATAGATTGAGTTAAACAATTGATATTTTCAAAAGTTATAGTGTTTACAAGCCACAGGGACATGATAAATCCACACCATAAGCCACTAAAACCCTTTTTTTATTTAAAAATAGCAATTAATCGATTTAAAAAAATTATTAATAAGTTCAACAATCATTTATCTTTCCAACAATGTGCTTTTTATATCATTTATATGTATAATATGATTGCTAGATACGATTTGATTCGATAAAATGTTGGAATTTTAATTTTTAGGCGATAGTAGGACATTACCTTGCGCTTTCGCTTAAGGTATGCAATAGACCGGCGACGAGGAGTAAGATTAAAGTTGCGAGACATCTGGTACTGCTATCGATTAAACATGACGGTTATGACAAACTTTTCATACAATGGGAGAAATCTATGTTTGCCAGTGAACTCCAGAAAATCTTTTTTTCGGCGGTAGGTGTAGAAAAAGTCGACATTGTGCTTCTAAGTTTAATCTCAATTAAAATTATATTTAATTACATTTAGTTCTCTGTTCTACGTATAATTTTAATTATTTAAAGTTCAGTTTAATGAAATATAAGGTGCACAGTTTAATGTTGTAATTTTGCGTTTGTACCAACCTATCGGCTAACCTACAAACTATCTGCTTATTCACTTCACAAAATTTCTTATTGACTTCATTGCACTCTAAAATGGCATCATACGACATGGTATTGGACAATCAGCTAACCATTGAAGCCAACTTATTGAAGAAATTATCCGATTTTGAATCCCTACTCAAACCGTCAACAGCTCAGGCAAGCACCTCCGCTTCACGTCTCCAAGAGGAATTTCAGGAGTTCAAAGCTCAAGTCTGGAGCATAATGAATTTACTTCGGCAACAAATATCCGAGTGTGCAAAGTCTATTGAAATAATTGAGATGAGACACCGTAGGATATATCTCTTGTTTCATGGAGTACCAGAAGATAATCCTGGAAGCCTCTCCGATTATTTTGTAGAACTTTTCGCAAATAAGTTTGGGCTTCGAAATTTTACTAGTGATGCTCTGAAAGTGTGTCATCGTCTCGGCAAATTCACTGAAGGCAAGTGTCGTCCCATATTAGTACGCTTCTGAACCTTTACTTAGATCGACTATTTGGAGAAAAAAGGTGTGTTTTAAGGGTACATCTGTTGTTGTATCGGAGTTCTTAACTCGCCAACGACAGTCTCTCTTCCTACTTGCTCGCAAACGCCTGGGCATACGCAATTGCTGGACCATAGATGGCAATATTTTTATAAAGGCACAGGACGGTACCCGTCATCGTATTTATCGTAAGGAGGATCTTGCTATTTTCGCTGATACTACGAATAAGCAACCAGCCTCTGCTGAGAAAAGCCCGAACTGTCAGGCAACTCCCCTTGTGACCACGGCTTCCTCAGAGCAACATTTGAGAGTGAAGAGATCTGCCCGTGTTAAGAAGTGATAAGTAGTATTTGTGTTGTTTTCTGATTATATACTTCAAAGATTATACATTGTTTTTTGCCCTATCTTTTGCACTTATTATATCATTGTGTATTGTTTTTTGTGTTTTGTCTAGTTCTTATTGTTAGGATTATTAGTTTTTATTGTTTATAATGTGTTAGAGTAAGTAAATGTTTACAAGTTAACATAATCCATAGCCACAAATCTATGATTTTTTTTAGTCTTAACTCATTATTGTCTTGCCCTGGACTCTTAGCTCTTTGCCAGTCCAATTCTTTTCCTTCAATTTTGTATTTTTTTCATTTTTAGGCGATGTTCTATTATTTGTTCTTAGTACTTTTATTATTTAGGGTTGCTAGTTTTTAATTATGATTGATATGTATACAATACAAATAACTGCAAATTATTGTCTTATGTAAAATTTTATGTATATTTTAAATTGTGTAACTTTTGTTGATAAACTGTTGTTATTATAATTTATTAGCTGATAACCGGCGCGTAGCTGCCTCAGAAAAATAATTGTCGAAATATCGTTTTAAATTTGGAAGTTGTATTGTTTGATTAGGTCTTTCAAATAAATTTGTTGGTAGGATACGCGTGCCACCTATTGTAAGTTAGTAGTATTATGCCTATAACCTTAAGTGTAAGCAATAAGTTGACAAAGTTTTAGTGCAATCTGATGAACGATATGGCTGCGCATAGAACACGAACAAACAAAATTATTTTTTATATATTAGTTGTACATTTTATGGAGTTTGATAATATGTTTTCTGTTAGGTTAGCCGGAGGGATTTATATTTTTTTTGTGCTCGTATTATTATTTTTCTTGCATTTATTCATTAGTATTTTGTATTTAAATATATATATATATATATATATATATATATATATATATCTAGCAAATTACGCAGTGTTTCAGGTTCATCAAAAGAATCCAAGCTTGCAGAAGAATCGCAAGCAGAATAGAATGAATCATCATCAGACAACATACCATAATATAAATTAGAACAGCATAAAATATGTACCTACTTAAAAATACTGTATTACTATATATATATAATATTTATATATATATATATATATATATATATATATATATATATATATATATATATATATATATAACTCTTTTGTTAACTTAAACTCGTCGTTCAACGTCTGCCATATTAATGCACAGAGTATTCTCTCTCATTATGCTGATCTTTTAGAGACATTCTCCTCTTCTTCTTCAACTGTGCAGGCCATTCTTATTTCGGAAAGTTGGCTTAAGCCTTCACTTTCAACTTTTTCCTTCAGCTTACCCGGGTTTGTCTTAATCAGGAATGACAGAATTGGCAAGGGTGGTGTCGCTATTTACCTTCGTTCTTACCTTTCTTTTTCGATTATTGCTTCGTCACCTTCACAATATTCTGCCTCTGCCGAATATTTATTCCTGGAAATTCAGATGGGACGTTCCAGGCTCGTTCTGGGTGTCGTTTACTGTCCCCCTTCTGTAGAATATCTCTCTAGCTTAGAAACCGTCATGGAATCTCTCAGTGCGGACTACCTACATCACATTATCATGGGCGACTTTAATACTGACCTTCTCAATACTTCTACCCAAAGGACTAAGCTCCTTAATATCCTGTGCTTAGTTAACCTATCCATTCTTCCTTGCTCTCCGACCCACCACAATCCTGATTCTCCAGACACGTGGCTTGATTTAATCATAACCTCCTCTCCCCAACTAGTAGTTAACTATGGTCAGTTGTCTGCTTCCGGATTTTCGCGCCATGATTTACTTTACCTTGCATATAACCTAAAACCACCCAAATCTAAACCGGACACCATCTTCATACGAAATTTTGCCCTGCTAATTTAGAAAATGATGCATCGAATATAGATTTTTCTCAGGTGTATGATGCGTCTTCAGTGGACGACAAAGTTTCGATTTTCACTGATTTAACTCTGAAACTGTTTGATGTCCATGCACCGGTGCGAGCTATTAAAGTTAAGCGACCTCCAGCTCCGTGGATAACAAGGGGAGTTCGGATGGCAATGACTCGACGTGATAGGGCTTTTAGAAAATTCAAGCGTGACAGGTGTGATGACAACTGGATTTTGTATAAAGTGGCTCGCAATCGTTGTAACCACATGGTAAGGGCAGCGAAACGTTGCTATTTCCATGAAAATATTTCTAACTCTTCTTCGGCCGATGTATGGAAGTTCCTCAAATCTCTTGGTATTGGTAAGCACTCTGAAAAAAGTCATAATATTTCTTTTCCTCTTAATGATCTTAATTCTCATTTTTCATCTGGTTCTAAATTATCTCTTATTAATTTCAGAAATTACTTCTTTGGCCACATCTCAACATGAACAATTTTCATTCTCGTGTGTCTCTGTCGACGAAGTTCGTAAAACTTTTTTATCTATTAAATCCAAAGCAGTGGGCTGTGATAATGTCAGTCGCTTTATGATCTCTTCTGTTCTATAAATTTTTCTCTCAGTCATAACTCACATAATCAATTTTTCTCTGATGTCTGGGGTCTTTCCTGCCTTTTGGCGTAAAGCTTATATTATCCCTCTTCCCAAAATTGCAAACCCTACTCAACTCAACAATTATAGACCTATTTCTATCTTACCCTTCCTATCAAAAATTCTTGAATCTATAGTTCACCAACAATTGTCTGCTTTTATTTGTAGAAATAACTTGCTATCTCAGTTTCAATCTGGCTTTCGGCCTGGACACAGCACGACCACTGCACTTCTCAAAGTCACAGAGGATATTCGGGAGAGCATGGAGAATAGAAAGGTCACAGTACTTGTATTGATTGATTTTACAAATACGTTCAATATGTTTGACCATGATATCCTCCTTGCCATGCTTCAAAATCTCAAATTTTCGTCTACTGCTGTAGACTGGTTTTCTTCCTACCTTTGTGGCCGTCAGCAAACTGTAAATAATGGTCGTGATATATCTTTCTGGTGTCAACTCTCCACTGGTGTGCCACAAGGTGGAATATTATCTCCACTTCTGTTCTCCATTTTTATTAACTTTCTCTCTTCTCAACTTAGCTGCTCTTACCATCTTTACGCTGATGACCTGCAAATATATGTTCAAGCTGACGTTAACTCTTTGTGTGACGCCATTGCCAGACTCAATATGGATTTAACGAATCTCCACAGTTGGTCTCGTAAGTTTGGTATTGGTGTGAACCCCAATAAATGCCAAGCTATAATAATTGGCAGTGCTCAACAACTGTGTAAGCTTGACTTCCATTGCGTTCCACCTGTCACATTTGATAGTTCTATCATACCTTATTCTGAGAGCGTTAAAAATCTGGGTATCTACTTTGACACAACCTTAAGTTGGTCCACCCAAATTCATAATATTAGTGGTTCTGTTTTTGCTAAGCTCAGTGCTTTGAACCGTCTTAGGAACTTTCTTCCGGTCAACGTAAAGATAACTCTGGTGCAATCTCTTATTTTGCCTATTATTGACTATGCTGATGTATGTTTTCCTGATCTCAATGAGATTTACCTTGATAAGCTAACTGTATCCGTTTTATTTTTCGTCTTCGCAAGTTTGATCATGTATCCTCATTTCGCACTCAGCTTAAATGGCTTCCAATTCGTCAGCGAAGATACAGTAGGATACTTAATACAGTTTTTTCTATTTTATTCGATAACCACTATCCAAATTATCTAAAACATAAGTTTCAGTTTCTGCGGGACACTCATGACAGAAAGCTTCGTTCATCGGAGACTTTCGCTCTATCTATTCCTCTTCACCGTTCGAGTTTCATATCTTCATCGTTTGCTGTCCAAGCCGCACGCCTATGGAATGACCTGCCTGAAAAATTAAGACAACCTACCTGCAAACAAACATTTAAGAAGAACATTCGAGCTCATTTTCTAAAACTGCTTTACAACTGCTAAGTTCCGTCATCATTAGTATATTACGTTTCTTTATGTATCTTGTATTATATCATATTTTCTTATTATATAAATTTATATACTTGTGTATATTGATATATGTATGTATGTATGTATGTATGTGGGTGTGTATATGTATATATATAAATGTATGTATATGTATATGTATGTGTGTATGCATATTTCTTTGTAACCGCCTTCGTAATATCACTGCCACAAGGTTGACTGGCAGAGAATGCTTTTAGCATTAAGTCTGCCTTTTGTTCCTTTACTTAATGTGTAAGGTTCAATAAAGTTTAAATAAATAAATAAAACTCTTACCGGTGATGAAAAAAGAACAGTTAAAAGTATTAAAAATATTTTTATTAACGACATTAGTAAAGACATACTACCTGCCCGTGAGAGCCGTTAGATATGACTTGGGTAACCTGACCTGACTGCTATAGGTAGGGTCCCACAATGCATTGATCATCATTATCATCATTACAGCCTTTCACAGGTCCACTGATGAACATAGGCCTTCCCCAAGGAATGCCACAAAGCGCGGTCCTGAGCCACCTGCATCCAGCGACTTCCTGTACGTCTTACCAGATCGTCACTCCATTATCATTATCCACAATGCATTTTTACCATTCAAATGTTTGTTTATGATGAAAATTATTACATATAAATCAACACTAGAAGGAATTATTTTTTCATTATTACTTTTCATTGACTGATTGGTGGCGGTATAAGAGAATCCGTCAACTCATTTCGTCTCGTAGCTGAAGTGAAAGGCAAATATGGAAAAAATCTCAAATATCATGGGCTCTCGAAAAGTGGCAGTATTATCACCTATTTTAAGCTAAACGTAAAATATCCAGACCGGTAACGGACAACAGCGTCAACAGTGCGTGACCTCTAGTGACCGTCAATCCGACTGCCGAGTGTAACGATTAAATCGGTCCAATAACGGAAGAGGTCCATATCTAGCAGTAGAATTTGACGGCATGAAGAAGTATTGATTTTGGAATTATATCTGATGGTCTATAATCCATTTTGTTTTTGATACAAGCTGTTCGCCGCGACTTCGCCCGCGTTTAATTTAAGGTTTTTACTATATATTCCTTTTTGTAAAATATAATTAGCCTAAGTTACTCCTAATAACATCAGCTATCTGCCAGTGAAAGTCCCGTCGAAATCAGTCCTGCCGTTTCGGAGATTAGCCTGAACAAACAGACAGACAGACAAAAATTTTGAAATTGTGTTTTTGTTATAAGTATAGTATATACTTTCATATGCATTTAGTAAAAGCTGGTATTTTGATATTACAAACGGACAGTTCAATTTTATTTATTTGTATAGATGATCCCAATTCTTCATATTTTTACCAAAACTACAACCGACAGAAGTAAACAGTACTTGCGATGGTGCAACTCCGCCCCCGCCAACGCTTACCTGTAAAGAAAAATAAAGTTATTTAGGATAACGAGGCTTGACCACTTCCTTATATTTACTTAATAATTCAAAATACATTTATTATTAATAAACCGTATAGTGACGGTGCAGGAATATCCACTACCCCATATCGTCACGAGGGTGTCGTAAGAGGTGACAGGGGGATATTAAACAAGAGATGTGCAGCAGCATCTTTCTAATAACAACTAAAAATAATAAAAAATGCAGTTGCCAAAGTCACTTGCCCAGCGTGGAAACTATGGAAAAATTTCCCCAAGAGGCTATCTATAAGAAAAGCCTATTTTCAACAGTGAACTGTAATGTTGAAAAGTTGAGGCTGTAATGGAATGAATTAATAACAAACAATAATTCTACACCAGGAGCTCGCTCTGAAATACGGTCTCGTGGATCGGAAACTGCCTTATTATAAGTACATGCCGGAAGCCGTGCTCGAAAATGACCGCGCCAGGCTCTACTGGGACCGGGCCATCATCACAGACAGGACTATTCTTGCGAATAAGCCTGATATTGTGCTGACGGACCGGGCACAGTCAAGGATATTTTTGGTCGACATTACCACTCCGTATGACGAGAACCTCGTGAAAGCCGAAACAGATAAGCGAACAAAATATCTGGACCTGGCTCACGAGGTGACCGACATGTGGGGTGGACTGCCGACCGAAATTATACCTGTAGTCGTTTCTGCGAACGGGTTAATCCCAGTCAGCCTCTCGGGTCATCTGAGGCGACTGGGACTCCGTGACAGACCGCTCCAAGCTCAAATGCAGAAGGCAGTGCTCCTGGATACCGCCCGCATCGTCCGCCGGTTTCTTTCCCTTTCTCCCTAACCCTCGGCCGTTTGGTCTCCCCTGCCAACGGCTTCCATCTGGTTGGGTTTTTATTTATTTATATATTTTTTATGTATTTATTTTATTTTGTTAATATTTATGTATGTTTATCATTTTCATTTACAATTATATATTTATACAGCCCAACCAGATGAGTAAACTATATAGATGCCCCAACAATAATACAGCAATAAGATAAATTTGGAGTTTCACTCATTTTGGTGACTAATTATGTAAAATAAAAATTACGTAAGTTACAGCCTATATACATCCCACTGCTTGACACAGACCTCCTCTACTTTCTGACAGAGGTAATGCCATGATAAAACCTCCGCACTGCTCCAATGCTTGTTGTCGGACTTCGGTATGTCCACGGAATATTTCATTTCTCAGACATACAGCTTTAATAACGATATTTGTCTTCACCGGTGAACACGTGGTAACTCAGCACTTAACATTTTTGTTGATGCCAAAGAAGATCGAACCCAAGTCGCTTGTGTACCACTGTGAAATTTCCGGTGAGAGCTTAGCCCTGCACTACCTGCACTAACATATTTTTTTTTATAGAATAAGTGTGCCTGAGCTACCATGGCTGCAATATGTATTTGTTTTATAATTTATATTGCCTGCACAAAATCCTGCGTATCGATGAAGTTTTAATTATTATACACTTGGACGCCTAACGTTCATGAGGCGAATATGGAGTACTACTTTAAAATTATAATTTTAATTTATTTTAAATATTTATGTATTACCCATATTGTTGAGGTCAATTTACAGA
Source organism: Parnassius glacialis (assembly GCA_033319125.1). Taxonomy (NCBI): domain Eukaryota; kingdom Metazoa; phylum Arthropoda; class Insecta; order Lepidoptera; family Papilionidae; genus Parnassius; species Parnassius glacialis. Next base: position 16,917,983 of record JAVANC010000003.1, on the reverse strand, counting down.
TTTCGTTGAAATATCTAATTTATTCAATCCAAAAATACACTGTGAAATTAAAAACTTAACGATGAAAAAATAAATGAATAAAAAGTAAAATTCGACTTCAATAAACAATGAAAAAAATATCTGGATAAAAAATTTGGTTTTTTCACATCTTACATAATATTATTATTAAAGTGTTTCAATATGTATCGTACTCAATAACATTTGAATTTGGCACGCGGACAAATTCACTCTACAAATTATCTCTAGTTGTAAATTACAATTTCAGTCTGCATGATTGGGTTTTCGTTTTATTGATAAAATTCATGCATTATTAAAACCAGAGACTGTTTACAATAACTTTTCGTTTAAAAGTCATCACTATAATGAACGCTAGCTATGGAAAAATATTGCATATTAACAAAAAATTATGCAGTCTATAAAACATGCCTTTTAATGTACAAAGTTTTCTTTAAAGGGTAATATGTGCCACCACTTTCAGCAGGTATATCATTTTATAATTAAAAGCGTGACTCCAGTACTAATTCAGGCATTGCAATTGCAATTATAACATAAACCACATGCAACTATCGTTACACCTGATACCGACTATAAAGTGATCTGAAGTAATTTTATTTTTTTAATATGCAAAATTGCAATTACAGGGACGTGGATATATTTAATATTGTAAAACACAAAACAGCTGTTTCATATTTTTTCTACTGGTTCTTAATGTTTCATGTCGGGAAACTTAATATTTATTTATGTATTCAAGAATATTTCAAGTTGTAGAATTTGTAGTTAGTATATAGTGTATAGGTTAGGTTGTGTATGTATTGTACTACATATTAAAATTCCTTAATTCAGTTTTCCTGCCGACTACCAAAAAGGAGACGGTACTCAATTCGAGTGTGTTATTTTTCATGTGTGTTACCTCATAACTTTGTACTGGGGGAACCGATTTCGATAATTCTTTTTTTATATGAAAGCTAATAGTTCTCGTGTGGTCTTATATGAATTTGATCAAGGTCAGACCAATGGTTATTGTATTATTCTTTAATAGCTTATATTGAAGCCGCTTATATTGAAGTCGGCTATACAAAATTTTTAATTTTTAATTATTCATTTAATACTTAATTGTTTTCAAATTTATTTCTAGATCTTTAACACTTTTCTGCTCGATCTCAAGGTAGATTAAGCGATATTGGCGCTTACAAGAAGGGGAAATTATGTATTTAACAATAAATTTGGTGTACCATTTTGTCTCATTCAGTTTTCACAATACTAAATATTCTGAAAGTAGCCGTAATATCATAGCAAGCTGTTGATCCTAAATTGTCATGAGTAAGAGACTTACATATGCAAGTAAAGGTATTTTTGAAGAATAAGGGTGACTAACGAGCACACAGTCCACCTAATGGTAAGTGGATGCTGTGACCCGTAGAAAACTAAATTTATTCTCGATTAGGACAAACAGACAGACCAAAAGTTTTAAAACGATTATTTATGTCTAAACAGCATGCAAATACACCCAGCGATTAATAGAAGCCAGTTATTCCAATATTACGGACATACAATACAATTTTATTTATATGTTTAGATAAAGCGCATATAATAATACTGATATCGTTTATATAATAGTACATTTAATAATAATACTGTCGGTGGACTTTTTCAATAAGAATTTTTTTTTTAATTAAAAGATATCGTGAGGTTTCAAACAACTAAATCAAGTTAAAATTGTGTGCTTATTTCAAAATTGTGTGTTTATTTCAGTGTTTTTACGAGAAAAAAATGGCTTAAATCATTACCTAACTGTCCCTCCAATGTCCCTAAAACTGAAGGTAAGTTATGATTGAAAGAAACTTATAACATTTTTGCTTATTGCTTTTCTTTTTCTTTAATATGCATTTAAAAAAAAATAATATGGATATCGTATTCTTCATTCAATTTACGCCAAATGCTCATTGACACTATGTGATCTAAATCAAAAAAAAAAAAAAGTTTACGAGAGACTCATTTTGAATCGCCTCTGTAAATACGTTTTCGCAAATAAACTTCTTCCAGAGGAGCAGTCTGGCTTCAGACCCGAACAGTCGTGCACAAATCAATTACACTGCCTCACAGAGTACATTCTAAAAGGCTTCAACTTCCCAATAAGAAGTTCTAGGACAACTAACACAACTCCTCTTCGATGTCGCAAAAGCGCTAGACAAAGTCTGGCAGGACGGCTTACTTTACAAGCTGTATAAACTCAACGTGCCTTCTTTGCCAACCGCCACTTTCGCTATCAAAGAGAGGGCACTCGATCCTCGAAACGCCTCCTAAAGGCCGGAGTCCCTCAGGGCTCAGTCTTCTCACACTCTTCACGAGTGACATCCTAAAAGATCCAATAATTAATACTGCTCTCTTCGCCGAGGGTACGGCACTCTTCGTCGCCCATCATAATAAATGTATACTCACCCAGATGCTCCAACCAGCCATCCACCGCTTAAGCGATTGGTTCCAGTTATGGAGAATCGAAGTGATTCCTGCGAAAAGTGTAACAGTATACTTTCAAAGGCGTCTCGCTTTCAACCGTCAATTAAATCCCAAACAATCGTTAAGCAAGATCACCCTATACGGCCGCCAAAACATGCATAAGACCAGTCATGTCTACGCTAGCGTAGCTTTCGTCCACGTGTCTGAAACTAATTTGAGCAGCCTCCAAGTTTTCCGAAATAGCTTCATCCGAAAAGCCACCGGAGCTCGTTGGTACCAGCGAAACTCCGATCTCCACAGAGATTGCCAACTCCCGACGATCACGGAATATTTCAATAAAATGTTTCGGCGCTACTTCGAGAGCGCCGAAACACACCCCAACCTGTTAGTAGTAAACGCAGTTACCTCTGTTCCAACTCCTCTCACGGCCTCCCTCCGGAGGTCTCGTAACGTTTTAATTGAAAACCCGATTCCGTTAGACTACGACTAGCCAAATGTCGCCGGGCCATCACACATCAACACTACACACACATCTAGCGACACACAACGGATAGGACGCAGCGATTCCGTAAACGGACGCGCCTTACATCCCTCTACACCGCGTACACACCGTGCACCCGCGTCCCTGGGCGGTTCTTACTGCCCAGAACATTGAACGATACGAGTAAGCCTTCAGGGCTGGGATCCACCAATCCCTATTCGGACGGCATTTATACAACTCACCCATGTCATGTTGTGATTTTCGGCAGCATCGAGGAGTATTTCATGTTGATGTAACGATAATGTGGATTACTTATCTATATATAGATTATAAATTTTGGAGCAACTTTGCTAAAGCCAAAATAAATAATCCCCCCCCCCCCTCTTTTTATAGCCCTGAGTCCGATGAAGCTGTCAGAGCCGTGTAGGCTAACAGCATTAACATCACAGAAACTAGAGAATATTATTACGTGTACTATCAATGCTAACTTGGCTTACTGCCAACGCCTTACCGCTAACAAATGGAAATATATTAGTGCCTTAGAAATGTACTTATGTCTCTGAAGGAAAACATTTTATTTAACCGCAAAAGTTATTACATTTTAGTTTTATACATTACGAGAACACGGTTCACAAAGCATTGTTTTTACTATCGGTACTAGAGTAATAAGCGAGAAAAAACATTTCCACTGTAAATAGTTTAACAATAAATTATGAGTATAAAATGTATTTAAGATGATGTCTATGAGAAATATAAAATAAATCGAGATTTTGTGGTGAAAATATTTTCTGTTTCTGCTTTTTAATTTGGTAAACATCTTCTGTAAGGACTTTTAGAAACACGTCTTCACTGCAAGCTTGTCTTATGGCATAGCGTTGATTAAAAAACGCGGAGAAATTGAACGAGTGCTACGATTGCTTATCAGATTTTGAAAATGTTTAACCATTTAAAAATAAAAAAGACCTATATTCTATTGTTATTGTACTACCTTGTTATTGTTCAAAGGATTTTAGCCCAAGTATATGAAGCAGTATCAATCCGTTTTCCAAGCATGGCAAATTTGTTAATCGATTGAATGCTTCTATGAGCAATCGGTTAATTACAACATTATGATAATGATCACTACATTGTAAAGCTATGAATATTATTCCTTTGAATTCACCGGAAAAATCTTAAGAGAAAATGTAATTAATAGTGTAATAAATTCATATGGTTGACAGCATCCACTTACCATCAGGTGGACTGTGTGTATAGGCTGTATAGGCTTATCTGAGGTCCATAGAGAGGGGACACGGTAATCCTCCAATCCAGCAACTTGATCTATCACCGGGAGGGCAAACATCTGTCGCAAGGAGGTGTCCGATTTATCGTCCACAAGTCTCTCGTTAACAACGCAGTAATGATTGTGAGTGTGTCGACGAGGGTTGCGTACCTTATACTCAGAATCACCAAACGGTATTAGTTGAAGGTCATTTAGGTTTACGCACCAACCTCAACACGTTCCGATGAGGAGGTGGAGGAAATGTATGAGGACATCTCTACAGCCATGCATTCCTGTAAAACCCACTATACGGTGTTAATGGGAGACTTCGACACAAAAATAGGCACAAGAGAGAACGGTGAGCTGCAGGTAGGAACATTTGGAATAAGGCAACGGAACCAAAGGGGCCAGCAGCTTCATGGAGAAAAGGGAACTCTTTATGATGTAGTCTTTGTTTAGAAGGGGCCCCATAGGAAGTGGACCTGGTCGAACCCCGATGGTTTAGTCTCGTCTAATGAAGTCATCAATCCATCACACTGGTGCTCTAATCCAAAGTCTGGAAACCTTTTATCTCAAGTCACAAAACCCTTTTCAGTGCCTCCGTGGCTGGTGGTCTGAAAAATTTCCGACCTAACAAAGATAATAAATCTTTTTTCTTAAAAATTATTTTTATTTTTCTACATAGTCTCCTTGTTACTCTACACACTTCTTCCAGCGATGCTCCCATCTCTCTAACCCTGTAAAAAAATACTCGGCGTTTCATATAGCTTCGAGCGTAATTTTCAGGTCAGGGAACAAGAACAAGTAGAGCGAGTTTTGGTGAGTATGGCGGATGGTCAAGATGTTCAAACCGTAACAGGATTTTGTTTTTCTGCAAATGTGGCCGTTATTCCGAAATTTATGCTTTCAGTTTGTGAAGTAATGATGCGTAGTATGCTCCTGTAATAGTCGCCGTCACTTTTACAATTGAAAAAACAGATTTTTTTTTGGATTGATTTGCTTTTTTGGAACCGGTACACCTTTTGCAATCCACTGGTTTAACTTTTTTATTTTGGGTGTATAAAAGTGTAGTCAAATTTCATGTACAGTAATTTATCTGCGCAAAAACTCGAACTAATCGCGCCTAAACTACGCCAACAGAGCGTTGGAAATGTTTATTTGAAACGCTTGCCCATGTTAGACCAAAAATATTGGTTTAACATGTGATAAACTCGTTTTTTGGACATTTTCATAGCCTCTGCTATTTCTTTCACTTAAATTCGGGGGTCGTCCAGTACAACTTGGTGAACTTTAGCTATGTAATCATCAGTAGTAACAGTTTTTGGACGTCCCGAACGTTCATCGTATCCCAAGCTCTCACGGCCACGTTTAAATTCAGCTGCCTAAAATTTCACTATGGTTAATTATGTTGTAGAGTCCTCATATACAGAGTTCAACTCGTCTTTGATTTGCGTAGGCGTATTGCCTTACAAAAACAAAAATTTAATGGCAACTTTATACTCAATTCATTCCATTATCATAAAAGCACTCATGCTCGCATGCTCGACGCTCACTCAAACGATTGTCAAATAACGACTACTCATCCAAAATGGCTGAAATTTTGGTGCGTAACTGTCAAAAGATGCACAACTATATTCACTAGCTTTAACTGACGTGTGCTGCCATCTTCACGTTAAGGTCGTACAATTTTCAAACCACCCTAGTAGAAAATTGCAATGCAGTGGGCGATAGGAATGACAAGCTTGTGGAAACCGTCGATGCGGTCGAAGCTAAGTTCTGCAAGACCCGCCGCAGAAGACCAAAAAACTCTCCAATCATACTCCCATGGCTGTTAGACGGGAAATGACGCTGCACACTTCAATAAATTTGACAACATACAGGTAACTGAACATACAGATCTCCAAATACACGGCGGGATTTAGGTAACTTCAATAGAACTCGTATCGGAGAAACGATCGAGCGGAACCAAGGCTCCAAAGTATTTGCCAGAAATCTTTCTGCCAGATTCCGTCCTCTATGGTGGAACTACTCTGAAGGTGTGGAGCAGAAGTGCAGTAGTCTTGTTCTTCAAGAAAGGTGACAACGTTCTCTTGAATAACTACGGACCGATTTCCCTTCTGAGCCGCGTATATGCGCTGTGTTCGAGAGTCATTACGAATCGTCTCGCACGCAGACTCGACGACTTCCAGCCTCCCGAACAAGCCGGTTTCCGAAAAGGCTTTAGTTCAATAGACCACATACATACCCTTCGGTAAATTGTACAGAAGACAGTAGCGTACAATCTGCCACTTTACCTTGCGTATGTGGACTATGAGAAAGCCTTTGATTCCGACAAAATTTGGCCGGTGCTACAGTCCCTTCATCGGTGCCAAGTTGACTTTCGGTATATCAAAGTGCTGAAGTATTTATACAATAGGTTAACGATTGATATCCGAGTACAGAATCACAGTAAGAAACCTATTCAACTGCAGAGAGGTTAAAGATTTTGTGACGTTGTATCCCCGAAACTCTTCACCGCTGCATTGGAAGATATTTTCAAGCTACTGGACTGGAAAGAACACGGTATTTATATCTGTAGCGAGTACATCACTCACCTTCGATATTCCGACGATATAGTCTTTATGGCAGAATCGCTCGAGGTCTTAACCACTATGCTCAGTGGCCTCAATAGTGTCTCCCAACGGATAAGTCTTAAGATGAACATGGACAAAACAAGGATCATATATGTTGTCCATGTCGCATCTAATGCCGGTAATTGTTGGGAGCACTAAGCTCAAAGTTGTTGATGAGTCTGTATTTACCTGGGACCAATAGTCCGACTAGGAAAGCCCAATTTCGACCGAGAAGTCAATCGACGGATTCTTCTCGACTGGGCAGCGTTCGCGAAATAACGACACATCTTCTCGCCAAGTATACTTCAAAATCTGAAAACGAGATAGTACAACCAGTGCATGTTGCCAGTGATGATTTATGGATCTGAGACATGGTCTTTCACTGCTGACCGTATGAGGAGGCTCGAGTTCGCTCAACGAGCTATGGAAAGGGCTATGGTTGGGGTAACTTGCCGTGATAAACTTTAAATGAGGATATTCGCAATAGAACTAGATTGACTGACATAGTTTAACGGATTAGTAAGCGAAAGTGGCAAAGGGTTGACCATACAGCTCGAGCCGTATCCATCGAGCAAGCGTCGGGGAATCCCATCGGTATGCAAACGCACACAAGACACTTTTGGTGCTATCGCGAATGCGCCTGAGGTGTGAAACGCAACGTTTACGCATTATGGCGGTGAAACCATCTACGTGAGCCTCCGCAAACATAGCAGAAACGCTATAGAAACGTGGCAGCCCCATCAATACCTGGAATGCGCTATTGCATTGTACGCGAAGATCACTGTATGTCCTCTGCGTAAAGTTAACCCACAGACTAGATATATAAAATAACTGACAGTACGTCTTGAAAACCGTAATCTTTGCTTCGTCAGTACTTTTAGCAAATCTGCGGGTCAACATATTACAGCGGACGGACAGCTACCTATGCTCCCTCTCAATATCCTGGTTGTCTTTCAGGTCTTCTGTGATCCAGTGGCCCAGGTACTTAAACGTCTCAACTTTTTTCTAGGGGGTTTCACAGAGCTTAAAAAGTGGCACATTAGTGTATCGCTTGTGGTCCGGATTGAACATCATGAATTCACTCTTAACAGCATTGTATTTGAGCCCCCAAGCCACAGGCATAAGACTTGCATATGGTTAATATTTTATTTAAGGCTGCACTCAACAGCATCATATCATCTGCATAACGAACTTATGTTATTAACACGAACTCCGTCTATGTGGCAACCGATACCGGTACTGCTCAGTTCATCAAGAAGCCTATTCATATATAAGTTAAAGAGCGTAGGAGAGCTTATACCGCCCTATCTCAGGCCGCTTTCCAATCTGTATTCTTCTGAGAGCGAGCGTGCCAATCTGACATTGTTCTTTTGGTTGCTATACCAGTAATGAAAGAGCAATATAACTTTTTCGGGCAGGCTTGTCTCAGATCTCATCTTGTCTTGTTGTTGGTAAGCTACTAGGTCAAGATAGATCCTTGTAATAAACTAAAACTTGCTCTGTAATACTGGACAATCTGTTTGAGACACAGGATAGCACTCTCGATGGAAAGACCTGGTCTAAAACCAAATTGAGCTTCATTAAGTGAGATGTGCTTATCCTAGCTGCTGACATAGGGAGATGGGCCTATATTTGGACACGTCAGAGTCGTCACCGGTCCTGATTTTTAGAATAGGAATAATAATAGTTCGCATCAATTTGTCAGGGAGATATGAATGCCCAATACACAAACTAAACAACAACGACCAAACCCTTGGCAAATGAACTCCAGTATGCTGCAGGTGTTCGATGCTGAAGTGGTCATGCCCAGGCGATTTGCCCCTCCGAATGCACTTAATGACTTTAACTATATCTTTGGCGGTAAAAAATACACTACGCTTGGGATTACCTGCCTCAGCATCAGGAACCTACGGCTCTGCCGGTCCTAGTGGTGATTCCACTCTAAAGTATTATTTGAATACATTAGCAATATCACTAGGAACACAAGCTCCTGAAGTACTCACGGGAAGGCTCGACTTATGATTCATTTTATTGGTGGCTTTCTAAAACTGACCGAAGTTCTTTTTTTTTTGTGGTGTTCAGCTATTATGTCCATTCATAGTATATAACTAAAAATTATTGTTAAATATTAATATGTGTAGCATTTATACTTAGCATAACTGTGTGTATATAACGATATGAGTACCCAGCGTTCATCGTACTTTTAAAATTTCTCGTATAATTTAAATCATAGGCTCTCATGTAGGTGACAAACATTGTTTTAATGAGAATCAAAAATTTTGAACCTTAATAGTCTCATAGAAGGCAATATATGAGCGAGGTCTATACACCGTATTGGACTTTTTATAGGCTGTATTGGAAAAAAGTCTTATCCTCTGTAATAGTAAAGTCTTAGAATCTAATAATCTAAATAAATCAAGGATTTTCAAATATGTAGGACTAACTTTTCATATTCATTTTTTATTAAGCCCCTACTTTGAATGCTCAACTTACATCCAACTTCCTCCATTATAGAGTAATAGACAAATACTACCTTCAAAATGGTAATTTAACAAAGGTGATCTCGAACACGAATAACGATTTGCTACGTATAGAATTACTTCCGTCCTTGTCAGATCCGTTCTTTCTTCTGCCACGATAGTTTTTGAACATATTTTGAAAGAAGTTAGAATTTACATTCAAAGTATATTGTTTTTTTTTCTAACCCTGTTAACTGAGCAGGAAATATTAAATAGCTCTACGATTTATCAGGAGGTACACAATATGACTGTATTTTTTCTTTTTTTGTGTGTTCATAACTCATAACCATTTTCTAGGTGAACCGATTTTGATGGTTCTTTTTTTATTTGAAAGCTGGTGCGTCTCAAGTGGTTCCATATCAATTTTTCAATTCAAATTGATCAAGGTCTGAATGAAGACCATAAGTTTTTGAGTTAGGCTTAATAATTTATATTGAGGTACAAAATATTTAATTTTACAAATTGTTTACGTGGTACAGCCACGCTGCAGCTATATTATTATAGTTGTAGCGTGACCTTACCCGGTCGAACTTCCCCGGTCGACTCGAACGGGTAAGGACCACGCTCTCACAGAGCACTTTCGTAGAAAAGCAGCTTAATGCTGCTGTGTTTCATATGGTTAGTCCAGAGAACCGATGGTGAGGACTTACTGTTACAGCCTATTAAAGTCCACCGCTGAGACTTTAATAGGCTGTAACGGTAAGAATAAAAAAACCCTTCCTGGCACAAGCCTCATCTCATTTCTAGTTAGACAAAATATAAGAATTTTATAATATCTAAGAATACATAAATAAATATTGTTGTCATGGCTAAATATTTTATATTAAGCAATATTTCCTCACAGATATGCCTTAGCAACCTTCAAGAAAAGGACCTAGTCTTTCTTCAAAGACAAGCAACGAACTTTCGATTCCAATGGTGTTGCAGATTTACATGGGCAGCAGTGATCACTTATCTTAAGCTGTTAGCTCTTTTGCCTCTCTTTTATAAAAATATTAAAACAAAATATATAATATAAATTTTAAGCTATAAGGATACTTTATTTTTAAGCAGCAATATATTTTACTGGAATATATATACATTCCAGTAAATTATTATATATGTGTACTATAAAGTATATTATAAAGTATTTAATTTCGATAAACGAAATTGAATACTTATTTCTTGGCATCGCACCAACATTTTGCTAGGAGAATCGTAAGGAATTTAAAGATGTACAATAGCAATTCATTTTCTACTTATACTTTATTGAACAAGCTACATACATTTAAGTTATTTTAATGGTGACATTGTAGTAATAAGCCGTGGTAGCTTAGATGGTTAGCACTCGCTGTAAGTTTCACAGTACGCGAGAAACCCGGGTTCGATCCCTGCCGGCAGCAATGAAATTGTTAATTGCAATTATAAGTTCTGATTTACCACGTGCTCGGCGGTGAAGGAAAACATAGTGAGGAAACCTACATGTCTGACAAATAAGAAAAATATGTATATTTCGAAGACATGTGAAGTTCACCAACACGCATTGGGGCAGCGCGGCGGACCTTTCCTTGCATGTATATTTCGAAGACATGTGAAGTTCACCAACACGCATTGGGGCAGCGCGGCGGACCTTTCCTTGCCCTAAAACCCTCTCAGAAATCAGAGGAGGGCTGTGCCCAGCTGTGGGACGTGTATATAGGCTGTAACTTTTTTTAACTTTTATTGTAGTAATTAATAGAACCAAACGTTACTTTGCAAAAAAACATTATATTAAAGTTAGAAAAAAAATACTAAGTAGCGGTCAGCCATCGCAGAGTCTACTTCACCTAAGGATACCTCGTGTAGAGGCGAAACACGTATCGAATAATCGACGATGGTGTTTCTTTCCTAATGTAGTGGTGTTGGGAGTTTAGTGGTGATGGGGATAATACAGGCAATTGAGCGAGGGCGGAAGGTGCTCTTCAAGCTAGGTAACGGCGGCTCTACACGTTGGCCAACACACTGGCGAATGTGTTGGCCAACAACGATGGCCATCGTGTAGAGCGGGTGTTTAAGCTACGTTGGTACGTATTGGAACGATGGCCCACAAGTTGGCGCGAGATCCGTCTGGTGTCGGTTTTTTACAAAAGATCAAAGGGTTGTGGCAGAGTATTGGCCGCCGCGTCCACACGTTGGGCGCACGTTCAGTTTGCTACGAGCTCCCAGAGTGATTGCACGCACCTGATTTAAATTTTATATGCACGCATTGTAACTAGTATCTACATAACGGCAGTAACAATGACCAATGAAAAACTTTTCGCTTTATAGAGCCCTACCAAGCCGAAAATTGTTTGTAAAACACAAGTCTTTTTAAAAAAAAATGTTATTGTACACTAGGATTTTCTCCTGTATCGTGGAGGCAGTTTAGAAACATAAATTGGATAAGGAAAAACATCCAGACCCGGAGAAATTATGTGCAGGCTATACAAATACTTGTTCCGTGCGGGATTTGAACCCGCGGCCCTCAGGGCAGCAACTCATTGCTAAGCCACTACGCGACGGAGCCGTCAAGAAATAAAATTATTTTTTTCCATTTCTTTTTGATCATCCTTATCTTCTACACATTCACGTTGTAGTGATTGATGTATTAATTTATTTATTGATGTATTAATTGATTTATTGATGTATTAATGCTATATTATAGGTAGCATACTTAAATCAAATTAAAAAGTATGATACTAAAATCATGTCTTTATTATTCCCTATTAGTTACTTTATTTAGTTAATAATACTGTAATTTTTAGCCATGGAAGAGCGAAGCCACCTGTTACAGGCATTATTTTGCTTACTAGGTGACCTCGATCACTGATCGTATAATGTAACTTTAATGTTTGACAAAATAAATTATTTATTACTATTGTTATTAAGTTTTATTCTATTATTATATAATAAGAATAACCCTTTTTAAAAAGGTTTTGTTTAATAAAATTTTACAACAGTTTCATAGACAGGCTTTGAATATTTTCCAGGCCTGAGTTGTACTCAGGCCTGGAAAATATTCGAAGTAAAGTGTTAATTATACCTATATCTAGGTGTGTTAATGTTTATATAGTTTACATATCTGTATAACGTTAGTGTATAATAAAGAAATATTAAAAATTTATATTAAAAATATTAAATATTAAAAATACTGAAAATTAAATAAAAAATAGTGGTATGCTGTGAATAAATAAACCGCAGCAGCCGTTAGCGCTTCAATAATCATTTTAATAAATTCGTCCGCACATTGGCCTGAACCGAAGCAAACTGAACGACCTTCCAACGCGTGGACGCGATCACAATTTCTTGGCCAATATCTCTGCCAACACATTTGCCACTGTGTTGGCCAACGTGAAGAGCCGCCATAAGACACTTCATTTTATTTATTTTTTCCAACTTCGATATTATATTATTTAATTTTAGCTACTGTTAGGTTAATTAGGCATTTCACTCTGCAAGTACTTCGACCCAAGGTGCGATTCTCCCAAGTGCTATCTTTTCATAAGGCCTTTCGGACCATGGTATGAATTGCCCACGTTCTTTTTATAAAGGAGATGGAGATTCTTTGAACATGTGCATATTACGCGGCCCACTGCAAATAACTACTTAAGTTGTGAGATGTAAAGTAATATTCTTCTTTATTTTACGTTAAACATAGCTCCAGTAATATATAAAGATGTACCTCAAATCTCATCACCATTCATATCCAAATTTCCAAAATTAGCAGTTCATGCTCGAAAAGTTATAAATAAACCCCGAAGATCGTATTTTTTGTAGTAATTTAGAAAGTATACTACATGCTTTACTAATTAGCAAAACCATACATATTAAAGAACACTTTTAAGTAATTTGTAACGACTTTTAAAATTGTAGACTTTATAATTAAGTACATGCTCGGTTTATGGTCAAGAAATTGAGACCGATTCGGATTTAAGTATAAATCTTATTTTACGTTTTTGTATAAGATCTCATCGAGTTTAAGAAACATCTTAGATGGAACATGTCTTACTTTGAGTTCTATTAACAATGAATTTTAAAATAGTGTTTTATTTGGTTTTATTTAAATTGCAAGACAGATTTATTTTGACTGACCTAATTATTGATTACTAGGAAAACAGGTTTATTTTCAAATATTTTTTTTTAATTAAGTCATGTAATATGTGATTAAACTATATCATTAATTTTATTTATAATAACAATCATGTAGCATAATAACCATTTAAAAATACTGATTACTGTTTGTTTCAAATCTCATCACCGTTCGACGAAAATTTTAAGCTTCAAATTCAGGCCTATGTAGCAGTTCAAATACTGTGCGTTTGATTTATTTCGTTAATCTGCACTATAAACTTTACGTTAAATCCATAAAAAAAAATTGGAAGCGTTATTTAAACTTAATATACGAACCCTGAATATGTCTATCTTCAAATATTCACCCAGATACTGTGTGAATCTTTCTAGTGCTTTTTTCAATAGAATGATTCGGAACGACGATCATTGATTAGTACCAATTCTAAAAGGTACAACAAATTAAACTGCAAAAAAGAACATAATATGTGGCTTAATTTTACTAGTGGTCACCCAAGTGTTGGAATAGGACCGTAATTCATTATTTGTATTTGTATATAGTATTTAGTTTTTTAGTATTTATTTTTTTAGTAGTAGGGGGATGAGTCGCTCGCGTCCGTAGGCTTCGACCACCTAACCCTAGACCCACCCTACACGTGTCCCCCGGGTGGTGCTAAACGAGCGACAAAGCCGAAACGACAGACTCGGCTCCTCGCCGTGTGGTAGCGGCGTAAAATCTACCACCCCTTATGTCGCACCATGAGCCAAAAATTTAAAGAAATGGCCCCGAGTTCCCGGCGCCCCTTAAATGGGGCAGGGGTGTGAAGAATCTCTGGGAGGAAAACCGGCAACGAGGTTCGCCACCCGTCACGTCCTGTCTCCTGGAGGGGCGAAAAGTGGATTGCGGAGGCCCGTCTGGCTACGCTGAATGTATGTGGAGCAATGAATGATAAGATGGATGAAATATGCGAAATGATGAATGATAGAAGAATAGATGTGTTATGTGTAAATGAGACGAAACGAAAGGGAAGAGATGTCACTGCACATGGCATGTATATCGCTTACTGGTCTGGTGTAGACGAGACCGAGCGGGCATGCCACGGAGTCGGTGTCATCCTTTCAGAAAGAATGGGTCAATGTGTGAAAGAGTATGAATGTGTAAGCCCAAGGCTGCTGTGGATACGAATGAAAGTGGGATTAAAGAAGTTGTTTGTGCTTGGGGTGTACGCCCCAGATATGTCTAAGCCCACTTATATCCGAGAGCAGTTTTGGGACATGGTAAGGCTGGTGTTGACGAAATGCAAGGAAAATGAAAGTATTATTATGTTAGGAGATTTTAATGGTAGGGTTGGAGTGAAGAGGTCTGGTTATGAAAGGATATTAGGAGCGTTTGGCGATGAAAGAATAAATGAGAATGGTGAAGACCTCCTCACCATATGTGTGGAAAAGAATCTTTTTGTGGCGAACACTTTCTTTCGCCATAAGAGGATTCACATGTATACATGAAAAAGAGGGGATGATAGAAGCATGATAGATTTCATAATTGTGGATGGAAGAATAAGGAGCGCAGTGGTAGATACAAGGGTTTACCGGGGGTCCAACGTAGGAACGGACCATTACTTGGTCTTATGCCAAATTAATGGTCTATTCAAGCGTTGGCGGCATCGGACATCTGTGTCTACCACTGCGTTACAGCGTATAAGAATAGAGAGGTTACAAGATGAAGGTGTGAAAGAGAAGTATAAATGCAGACTGAGGGAAAATATAAGTGTATTGAATGAATATTGTATGAATGATTTAGACTTGAAGAATGTATGGAATAATGTTAAGAAAGTTTTGGTGGATACAGCCACCGAAGTATGTGGTGTAAGTAAGAGAACGAATGAAAGGAAAAGTAATACGTTGTGGTGGGATAATGAGGTACGGATGGAAGTTGAAGCAAAGAAGAGGGCATGGCTAGATTTACTAGCAACCAAAGCTGGTAATTCTGGCGGTATGAATGATGAGATAGAAAGAAAAAAGGCAGACTTTAGACGTATAAATAAGAGAATTAAAGAAGTTTTTGAAAGGAAAAAGCAAGAAAGGATAGATAAAAATGATAGAAGAATATCTGATAACTTCCAGGCAAATATTAAAATGTTCTGGAAGCTCGTAAGAACTGCCAGGGGAAATTCAAAACAGCCTAGAATGAATGCTATACGAGACGAGAATGGCTGCTTGCTGAATGATGAAGTTTCAAATTTAAAGAGATGGAAGGAATACTTTGAAAGCGTGTTTAAGAGTGAAGAGTCGTCTGAAGTAAGTGAAATAGAAATTCCGGAAGAAGTGGAGAGAGGTAGGGAGATAAGTGTAGATGAAAGCAATGAAAAGCATGATAGCAGGTAAGGCAGCCAGATATGATAGAGTATCACTCGAAATGCTAAGGGCTGGAGAGGGTGTGGTTGCAGGCCTGCTGTACACCTTGTTTAATTTATGTTGGGAACTGAAGCGGGTACCGGAAGACTGGTGCAAAGCCGTTATAGTCCCAATATATAAGGGAAAGGGGTCGCAGCAGGACTGTAAAAACTACCGTGGTATCAGCTTGCTTAGCATTGTAGGTAAACTGTATGCTAAGGTGCTAATTGAAAGAGTTATGGAAGAAACTGATGGAAAAATTTGGGATGTGCAAGCTGGATTTAGAAAGGGGATGGGGTGTACGGATCAAGTCTTTTCCATGCACATGATTGCGGAGAAATTTTTGGCCAAAAACCAGAAAGTTTTTTGTGCGTTCATGGACTTGGAAAAGGCTTATGACAGAGTGGACAGGAACGTGTTATGGCAAACACTGACCACATTTGGGTTGAGCGCTGGTCTGATACAGGCATTGAAGTCTCTACATAGGGACTCTAGTGCCTGTGTCAGGATCAACGGGGCCTACTCGGACTAGTTTGGCATCCATAAAGTTGTCAGACAGGGTTGTGTGGCTTCCCCGTGGCTGTTCAGCCTATTTATGGACAGTTGTTTGGAAAATTTGAAAGTAGAAGAATGCGGTTTAAGAATGGGTGACTTAACCGTCAAATGCCTTTTGTACGCCGATGACCAAGTCATACTTGCGTCTTCGGCAGCCGAGTTGCAAATGATGGTTACATTAATGAACAGGACATTAAAAGAAAAGGGAATGAAAGTGAACGCAAGTAAGACGAAAGTTATGGTTTTTTAAAGAGAAGAAAGCAAAACGATATGTGAAATAAGAATAGAAGGGGAGTTGGTAGAGCAAGTAGATGAGTTTGTGTATTTGGGATGTGTGTTTAGCAAGGATGGTAGATATGATAAGGATATAGAACGCCGAGTGAATGCAGGAAATAGAGTGAATGGGGCTCTACACTCTATTGTGAAAAGTCAGAATGTGTCCAAAAAGGCACGTATGGCAATTCACAATGCTGTGTTAGTGCCTACTTTAATGTATGGTAGTGAAAGTTGGGTGTGGCAGAAGAAGCACGAGAGTAGAATAAATGCTGTAGAAATGCGGTCATTAAGGAGTATGTTAGGTATGAATCTGAATGACAGAGTGAGAAATTGTTTAATAAGAGAAGAGTGTGGTTTGCAAGATGATGTTGTGACCAGGATTAAGAAAGGAATGCTTCGGTGGTTTGGTCATGTAGAAAGAATGAATGAGGAAAGAGTGACAAAGAAAATTTATGTTGCAGATGTGAACGGCAGAGTCGGGAAGGGTCGCCCTAGGCGAAAGTTTATCGACCAAATTGGCGATATATTGAAAATGGGCCAAATCAAGAGTACCTTTAACCGACGAGCGTGTATGCGTAGGTATATGGATGTGGAGGAAGCGAGAGAGGTCTGTCAGAATCATGCCAAATGGAAGTCCATAGTCTCTGCCTACCCCTCTGGGTGACAGGCGTGAGTGTTTATGTTATATGTATGTATATAGTATTTAAAGACGCAGGCTATATTTCTCTTTTAGCATATTAACACAGCCTAAGAAGAATTAGACTGTGGAAATAATATATAAAACACATATTTTATATAAAAAGGAACAAAAAAATACGTTCTTTTTTTGTCATGGCATACACTTCACAGGCCAATCCACATTCAATCAATCTGTCAATAATTATTTTTGATTATATTTTGAAATTCTTTGGCGACAATATCTACTATGTACTAAAAGTTAATGATTATAATATTATACTCGTTGTTCTGTGCGACTCTCAGAATAACCTCCAAACAATAATGCTTTATTAATTGTTTTGACCACAAAATATTATGTGTTTGACACGTAGATAATTAGAGTAATTACATACATAGTAGATGAAATTATATGGTTTGATATTGGCAGTACGAGTGCAAAAATGAATGTTTATTTCATGAATTTTAACACATATTATATATAATTAATCTTTTATTATATAATTTGATCTTTCTGCATTCCTTGTCCATATTTTGACAAATTATGCAAAATCACACACTCCTTCGTGCACGCAATATGCTTAAAAACGTGTGCAAATTTTCTCCTCGCGTATTAATAATAGATTTATTAAACACTCGCCCTTTCATAATCTCTCGTCCAGAGAGACAAAGTAATATGTAAAGGAGATGAACTTTGTTCCTTACAAGCTTGGGCCCGGCGTGAACAAAGTGCAAATATATCTTATTTTGAAGATTTAATTATTTGTTACTTATGACAAAAAATCATATTTTTGTAGGGCCTGGGGTTTCGTTTTTATCATGCTTTATTATTTGTAGGTTATGTAGTAAAATCACTCGTTCCTGGGATAAGTTGTTTCAATAAATTGAAAAGAACACAAAAGGATGCTGTTTTTTTTTAAATTATTATTGACAAAAAAAATACAACTCAACCTTTTCTAAGTTTAATTATTTTCTGCAATTATTAATAAAATGTGATGATTTGATATGAGGCAGATATTTTCAATTATATAAATATGTACTTGTTTACTGAATACTACGTAAACCGCACCCAATAAGATTCATTACATGATTATTAATATTTATTTAAAAAAATACATGTATTTTGTTTTGTTAAGCGAGAACTTCTATTTCTCACACCTCTGATATCATTGTCACTTTAATTTTAAGGCAAAAGACTGTTACTGTGACCCGCAATTCAGGACGAATGTTCAATCCGCACAAAGTAAGTAGAAAATCTTTGTCAACTGTTTTCTATTTCGTATCCAACATTTCAATTTGTTGTATAGTATTCTTCGGTTTTATTTGTTAATTTATTTTTAAAAGAAAGAAACCGTGCAATAGATGTATGAATTTGAAAATATTTTTAGGTTAATATGATAACAGTGATTTTAATGCTCGAATTTGATGACCACTGAAATTGTTAATTGCATCTTAAGTACTGATTTACCAAATCCTCGGCGGTGAAGTAAGTTAGTATTGTGAGGAAACTTACATTGAACCCATCTGAGAAGTTAAAAAAAATCCGAAGATTTTGCAACAGGTCTGTCAACAGACTTCAAAACTTCTTTCTTATCCAAAAACCCTCTATGGAGTAAGTTTTCTTTTTTTATTTAAAATACATTTATTAAATTTTAACGTTTTTTAAAAATGGCTATTCCATGATCAAAAATGCAATATTTTGAAAATTACTAAAACTTTGAGAGTAATTTTTATTCATTCTTAGTATTATGACTTGCAACGGTTATTGTTTTAATAATTAGCCAACAGTCCAAATCTGGATATAGGTATGTAGACCTCTCATAAGTACAGATAATATATGGTAATGGTAAAACTTGGTAAGCGGAAGCGTAGATTACCTAATAAATATTCAGTGCAATCAACAAGCATAATTCCCAAATTTTATTTTTTAATTAACATAAGTTGACTTTTAAATACTCCTACAGGACTACAGAATTTTTTTTATTCTACCGTCGCACTACAGACAAATATCTACTATTAACAATCGATTTTACGTGTTTTATCGACTTAATCAATTTCTGTGATGTAAAAATTGAAATCCGACAATAATCCGACATTAGACAAATACTGCCAGATATTCTCCTTACTATGTCACAATTTGATTGATGTCCGTTAAGCGGACAGATCCTTTACCTTTTGTCTTGCCTTTTGTACATTGATTGATGTCCTTTATTACATAGTATGAAGAGAATGTGGTTATAAAATTCAATTAAGAGTATAAGTTAATAAATCAATATCAATTATATAATATTTTCCCCACCCTATTTCACGATATATACTTCTATACCAAATTCCATACAATGATATTGGTTAGGATACTGTGACGTGAACGTCATAGGAAGCCGTGATATTCGTCAATTCACACTTGAACTTTTTAGCTTAGCAATCGTGTTATAGTTGAGATATATGTTGAGCAATAGGACCAACGTATATGGGTACTTTATATTATTATACTTTATATTTTTTTGGCCTTAAGCTGGAGTAAACACGCAATAGGTACCTATTTACGTATCTAGGCCTTAGAGAGCTAATCTTGAATTTTTGAACCAGGAACTTAGACCATGGTATAAGACGAAACACAAAAAATATTTTACCAACAAATCCTTTTATAATATTTAAAAGTACACAACTAATGTACCCTTTTTTTCCTACAAACTACGAGTCATTAGTAATTGCTAGTCACTATTATTGCATTAAATATACATATTTTTTATTTATTTACCAAATATATAGAAATACGCAATATTTATTATTACAAAATAAAGCAAAAATAAAATTATCAAACAAAATTTTAAACCCATTTTTTTATTATGAAATTGTTACCTTTAACTAATAAATAACTCTATCTGTTTTTTTTTTTTGAACTAATACAGTTTAAGTGTCTCGAATTTAAGCCGAAAATCGTAGCACATGTCATGAAATAAACAGGAAGCGTTACAGGATCCTCTTAAGCGATGACAGTTGAAAGTAGAACTTTTTTTATCTCTTTATCCATAATAAAAAAAAAGCTTTTGCAGAAAGAATTGTAATGTTGTGATGATGTCGTGACTTAGAGTCAAAATATATTGACGTATTGTTTTTCTCTGGTAAGAGACGACATAATAAAAGAAAATACAAATAAAACCAGATGATATTTCAAAAGATACTAACTAACAAAAAGATACAAAACTAAATTTCAGAAAATGTTAAAAGCAAAATTTTACCTATCCACATCTTTTTTTTCTTAGCCAATCAGCCCAGTCCTGGACAAGAATATAGTTACGAGGATTTGCCATAGCCGCTACACAAGTTGCAAATAAATTTATTTATTTATTTATTTAGATGGATACACCATCGACAATATCAATATGCATTGTTACGAACGAAAAACAATTTTTTTAGACAAAGTATATGTCTTTACAGGTGTATACATCATTATATGAAAAAAAACTAAACAACATACATATATACTCTAAACAAACACAAATCAAACTAATTGTGCAAAAGCACCATATCGAGTAAAAAAAATGCATTAAATAATAGTTTAGAATCATTAATCGGGCAAGGTAGGTAATTGTAAGTCTTTACATTTTCTTTTGAATACACGTTCGGGGTCGCTAAAGATGTCGATGTCATGAAGTTCGCATTCATCTGTTTAACGGTGAAAACTTACCAAGATTGGTTCTACTGAAGGGAATATTTAATAAATTAGTAATTGGGTGTCTAGGAATATGATAGGGGATTTTAAGGCACACTTGCTGCAATAAACTGATTGAAAGCAGTCCCAAACGCTTAAAATTGTACGCTGCTTTCTGTCGCTGGTTATTTTAAAACAAGATAATTTATTACTTAATAGAATCAGGCGTTACTTTTATGAATTCCATTATATTAAAGTTGAAAAAATTCACTTTGCCCATATCCATTCAATAAAATAAAATGATGTGTCTTACCTAGTTTAAAGAGCATTTATTTAGCTTTCAGCCTCCGCAGAGTCTACTACACCTGAGGATACCTCGTATAAAGGCAAATACGTGTCGTATTATCATCGGTGGTGTGTATTTCCTGGAGTAGTTGTGCCGGGATAAGTGGTGACGGGGATAGTTTACGCAATTGAGTGAAGCGGGAGATGCTCTTCAAACTAGGTAAACATCATTTTAATCTATTGAGCTGATATGAGGAAAGTAAATTTTTCCAACTTTATTGTATTACGATGACTATTTTTTTACTATTTCCTATCTATTATCTTTCTACAGTTACCTATTATCGCCTTATCGAAGTCGTTTTTTAAAACGCGCTAATTAACACGACTGTCCTCATTGCTCATTCTACATTTTCGATACAATGTGCATGCGTGTGTGCGTGCTTCTGTGTATTCGTGATTAATTTTCACCTCTCATATCTTGAGAACAAATAATATAAATATCCACGTCGGAATCCTTTCATTTGATTCACAATATAATTTCAACCAGACAAAGTTTTTATCAAAATATATCTCGCATTTTTGTTGATATTTAAGTTTGTAGTATTTGCGAAATAAAAGTTTGTGAAATAAAATAAAACTATTATTATACTTATATTATTATAATTCCTGTTTACGAACAAATTTAAAAATTAAAGGCTGCCTTCATTAACTATGACATCAGGATGTCAAGCACCTCAGTCTCTCCGTGAACATAGATTTTTTTTATATAGGAGTGGGGGCAAACGAGCATGCGGCTCACCTGATGGTAAGTGACTACCGCCGCCCATGAACAACCGCAACACCAGGGGAATTGCAGATGCGTTGCCGGCCTTTTAAAAAGGAGTAGGCTCTTTTTGCTGATAACACTTATTAATTGCTTTTAAATTATATGGATCTCTATGGATATCTATGTAGTGTCGCTTATTTATACCCCGTCCACGAAGACAGAATTTCCACGCTCTTCTAAATAGTTAAAGAAATGAAAAGTGCACATGTGCTTGCATAAAAATAAGATGGAGGAGACCCTGCTTTATTATTAAGTTAAGTGTCATATGAAAGAAAATGATATACATAATGGTATACTTACTACACACGGTAGTATTACCGTGGAAGTCCTTGAAACTTATCACTATGATCAGTTACATCATTATAAACAAGCATGAGTGTGGTATTACAAACCACATTATTAACATTTTAGTAGAAAGAGTTTCGAGATTCAGAAAATACATTGCGCTGCCCTGCTAATAATTTTTAGGCTTAAAAAACTAGAATATATAGTAATACAAAGATTACATACTTTTCAATGTTTTAAAAATTAAAAAAAAAAATATTTTACCATTACCTCTATTACTGTCCTTTCCTTTTTTCAATTAATTAACTTCAAAAAAGAGGAGGTTTTCAATTCGACCGTATGTTGCGGTGTTGTGTAGTGGACATTAAAATTTCTTGTTGTTTACTTGTGCTTATGATATTCCTTAGTCCAGTCAAAATGGTCAAATAGTGACTTCTAAACTTTTAATAAAATGTACATCAAATAAAGTACAAAAATAATATCATTTCCTGTTTTTTTTCATGTTTTTTTTTACTAAAATTAATTTATAATTATTAGTCTCAGGTTTAAACTAACGTGTTGCGATAAAGATGTTATGTAGAAATTATGCGAACTAAAATAATAATTATGGAATTAGACAGTAAATTTATAAATTTCATAAAAACTGTGGCACCATAGCTTTGTGGCAAAGATTTCTTTATATCCGAGACTATCAATTCATCATCATCATTACAGCCCTTCACATGTCCACTGCTCAACATACGCGGAGGCGTATGTTAACACGCTATGTTTGTACAGTCTCGTTTTCAAGTTTTGAGATATACCTGACGAGAAGAAGTGCCGTAATTTCTCGAACGCTGCTCAACCGCGTTGAGTCCGATTGACCTCTTGGTAGAAGTTGGACTTACCTAGTCGGACTATTTGTCCTAGGTAAACATACTCATCAACAACTTCGAGCTTAGCTCCCAACAACTACTGGATAGGTGTGAAATGGACAATGACAGACAGATCTCTAGCAAAGATTTTGGAGCCTTGGTTCCGCTCGATCACTTCTTCAATACGAGTAGTATTTAATTTGTTGAAGTCCCGCCGTATGCATTTGGAGACCTGTCTATTCAGTTGCCTGTATGCTGTTAAATCTACTTAGTCTAAGAGCCATGAGATTAAGAGTGATTGAAGAGCTTTGTGTTCTTTTGCGGTGGGCCTTGCAAAACTTAGCTTCGACCACATGGACAGTTTCCATGGGCTTGTCATTCATATTGTCCACTGCATTGCAATCTTCTAGGCACTGAAAACGGTTTTGTAGCTCGAGCTGAAAGGTTTCGGGACTTTGATTCAGAGAACAAGAGGGATGGAGCGTTGACTTTAGTAGACGTGACCTCTCAAACTTAACGTTTAGGTCCAGTGTGCCTCTCACCATTCGATAATTACTGCTGGTTTTCATTCTCGCGATCACGGAGACAACACTGAACAGTTGTCGTCTGGTCGTCATAATGAAGTCAATCTGATTTTTCGTCAAACCATAGGGGCTCGACCTGGTGTGGGGCCGTCTCTGGAAGAAAGAGTTCATCATAAAGAGTCCGACTTTCTCCATGAAGTCGGGCAGCTGCTTGCCCCTTGGGTTGCGTTTCCCTTTTCCTAATTTTCCTACCCTCAGCTCACCATTGTCTCTTGTGCCTAGTTTGGCGTTGAAATCTCACATTAACACCGTATTGTGGGTTTTGGAGGAATGCATGGCTCTAGATATATCCTCATACATTTCTTCCACCTCCTAATCGAGATATGCCGAGGTTTGTGTGTAAACCTGTATGACCTTAAGCGAATACTGTTTGGTGATTTTAGGTATAAGACACGCAACCCTCGTCGACACACTCTCAATATTTACAACGTTGTTAACGAGAGACTTGTGGACGATAAATCTGACACCTCCATGGGACTGATGGTCGCCCTCCCATTCATAGAACAAGTTGCTGGATTCGAGGATTACCATGTCCCTCCTCCTCTTCGGACCTCAGATAATCCTATTATATTCCAGCGCAACTTGTCTATCTCTTCATCCAGCTCCGGGATCTTCTCGTCAGTCCGCAGGGTGCGAGCCTATAATTTCAACCTGTGGGTGTCTTAAGAGGCGACTGCGAGAAATATACTAGGAGATGGGCAGCAGCGTTTTTATAATAACAACTAGACAATAAAAAACTGCGATTGCTACTCCGTTTGCCAATCGTGGCAACTATGGGAAATATCCCCCATTTGAGGATATCTATGGGGAGGCCTACGATCAATTAGCATTAGACTTAAATAAGCTGTGATGATGATGATGATAATGATTTCACTTCTTACAAAAAGTGAAATTTTTGTAGGTTTACTTTGCTTTTCATTAAAAAAATATCCGAAATCGAAATATAAACAACAAAAAAAATTCTAACATTTTTGGGTAATAAATGAATGTCGACTAGCTTTCTTAGAATCACCTTTGCCATGTGCATTTGAAAAGATCAAACATGGCAATCTCTAGCTTGCATTACCACACTTCTCGCAGTGCTGATAGGTACTGCTCTCCGTTCCCGATCGAGGTATTTTAAGTCAAGCGTTACGAGTATAATTGGCAATTCCGCCATCTATCGAAAGCATCTTAGTATCTTTAATATCTTTCTGCATTTTCCCTTAGTCATCTCTTATGACACCCACGGGATAAAATGGGATGATAGACTACTTTACGCCGCCACCACACCTTACTTTAATTTTACTCTATATAAATATTTATAGCAGTAACAGCGGTTGCTACACAAATAATATACAAACTTGCAGAATAATTGTAAGTTTTTACTACGTAAAATTTTACCATGTTGATATTCTTGTTCTATCGACATCAACGTTTTACGTTTATTATTTTAAATTTAATATAAATGGACATATTATTTATATACAATATGCAATAAATTATAGTTATGTGTGGTGAAATTCAACATTTTGAAAACCCTCGGCAAGGGAGACCAAACGACCGAAGATTATCGAGGATTACCGCCTTCCAAATTTTTGCCGAAAACGAATTTTCAGAAAGGGTTATAAAAAAAACATAATGTTGTTAAAGTTATAATATAGTCATTTAAGATAAAGTTTATGATTAGAGCTAGTGTAGTGGCCTTTACTGAAAGAATATTTGAAATAGAGAATTGATAAATTTTTGAACTTTTTTAAAGTTACTTAAATGAAACAGTTACGAAATAAAGAGATAATTTTATTGTTACTTCTAGTTTAAGTATAATGTTTCAGCGGGATAATGTACCAAGCATCCTGGCACTATGCCCAAGTTCTTCGCTCGCTTCGTGGTAATCATGTTCATTAAAGTTATTACAATATTTCATAATTATCTTATCCCGCAGCTTTCCTGGCATGGATTTCTATTTACTAATATTATTATTTCGATTTCAATGTAAATATGTCTATATCTCTCGATAATGTTACGTTGTTGAGGCTAGCGTTTATTTTTATTCTTACTTAATTCAATTTACTACTTAGGTTATTTATAAAAAAATCCAGGGATGCAGTTTTCATTGGAAGCCATTCTTAAATTTAAAACTAGTTAAGAAGAAAATTTTGTCGTGGTAAAAACTAGTAAGAAATTCAGCGGAATTTCACCGTGATGCCTTGATGCGTGATGCCGGATTTCACTTGTCACGAAATTAGTTTTTTACTCCTCAGACATACAGGTTTCGCCAGCCTTCCTTTACCTCTGAGCATTTTCAATTACAGGTAGAAATGTCATTTGTGCGAGCATGTTCAATCCCTAGCCCTATTTTTCCTAAATCTACTACCAGCTGTCATTATAAGTATCTGAATAATAACATAAATATAAATATTAAACCTTTAAAAAAGTAAATGAACTTTAAAGAACTAAAACATCATTATCATCTAAATCGATTCACATGATAAAAAGTTTGCTCATATGTAGTACAAATTCACGCGCCCTTTTTGTAATTACATAACCGGAAAAAACGAGCGTATAATATGTTGCCTAGGGATTACCAACACACAATTTTTTTGAAATTACATCTTGCTGTTTTTGCGTGAACCGAAATTACACTGACAGAGACAGACAAGGATTGTAATAACCACATATTTGGATCAGATGTCCTTTATATACCTCCTTGAGTTGTTTTTTTGGATTACAGACACAAATTTTCTATACATATATAATAATAATAATATATAGATTTACTCTGGAGATCTGCAGCTGGATTGTAAATAATATTCATTTTACAAAGGCAAGCAAACAGGTTATTTATAATTTGGGACCTCACGAGTTGCTACACGGCCTTTTCGTGGAGGCTAATATTTTTGCATTTCCGTTGTTGTTTATTCTTTAAAAGTCATTAACGAATGAAAAGTATCATTTTATACTTTTCATTCGTTAATGTATATATATGTATAAACTGCTCCCACGATACAGGAAAAAATTCTAGTGGGAGATAATTAAAAAGAAAATATTTTTTATAAGATAACGGTTACAACCGAGAACACGGTCCACCTGATGATAAGTGGGTGCTGTGGCCCAAAGACATCTACATCTTGTTTCTTGTCAAGTTGTCACCCGTGAAGACTAAGATGGAATGCCTTGATTCCAGTAAATTGGGTGGGTCTTCTGTTCTTTACATTACCATATATATATATATATATATATATATATATATTATATATTCACCATACGAAACACAGCAGCACTGAGATGCTATTTTACGCTGGTGTTCTGTGAGAGCGTGGTTCTTTCCCGGTCGAGCCAACCCATTCTTGCTACAACCATACTAATAATATAACTGCAGCTAATGCTGCAGCTATATTATTAGTATGGTTGTCTACCACGTATAAACATATATTAACAACACATTAATTCTAAAGAGAATGTCAATATTTTATTAAGAGATGTACGAGTATAAGTGTCCAAGAAAACTTTGTTCAATAATCTACCATTTTGATTCTGATTTACATGAGATTTCAGAAGTGTGGAAACTGTACATCATGAAAGTTTAATTTTAAATAAAAAAAGTGAAGTATAAACTTTTTAAAGGCGGCTATTAATTAAGAGTTAATAATCAATAAAAGCACCCATGATAACGTTAACGTATCTGCATTGGTTGGGCATACTCAGAATTAGGTTATCAATATCCTGTTGAGGAATATTGTCGCAGGTCCTACTAAGATGCATAAAAGGTTGTTCTTCTGTAACCAGAACAAAATCCCTCAGAGCTCTACTTTGAAGTATATCTCAAGCATGCTCAAAGGGTTTTAAATCTTGAGGTTCCGCTGGCCAATCTAACGCCGTGATATCATGTTCGTACAACCAGGCTGTTACCACTGTGCCCTGTATCTTAACGAGGTCCGTTCTTCCACCAAAACAAATTCCTGTCCACACCAAAATTGCACCACCTTGTTATGAATGAATTTTTTAATGGTGTTGAAGCCGGCTTGTACGACCAGAAACTCTCCAAAACGTACTCTTCTCGAATCAGGATGAAAAGCGAATCGTGATTTATCAGTGAAAAGCACCAACGAACATTGATGAGGTTCCCAGTTCGATTGTTCTCTAGCCCATTGCAATATTCATCCTAGATTTCCTCTTCTATAGCTGAAAGTCAAGGTGTTCTTCGAGTATGAAGGTTGATTTTGTGTAGTCTCGTTATCACAGTTTGGTCAATCACAAGCACCTGGTGTTCAGACTGTAGCCTTCGGACCAATTGCATCGCCGTAATATTTGGTTGCTTTCTCATAGCAATATGCAAAAACATCTTGAGGGAAATGATTTATGGAAATAGCTGTTACTCAGCACTTGCAGGTTGGTTACTGATACAATTCTGAAAAATAATACATTATAAAAATATTAATAGACAATTTGAGCTTACATTGAGTTTACTGTTAGTCGTAATAATACACGTGTCATAACTGTAATATGGCATTTAAAAACTAAGCCACTTCTTTCTTTCCTTCTCTTCTTGCCGGTGCTTCTCTGAAAAGGTCTAATTTTTACGAGGCGGTGTAGATTTTTACGTTAACAAAGCTAAACAAGCTTAAGTTGAATAAAATGTTTTGACTTTGAATTTGATTGCCAATCTTATTAAATCATTAAAATTAGACTTTTTTATAAAAATCTATTCTTCTATAAATAATATAATCTTTTTGTATGTGAATGTGTCTAATTTGTAGTACATACTATATTATAATATTTAAGTGTACCTTAACTAACAATGTCACCTTTTAAGCCTTATATTACTTAAAAGATACGTCGAAGAAATGTGAAGTATACACACACCCTCTTTAAAAAAATTCTACCCGAGACTTCAAATCTCTACTCCAGCATGATGCCGCCTGCTATTTCAGATTTCAATTTATTTTCCGAGCAACATATGATATTTGATGTTTAAAAATTATATATTTGTTTATGCTAATGTAAAAATGCATTAGGAATGCGAAATTACTTTCAGAAGAACACTTTAAATTACTTTTTACGTATCTCCATCATCGTCTTTACAGCCCTTCACAAGTCCACTACTGAACATAGACCTCTCTCAAGGAATGTCACAAAGTATGGTATTTAGCCACCCGCATTCATCGCATCCTGCATATCTTACCTATTTGTAACTTCATCTAGTGGGGCGCCACTATAAACTTTGCTTTCCGCTACGAAGCATTTTTACGCATGTACGTAATAAAATGCCTGGGATTATGTACGATCAGTATAAAAATCATGATGATGATGAAATTGTTTTTGATACTAACAATTATATAATTCATACAAGTAAACATGATACCGACCAATGATCTATTATTAGATAACTCGATGGTGCAACTCCTCTCAATTTAATTTAAGAAGCAAAATATACATATATGCGATGTTAAGATAGGTTGCCTTGTTACCAATAAAATATATACCTGGTTCTTTACACAAACCACACAAAACCAGCAATAGCTACTATTTACGCTGGTATTCTGTGAAATTGAGGCCTTACAGGGCTGAGTCAAGCTATTAATTTATAGCTGCAGCGTTATTTGATTTCATTAATTTAAGAAGCAAAATATACATATATGCGATGTTAAGATAGGTTGCTTTGTTACCAATAAAAATATACCTGGTTCTTTACACAAACCACATAAAACCAGCAATAGCTACTATTTACGCTGGTATTCTGTGAAATTGAGGCCTTACAGGGCTGAGTCAAGCTATTAATTTATAGCTGCAGCGTTATTTGATTTCATTAATTTAAGAAGCAAAATATACATATATGCGATGTTAAGGTAGGTTGCCTTGTTACCAATAAAAAATATACGTGGTTCTTTACACAAACCACATAAAACCAGCAATAGCTACTATTTACGCTGGTATTCTGTGAAATTGAGGCCTTACAGGGCTGAGTCAAGCTATTAGTTTATAGCTGCAGCGTTATTTGATTTCATTAATTTAAGAAGCAAAATATTCATATATGCGATGTTAAGATAGGTTGTTTTGTTACCAATAAAAATATACCTGGCTCTTTACATAAACCACACAAAACCAGCAATAGCTACTATTTACGCTGGTATTCTGTGAAATTGAGGCCTTACTGGGCTGAGTCAACCTATTAGTTTATAGCTGCAGCGTTGTTTGATTTCATTCATTTAAGAAGCAAAATATACATATATGCGATGTTAAGATAGGTTGCCTTGGTAGCACGAATCTACTCGACCGGGGAAGAACCACGCTCTCATAGAATACCAGCGTAAAATAGCAGCTTAATGCTGCCATGTTTCGAATGGTGAGTGTAGAGAACAGGAGACCCTTTTTACTGGAATCAAGGCATTCCATCTTAGTCCTCAAGGGAGATAACGCATCTGCATTTTGATTCATAAGCGAGGATAAATCTAGATGTCTATGGGCCACATCATACACGTACGATTAGGTGGACTATGTGCTCGCTTTTGTCCTTATTTTTTAAAAAAAATTGCAACATTACCCTATTAAAAGTTTTAAAATTAAGGTTTAAATGAATAGCTCCTTTTGCACAGGGCTAAAAAGACTAAAATAAATTAAAAAATGAAAAGCTAATCGGCTGTCGAATTTTTTGACCCCTTTTCCTTTATAAGTGACCTAATCAAAAGCTCGAAAGTCATCTAATTAGTTATATTAAAAATTTCATCCTATTTTTCTACTCTTAAGGTTTTTTCCTTTTAAATTTTTATAGTGGTCGTATATCCCTTAAAGTATTATCTATTTAATAAAGGAAAGAACTATTAAAATCTGCCTAAAATTAACGAAATAATATATACAAAAATTAGTAAGGAGTAACATATATATAATAGAATAACATACACTCGAAATGAGAACTTCCTCTGTTTTGAAGTCGACTAATAAAATGAAATAAAACAGCAACATATTTATTTCCAACTTTAGGTTTTTTAAATAAAATATGCTAATAACAGAGAAAACAATTTAGTACTTAATGCTTTAAATACTAACTGAAGGCACGTTTATAATATAACGTAATATTCTCAAATATCGTAATAAGTAAAAATGAACATTTAGCCTCTAATATTGAACAGAAAATTGTGGAGATTTAGCCATAAACATTTTGGATCATTTACTTTTTCCTTTACCAATTTCTCTTGTACTCGTATTCTAAAACGAGTTTAATTAATGTATAAGAACATCATTATAAAAGTCATAGCAGTTTTCATAATCATGAAATTAAGTGCCCGAGATCTCAGCGTCTTTCTGATAATGGCAAATTAAAATTAATGATCCGAAAACCAATAAATTTTTATGAAGATCGTTTAACAGTGGCGAATAGAATTAAATAATGTTACTGTTGGGTGAATACTTCGTTTCACTTACTTTTCCGTTGTTATTTTTGAGCCATTACTTCTTAGATTTACATCTCGATATAAAGAAATAATTCCTCGTCTTGTTCTTGAGCAAAATCAGGAGATAATAGTCAACAATGTTTCACTGTTTCTTGATTTGACTATGATCTAAAAACAAAGAAATACCTTTCATATTATATTAAATAAAATTTTGCATTTAAAAGGCTTTCTTAATTTATATTGCATATAAACTAATCAGGTTTATCCCAATTACGAAAATGTTTCTTTTCAGGCTTTCTTCGTTTCTCTTGCATTGGAAACTAAAATGTTTTAACGTCGTTTTGCGAATGACAAGAGATCTTGCTTTTATTTCCGCATTACCACGTGATAGTAAGTGTATGCTATAGCTTATAGATACCTACATACATTGTAGCAAAAACTGACTTAGAAACTAAATAAATATGTATTGTCACTTCATTGAGGTAGAGCCATGCTGCAGCTATTAGTAGTATAGTTGTAGCACGAATGGGTTGGCTCGACCGGAGAAGGATCACGCTCTCACAGAATACCAAAGTAAAATAGTAGCTTAACGCTGCTGTGTTTTGTATGGTGAGTGTAGAGAACCTGAGACCCTTTTTACTGGAAACGAGGCATTCCATCTTAGTCCTCACGGGTGACAACGCATCTGAATTTTGATTCATGATCGAAGATAGATGTAGATGTCTATGGGCCACAGTAACCACTTACCATCAGGTGGACTGTGTGCTTGTTTGTCCACTTATCCTATACAAAAAAAAATTCCTGAAGACTAAGATGGAATATCTCTTACTAGAATAAAAGGTATCCGGTTTTCGTCGCTCAAAATATAAACACAGCAACCACGGTTCATGTATCGAACGCCCACTTTGGTGCAAATATTAGTTACTCTTTTTCCTTATTTTAATGACAGTAATATCTCAAACTTAATTATTATAATT
Organism: Parnassius glacialis; assembly: GCA_033319125.1. Classification (NCBI taxonomy): domain Eukaryota; kingdom Metazoa; phylum Arthropoda; class Insecta; order Lepidoptera; family Papilionidae; genus Parnassius; species Parnassius glacialis. The sequence continues at coordinate 16,885,852 of JAVANC010000003.1, read as the reverse complement.
TTTCCGTGCAATCGCATAGTAAGATAACCCATCGTCCTATTTTGTCCCATAGTTCTCGTATGAGCCGACTACGGTAAATGCCTGAAGTGTCTCCTTGATTCATGTTTGAGTTTGGCGTAACATATAGTTCAAGGATTTAATTAAAATACCCAGATAGCCAACTTGGGTCTGCGCTTTAGTTGTGAAATATCTGGTGCGACCGCTAAACTGATCAAAAAAAGAAAGAAAAACTAAATTTTATAATGTCTAAATAAGAAGATTTTTTAATGAAGATGTTAATTCATTAAAAATCTTCTTATTTGGGCTGATGTGTTCCTTTAAATATTTAAATGGTGTTCTCAGTTTACATAATTAATGTTTTTTTTTTCATCTAGTACCTAATAGCGAATAGATATCACCGCGTTTATATTAACTACATACTTTCCTTATTATTTAAAATTATTCTTTTAGCGGGAATTTGACGGCTAGCGGATTATATTATGTGTACATTATAGTTTAAATAATAGTGATTAAAGCAGATTTTGCCACTAAATAATTGAGAAATTGTGTGTATCACTGTTAGTGAAAATATGAAACAAGTACTATATAGACATCAATCTATTTTGCGCATTTCAGCGCTTTGAGATAATGTCCTCATCAACTCTCTGCTGAGTGAAACTGGCATCAAAATCTACTAAAAAGTTTGAAATGTGATGCATGACCACTGTTAAATACATTTACAAAAATTTAAGGACTAATATAGAGTAACTTGATACTGTCAAATGTACTTAGCATAATAATATTCAATCTGCTGAACTATGTACTATAGGCATTAAAATGACACAAGTAACATAGTATTGCACGTGGTAGAACCACGCTGAAGCATTATGGTTAAAGCACGAATAGGTCGGCTCAACTAGAGCAGGACTACGCTCTCACAAAATATCAGCGTAAAATAGCAGCTTAATGCTGCTGTGTTTCGTATGGTGGGTGTAAAGAACCGGCGACCCATTTCACTGCAAATGACGCATTCTATCTTAGTTATCAGGGGTAACAACGCGTCTGCATTTTGATTCTTAATCGAGGATAAATGTAGAGGTCTATGGGATACAGCATCCACTTACTATCAGGTGGGCTGTGTGCTCGCTTGTCACCCTTATTCAATAAAAAAGTATTAAAATAAGATGTATATATAACTCTTTAGTATTAAAACACGTAATCATTATATACAGCTATTTGCTTATTCATGTTTAGCCTAATGGAGTAATGATAGGACGTGACACGGGTACCGTATGATTGATGAGATACTTTTAATCTTTTCGGGTGGGAATACCTGGATTAGTTTATTTTTGTGTTGAAGCCACTGTTTCACTGTATTTATTGTAAACACAACACAATTATTAGAAATTACCCTGTATATTTTAAAACATTTGATCGTATTTAAAAAATATATATTTCGTAGTAACAACGTTTTGAAGCTATAGAATTCGTATATACGAGTATACACATTCGTACCACGAAGTGAAATGATCTGCCATAATGCGTTGCAGCGTGAGTTTGTCACGCTTATAAAATTATACCTTTACTTTTTTTCTCCGTTTCTTTTCTTTTCTTTTATTTTTATGGTATAAAATAAATGATATCATCAAATTTATTAATTCTTTAACTGAAAATACAAATACTCCGCTCCGTACGTACGTGACGGGCGCTCCGTGTTTGAATAATAAATTAGTAAGATACACTTTGAATCAGTCAAGCGACTTGCAATGTACCAATGTACATACTATCTCAGAGGAATTCATTTTGGCGTGATAACGAAGATTCCAATAAAATAAATGTTTGCGGGAATAATTGATACAATATCTGATTTTTGAAATCCACTCAGATATCGATATAACCAACATAACCAATTGCTTTAATGTACTATTAAAAATAAAATATATAATAATAATATATTTATTTACCCTCACAATTTAAGTTTAGAAGGTAGGTTATAAACAAAGTAGACTATGGGCTGAGAGTCTGGTGTCTGTACTAGGCGGAAGCCTGTGTTACGGATCACCAGGGTCTCCCCTTCAGGATACTATCATCACAACATAACATGGTATTTGTATGATTAACAAATGAGAGACAAAAGAATTGTCTTATTAGTTACTTTTGTGGTGTGTGTGTGTGTATGTGTGTGTGTGTGTATGTGTGTGTGTGTATGTGTGTGTGGGTGTGTGTGTATGTATGTATGTATGATCTATCCAGTATTAAAGTTATGTATATGAAATAAGAAGGTTTTCAGTGGTCTCATAGTCTAGACTTAACAACCATTGGGTTACTTTTAATTTGCAATTATTTCTATTAAGTGGATATATACCAATTCTAGCGTTTGTTTTATTATGTAGATAATTACCAAGAAAGGTAAAGAATTTATGTGAAAATTTGTAAATGTGTGTGTAATGCGTGTTGTAGTAACAGACTAGATCATTTCTGCGCTTATCTTTTATCAATTGTGAATTATACTCTAAGAGTGAGTGTTTTTTAATGATACATTGTAGAATAAAGAGCTGCCTGACAGATAGGAATTTCCAACGCTTGTATAAGTCTACAGTAGGGTAAAGAAAGGGAAGTGAGGCGGATACTTTTAGTATAGCTCTCTGTGCTCTTTCCAGTTTTATTATTTTTGTCCTTTCAGTACCACCCCAGGATGTTATACAGTATGCGATAATCGATTGACATAAGGCAAAATAAACTATTTTGATGACTTTTAAGTCGGCTATGTTACTAAGGTTTTTAAAAATGTATATTAACTTTCTTACTCTAGTTGTCAACATATATATGTGGCTTTGAAAACTGAGTTTGTTATCAATAAACCTATCAAGCTAACAGCATAGCAAAGTGGCGTAGCAATCAGCTTTGTAGCGGTTTCTAACGGTTGCCGTTGAGCAATCAGTTTCAAAATAGGAGGTTCAGATGCCTGGGTGATCAGTAATCGATTGCTGAAAACAGAATTTGAAAATTCGAAACCGTTCTCGAGATAATCGTGGGACAGACGGACAGACGGACGGACAGACGGACAGACGGACAGACGGACAGACGGACAGACGGACAGACGGACAGTCGGACAGACATCATGAAATCAATAAGTGACTTCGCAAGCTTCGCCACTTAATAATTACTCCAAGATATTTCATATTATCTACTCTCAATAGCACTGCAATGAAATTGAGTCGTTTTCATCTTTGAACATGTATGTGTTCTTAATGAATATTGGAAGTCAATGTTATTGGCTGAACGCATTGTAAAAATCATATATTTTGTCTTTTGTATATTTAATGTTAAAAGGTTGTTTATTAGCCAGTAAGATACTTTATTTAAGCCTTCTTGAGCATTTTCATAAACTTTTTGCCACGTATTTGCATGAAAAAGGAGGGCTGTATCGTCAGCAAAACTTAAGATCTTACCTTGTGTAATTGTAATATTTAGGAAATCGTTAATATATGTTAAAAACAGTGTAGAGCCGAGTACACTTCCTTGTGGTAAGCCAAATGATGTAGCAAGTGCATCACTAACTTGATTATCAACCTCAACTTGCTGCGTTCTATTTGTTAGGTAGTCTTTTATAATATCTAAAGGTAATGTCCTCTAATGCCTATATATTCTATTATAACTCTGAAAACTATACATATTTCTTTATACAACGCAAAAATTCAGATCTAGCAGAGACCGATAAAGAAAATGTAGAATAAGAAGTAAAAAAAAAGCAATTCTTGTACCTTTCAACAAAGCAACGAGGAAAAATAAAATAAATGTAATTTTGTGTGTGTTGACAAAAATGAAAAATATTTTTGCTTAAAAAACAACCGCATAAATATTTGCTGTGTAGTAGCGGCCTAATAGAATACACTATCTCAAGCCATCCCTGAGGTGTCGTGAGAGGCGACAGATGAAAATGGAATAGGAGATGGGCAGCAGAATTTTCCTAATAACAACTAAAAATAATAAGAATTTAGAATTGCCAACCTGCCTGCCAAGCGTAGCAACTATGGGAAATATGGGATAATCTATGGTCGAGGCCTATGTTCAGTAGTGGACTTTGTTAGGTTTGGTTAGGTTAGGTTATTTAGGCTTTGTTTCATTCCACAGGATTAACAAAGTATTTTTCGTGACAGGAGTAGTATATGAGCCACGTTAGCCACTTAACATCATATGCACTGGTAACTCATTTGTCATTTCAGTGTTCCAAAGTGCAACATATCGGTTTGTTGGTTCTTCAGTTCGTCCCTTAACGATTAGCTTTTTATCACTTATGGTGTCCTGGTAAGTCCGGCAATATGAATAATTAATATTTGGTAACATAAACATATGGTATTCGAGCTAAATTTTCCGGTAGTTGTTCATTAACTTATAAATATAGTCTTGCGAATCATCTTTGTTGGCTGTAATTTGGTATTTTATGAGGAAATTTGATAAACCACAAATCTTTGCAAAAAATACCGATTCCTACTTATAATGATTCACAAAGCTATTGAAATAAAATAAAAAAACTATATTTCAATATGGAAGATGGCTGATTCTTATATCTGCTCGGGATCGAATAATTAAATTATTCTTCGCTCTTTTGGCGTAGATCGGACCAAATATTAATAACAAAAAGTAAATATGACATCAGGACGTGAAACATCTCAGTCCCCTCCGTGAAACAGAAACAGAAACGTGTTTATTCAATATAGACTATAAATAATACTTATTGAAAGTCACTCTTTTGTTTAGTTACTATTGGTTCAAAAGAAAACCTCTGTCGTGGGTAGAACCAGCAATAAACACAGCGGCACTTTTTTAATTAAAGCGCACAATCATTAACAACACAACAAATTAGAAATAGCTTGGTAGCGATCACCTCATTCCCAGGGGTTATTATCATTCATAAATTCCTTAATAGTGACTATGGGTGCTATAAAGTACCCTAAATGTCGAGAATTAAACTAAGTAAAATAAGTCAAATTAAATGCGATAAGATCCATAAAATTAGTTTTCTTTAATGTTTAGTATACATGTAAATATAAGAAACCATTATGAATATCATTTCACGATTACCAGTATTTATTGTGAACCAACAATTAAAACATTACATTTCGTAAACTCTGCAATAAACCTTACACGTTTAATTTAGTTTCGTGCAATGTAAAGTATACTACCAACGGTGCAGTTGCAAAGTCATACGATAACTTCTAGTAGAGCGGAACTCGACAGTTACGCTAGCTTAACTGCATCATATCAAGGATATTCAGTACAAAGTATCTCTAGACTCATTCGTTTAAATAAACTCTTAAACTTCATCAAGTCTGACTGAACAAATGTTTTAACAAAATAAATTAAGTTACTACTTACTACCCAACTAAAACAAAACTTACGCGTGTGGCCGCGTTGTAAGAGAGCTTCCGTCAAATCAACCAGTTTTGTTCTTGTGGCGTAAGAGATGGAATATAATAGAATAGAATATTTTGTATTCAATATAGATTATTATATTATACTTATTGAAAGTCACTTTTTTTAACACTGGTTCAGAAAATACCTCTGTCCTGGGAAGAACCAGCAAAAAACCCAGTGGGCCTTTTTTAAACCTATTTCACTTTACAATAATTATGTTTGAACAATTTTTAAATGAATTTTAATAGAACGAGCATGGTGGCGATCACGTCATTTATAGTTTTTTTTTTTTTCATTTATATATTCTTTGATGTTACAATAATCCTTAACTTGTTTATTAACAAATTTTATACATTATCTGGGGTTTTTGAAGTGAAAACTTCTTTAGCGGCGTTGTGCACTTTTTTGTAATGGGTAAAAAATGTCAAACTCGCGTCAGGTCACGTATCCTGATCGAAAATTCGTAAGACGGACGGAGAGTAGACAGCGGCGCGGCGTAGAAGAGGAGGTAAGTTAGGTTTAATTAATTTTCATTTATTAATTAATATAATTTTATTATTAAGATTAGGTTTCGATCGAGTCTAAGTGTCTAAAGTCTAACGTCTAAAGTCTAAGTCTAGTGCTTGACGAAATTATTAATAAAGATACATATGTACTTACACATTATAGATGTAATATTTGTAATATGTTTATACATTATAGCATTAATCTATATTTTCATAACATCACAATAAGCATATGTGCGGTGTAGGTTTACCAAACAAATAATTTCGAATGAAAATAAATGAAATAAGATAATAATAAATAATCTCCGCCATTCCAAAATATCAAAAATGCACAAAGTTAATATTCAAGTTTTTACTTCTGCCAGCACTCCCGGTGTGCAACCCGTCAATTTTTTGTTGTTAGCGTTACTAGACTCCACAGAATCAGTAGTCATAAATGAATTCCTGATTCTGTGGAGTCTACTAACTGGTATTACAGGCTTATGTTTGTTCCTAGTGTTTAAAGTATGAACATATTTTTTAATATCAAAGCTATTTATATTTTTATATGCATATATTTATTTTTTTGCATTACATTTTTATAAATATATTGCGATGCTACAGTTAATATATTTATTTCTTTAAAGTTTTCTCTCAGGGACTCTTTACAATTTACGCATGGCTCTCTTTTGCAAAACAAATATGGCTTCAATGTCATTCGCATTATCCCATAGTAAAATTCTAAACCAGTAGTAACTAAAATAAACTAATCTAGCTGTATCAACATTGGTAAGATTTTTTTACTTCTTATCTTTCTTACAGCATACTGCAGAACTACGAGTAATTCTGCCTGCTAATTTAGAAGAATGGGGGCCCCATTAAAGCTTCGCGTCAAGAAAAACAGTGGTATCCATAAGACTCAACTCCTCCCTATTTAGGCACATTGGTATTTGAATGTTTAACCTTAGCTATTGTAAATTTAATATATTTTGTCTTATTGCTGTTTAAGAGCAAATTATTGGCTTTAAACCAATAGCTAATTTTGAAAGAGCATTATTTACATTAGGACTCCCCCAAGGAATGCCACAAAGCACGGTCCTCAGCCCCCTACATCCATCGACTTCCTGCATGTCTGTTATGTGTTTCCTGTATGTAGTTAATATCATTTGTTACTATGGTTTTATGTATATTACTAGTGCAGGACTTTGTGTCATCATCATCATCATCATTACAGCCCTTCACAAGTCCACTCCTGAACATAGTCCTCCCCCAAAGAATGCCACAAAGCACGGTCTTGAGCCACCTGCATCCATCGACTTCCTGCATATCTTACCAGGTCGTCACTCCATCTCGTGGGGGGTCGCCCTACACTTCGCCTACCGGTACGAGGCTGCCACTCAAGAACCTTTCTTCCCCATCGGTTGTCGGTTGTTCGAGCTATATGGCCGGCCCACTGCCACTTCAGCTTACTAATCCGTTGGGCTATGTCGGTTACTCTGGTTCTACTGCGGATATACTCATTTTATCACGCAGAGAAACCCGAGCATAGCCCTCTCCATAGCTTGCTGAGCGACCTTAAGCTTCCTCATACGGCCAGCAGAGAAGGACCACGTCTCAGATCCGTAAGTTATCACTGGCAACACGCACTGGTTGTACAATTTCGTTTTAAGGTTTTGAGGTATGTCTGACGAGAAGATGTGTCGTAGTTTCCCGAACGCTGCCCAGCCGAGTTGAATTCGTCAATTGACCTCTCGGTCGAAGTTGGACTTACCTAGTCGGACCATTTGTCCCAGGTAAACATATTCGTCAACAACTTCGAGATTAGTGCTCCCAACAACTACCGGAATAAGTGTGACATTCACATTAAACATGATCTTTGTTTTGTCCATGTTCATCCTAAGACCTATTCGTTGGGAGACACTATTGAGGTCATTGAGCATGGTTCCTTGGGGGAGGCCTATGTTCAGCAGTGGACTTATGAAAGGCTGTAATGATGATGATGATGATGATGATGATTATTTACATTGTCGATTGTCGTTTGAGTTTAAAAATTAAAGAGGCATCATCAGAAAATAATACTATATTGTGATTGTCCCCTACAAGATAAGGTAAGTCATTAATATACCAATAGACTAAGAACAGGAATGGGCCAAGAATCAAGCCCTAAGGAACGCTCATTGATGCCACTGATCCGGACGAACTTTTACCTTTGATAATGACTTTATGAGTTCTATTATTTAAATATGAAATAACAAGTCTAAGCGCAATATTTTTGACACCGTAATGTTGAAGTTTCCTGATTAATATCTCATGGTAAGAAGAACTTTTTATGCCTAAGATTCGGTCTGGACCCTTTGGACTTAGTACCACCTATATCTGTCACTAAATAGCAGATTCTGTACTGCTGTGGTCCGAAGGGTTTAAAAATCCAATATAGCCTTTGAAAGGTAGACTACCAAAGATATCTTAAATAACTTTGCGATGGGATTTGATAACGCTGTAAAAAACACAATTCAAACCTGTAACTCGAGTTTGTTAAATCCCAGTAAGTATTCTCGGCCAAATAATTCTAGTATATACTTTGAAATAGCAAACCGTGACAAGGTTAATAAAATAATCAAAAAACTTAGCTCTAAAAAGGCACCAGGCTCTGATAATATTGGGGTTTCTGATATAAAATGTATGGACATATAAGGGGCCTCGGCCATTGCCAACCTAATTAATACAAGTGTTGAAACTGGCATTTATCCCGACGAACTAAAGATAGAATGTGTTAGACCAATATACAAAAAGGAAGACGGCTTGATTTCCTGAACTATCGACCAATCACCTTATTATATTCAATAAACAAAATTGTAGAAAAGTATGTTTGTGAACAAATTTATGAATTCTACAATACGCACGATGAAATATATGAAAATCAGTTTGGTTTTCAAGCTGGGAATGGTTCAAATGATCTTCTGATGAAGTTAACAGATGAAAATAACGAGTATCTAAATAACAATAGCCATGTACTCGTCCTATTTATTGACTTTTCACGGGCATTCGATACTCTTGATCATAAAAAAATCATCACTAAGTTGGACGATTGTGGAATACGGGGACTTCTTCTGAAATGGTGTACAAATTATCTCAAAAATAGGAAATTCTATGTGAGAATAAATGACAAACACAGCGACCCAGTGACTGTAACTGAAGGCACAGCACAGGGTTCTGTGCTTGGCCCCCTTCATTTTCTGTCATATGTAAACGACATGCATTTTAACATAAATCACTGTTCATGCTACCAGTTTTCTGATGACACATGTTTGCTAGTCGCCGATAAAGACCTGATATAGCATGTGACCTGTTACAGTCTGACTTTAATATGCTTGCTAAATGGTGTCATGACGCCGGATTGTTTCTGAACTCCTCTAAAACCAAGCTGTTACACATAAAGTCTCCTTATATCAAGTGTACTTTATCCAAGCACATTGTTACTCACAATCATAATTGTCTTCACTCGTCTTGTAAAAACACTTGCAGTTGCCCCTCTATAGATCTATTCAATACCCAGACATATCTCGGAATGCAGATCGATAGTAAGTTTACTTGGCATAACCACATCGAGTATGTTTGTAACAAGTTAAGACAATTCTTAGCTAATATTATAATACTGAAGAACAGAATTCCGTTCCCAGTTAAGATGATGTTATATAACTCTCTGGCAGAATTTTATATACAGTATGGTTTAGGTAGCTATGGTCGTACATTTAATACTTATTTAAACAAAATATATAACCTCCAGATAAGAATCCTTAAAAACATTGTAACAGAAAAAATTCGACGTCAATTTCATGATGACGATAGTATGCTCTTTAAGCACTGCAATATACTACCAGTTCATACACAAGTCAAATATTTACTTATAAAAACCCTTTTTTAATGAAGAATTAAAATTATAAATTAAGCAACCCGTGTGTACGCGCCGTAAACAGCCGCAAGCTGCAGACGAGCCATGCAAACAATATGTACGGGGAACGAACGGCAAGTTACATTGTTCCACGACTTACAACTTACCCCCAGATTTCCGCGATAACTTAAATATAAAAAACATTAAAAAACTTAAAATTTACTTTTTGAGTAATTTATAAAAAAAATTACTACTTAAAACAGCGTATATGCGTTTGCTCAGGTCCTAATTAGGCTGTAACGTTTTATTTTTTCAAACTAAATTAATTATACTTAATGTAACGTCGACTCAGGTCGCTTCATCACAAACCTACTATAACTACAATTACTATCAGTAATTGACTGTTGCAGTTAATGGACACAGTAAAACTGTAAGTTCATTGATTTTGTCATTTTAGTTATATAAAACGGGTGACCATGAGTAAGGCTTAGATATATTGCAATAGATCTCGTATATGCAAGATGTAACTTTTGTTCAACAGTAATTAGACTTCGACGGACTGATGGTTATGATGATAGAATTACGTGTGTTAACTACTGTACTAACCGCCTCGTCTCGTTGTACGTTCATCACTAAGTTTCTACACTCAATGGCCTATTAGGAATGACATTTATAGTAACTACGAATATTCCACAAAAAAAATTGATCAATTTAAGCATCTTCAAAACTCATTAGTTAATTTTACTTGTATCTAGAGAAGTGACCAGAAATATTTTTTTAAAACCTAAATATAATTGGTAAAGAGAAAATTTTACTCGTATTAAATATTATAATAGTAACTTAATCATTTTGTAAGTAATTTTAACTTGTTATTTATTTTACTTACTTACGCTTAAACTTCTTATTTACTGTGAGTAAAAGCAAAGTGATACAGGAGAATACTGTGTAATATCCTTCGCTAAAAGACGATGTTATAAGCGTTTGGGAGGACGATATATATACAATAATTTATCATTGTGTTTTATCACTTTGGTCACGTACGAGAAAAAGGTTATCTTGAAAATAAATGTTTTATTTATTAACGTACTTATTTCGACACTCAAAGTAAAAGACTGTTAATATAATGAAAGTATTGGAAAATAACAAAATTCGCCCAGAACATCTAATAGAATTAACAGTATAATGCTGATGTGTTTCATATGGTAAGATGAGAACACGAGGCCCTTTTCACTGGTAAACGAGGCATTTCACCGTACAGTAGTAAGAATATCCACTACCACTATCGTCTCGTGGATGTCTGCAGCATATATATGTGTATATATAGTAGCATCTGCCATATAACAACCAGAGAAAAAACTGCAGTTGGTAACTCGCCTGCCAAGGACGGCAACTATGGAAATTATTTCGTAAGGAGTGCTTATACAGCTCAAACATGTGCATATTCAGAGAACCTTTACTTACCCTTACGTACGTTACGTAAACAATATGAAGGTCATACATAACTGTTATAGTCAGACTAAATATATTTTAGGCATAGTCTCTCCCAGGGATCGTAATCAAAATTAAGATCATTTATTCAGTACTAATTCTGAATAATTTATCAAGCAATATATTTATTGCGGATATAATAATGGGTAGATTATTACATCATGTTATACCATACATTGATTACATTCAGAAATAAAAAATTTCGTCATTTCGAACTGCTATTCAAATATTATATTTAGTTGTATTCGTAATTGAGTCCGTACAGATAAATAATTGTGTTTTCATTATACAGTTACAAATTCAAAATAAATAAGCAAAATACGGCCTTTTGTTTGATTTGCATAGATTACTTTGTTATTTTTATAAACCGTAACATCATAGTCATAAGAACTCTTCCCCATTTACGCTCTGGTAATATTAATTCAACTTGGTAAAAAAAAAGTACAAACGAATCCTTTACTTATTTATCAAAATGTATTCCAATGGTTCTTATTTTAGAATTGGTCCTACTTCGTTAGGGCTTTATATGTAATCTCTATAAGATGTACTCGTATTTAACGCTCTATAAATTAATTTCACAATTCCCTGTATCCTTGTTTTATAATAATGTACGAGCAGAATCAGTTCCTACAAGTTCAACTTTAGGGGTATCAGTGATTCATCTACGCATGTTAACACTGAGATACTACCTAATTCAGCACAGTAGTTAAAGTTTCTTTACATGTGAATATCTACATAACACACCACATTTATGCATTCCTTGAAATATTTCAATTTAAGTTAAAATTAAGAAGCATATTGTGAATATCATCTAGATCACGTCATCTAAACCTAAAAGTAAAATGAACAAAGTCCCAAACACCGTGTGCCATGAGCCTCGAAAATAAGTTAAATTTACGTGTAAATAATGCTTTTATACAAAATGAATAATCGCATTAGCACTTCTCACTAAATAGGAATTAAAATAACAGAAGGAAGTAAGAGGGTATAAATTAAATCCCCGACTGTTCCCGCGACTTCGTTCGCGAGGATGTCAGTAAAGTAGGGTGTTTAATTATTTGTATAATAGACTATGTTGTAGGTATAACAACATTGACTGATTTGGTCGCTTAGACCATTTATTAATATAAGAAAGAAACATGAAAAAAAATATATTAAGTGTTTACCATCTCGACATTTCCGTGTTGTTGAACTTTGAATCGAACCAAAGCATTGGTTCGTGACTTTTACTTACAAATTATATTTGACTATATAAACTGACTATATGACTATACAAACATGGACTCTATGAAAATTTGTGTTATTTTTGAATATGAGTACTGTTGTCTCAAATTTATACGCAATAGCAATTACGTTCATGGGCTTAGCATAATAACGAAGAAACTGTGAATAAATAGTATAACTGACTGAATGGCCTCCGTTCGGAAAATTTTGACTACACAAATGAACCCCGGAGCCTTCTTCTTTGAGCAACCGACGTTCGGTTGCTGCGGAATTTTTAATTAACCAGGCCTTGTCTGTGAAAACGGAGATTATGAATTTGTTAAGTTGTATATAAAGTCAACGGTATTATTTCAGGTTTCCTAAAATTATAATGTAATTAAAAAATGTAATATTACAATAAATACTGTAACATTACATACAATTTCTTTCTTAAGATTTGTCTAAACATTCTTAAGCTATTGTTTTTCTATGTCAACAAATTGTGTTAAGATTTGAAGCAATTTGATTTAAAAAAAAACCGCAAACTTCGAATAGTTAATTCTTGTTGTGCGATAAAGATGGTTGCTTGTATGACCTTCGTCATTTATTAAAAAAAAGTTTTTTTCGGTTTGGCGGTGTTTGCTGCGTTATTTTTTAATTTATTATAAAATTAACTTAATCTTTAATACGTGGTAGAGCCAATATAAAACGTACTATGACTGCAGTAGAATGTATTGGGTCGACCTGGGAAGGATCATGCTCGCACAGAATTCTTTCATTCACCAGTCCACTACTACAGAATAAATAATAGTAAAAAGAACAGAAGGATCACTCTCTAATAGCAAACTTGCGAGTTTAAACTCAGTTACAACGTAATTAATGTTTATAATACTTTACACGCCCCGGAAGTGACCTTCGTGAAATTAGCTTACCGTTTATTTCGTCGAAAAAGTTAAAGTAGTAAAAAAGTAAAAAGTAGTTGTCTCTCTTCCTCTCTTTTTGAAAAACGTTACCTCCACTCTAGGATTTTCTCCTGTATCCCAGAGAACTTATACATACATAGAATATACCCAGAACAATTATTTGTAGGCCATACAAATACTTGTTCCGTCCGGGATTCGAACCCGCGGCCCTTAGCGTTGCAACTCATTACTAAGATACTGCGTCACGGAGCCGTCACTTGTCTGTTTCACATTTTTTTCTTTTTACAAACATGCGACACGCGACTTCATTATTAATGAAACAGTGGCAATGAGAAGAAAGAAATTGAAAATAACAGCATTTTCAATTTCTTTCTTTTATCGACCAAGTATTAAACTAATAACCAGTATATGCTGGTCTTGACAGTCACTAGTAATAGGAGGTCTACTTACACTGAACAATTTTAAGGTCATTGACATTATACGCGAAACACTCGAAAACTGCGAAGCTGTGGTCGGGTTACATGCCATGCCTGCCTCTGGTCTAGTGGTCGTAAACACGATTACTTATTATGAGGTCTCGGGTTCGAGTCCCGGGTTGGGCTAAGATTTTAGGCCAGTGCCTCGGAAAGTACGTAACGCACGTAAAGCCGTGGGTCCTGCGCCTTACCTCTCTCCGGTCATGTCGAATTACGCTATAACCGAATATCGGTCTGGAGGACATTATATTTATTATTATATTTGCCATAGTGGCCACACTTGGGAGGCGGGTTTCAACCGCAGTTCAGTTTAATTTACCTTCGTTGCCTATTACGACACCCAATAATTAATATGCGGTAATGGATTCTCTTACACTGGTGCTACTCGCATAGAATACTATCGTGAAATAGCAGCACAATGCTGTTTTTTTCGTTAGGGGAATGACCATTTTTACTTTTGACGAAGCATTTTGTCTTTGTATTCAGGGTTCCATTGCATCTGCATTTCGATGCTTAATATATATTAGAGATTGTTACTTTAAATTTTCATTAAAAATAACTCAATGTCCATTAACAAGAGTTGGTTTTTTAATTTTATAAACATAGCATAGCTAATATGTGACCTTTTCCCCAAAGTTCAACCTTACTAGCTTACAGGTCACTTTGTTAAGTGACGGAAAAGGCTCGGTGACCGAGACTGATAGCGGAAATCCATCGAATACGTCAAACCCAACTCTAGCATTAATTATGACAATAAAATAATTATTTCTCACTGTTATACCGCCCCGGCAAGCTTTTCATATATTTAGTAACAGAAAGAGAGTGAGGAAAGTGAAATGCGCCACAATGTTGCGCGGAGAAAAACCATAACGGCTCCAATTTTTCTTTACGCTTCATTTTACTACCCATCTATTTGTCATACCGTGAGCTATACATGAAACGATTCATAAGAAGTAAACTCCAATAAACTGCAAAAACGGAAAAGTCATGAGCTGTACCATATTTAACAACTAATCAAATTTAACTAAATTAAGTTTTCTAAATACCTAGTTCCAAGCTACCCAGCTATGAGTTATATTTTTATACAGTGTAAACTAAAAATCTGGTAAAATTCTAAAAATTTGCTCTCACTAATACTATTTTTGTTTAAAATTTTAACTAACACTGTAAAATTAAGAAAAGTTCAAAATAGTATACAAAGTAATAACTTCCTGAAATAGTTTGCCGGGAACATAACAGGGTTTCATACCGTTCTCTCAGCAATAACAGCTATTAAGGTATACGGCAAAACTTTGCTTTGATCAGTAAATTGATTAGGGTCTATTTCCGGACGGAAAGTCTATGTATTATGTAAGAAACTGTTACATTATATAATGTAAGTCACATAATAGTTTATTTATTTTATTTCAGTGGTGTTTCGTTTATCTTAGGATGGCGATTACGGTGAATATATCTTCTATAAAGAATCTCTCTTTATAGAAAGTATTCACCTTATCCATTCTCAACTCAAGTCTAGCATTATTTTTATTCATCATCATCATTATTACAGTCTTTCACAAGTCCACTACTGAACATAAGCGTCCCACAAGGAATGCCACAAAACAAGGAATGGAATGGAATGGAATGCAACGGAATGTAATGGACTGGACTGGACTGATAAATGTAAAAGAATCTCAAAGAATGTCAAGAAATTTCCCTTGCTTCAGCTCACCGCTCTTTCTCGTGAATAGTTTTGCGTTGAACTCTCCTATTAACACCGTATAGTGGGTTTTGGAGGAATGCATGACTCTAGATATATCCTTATACATTTTCTCCACCTCCTCATCGGGA
Source organism: Parnassius glacialis (assembly GCA_033319125.1). Classification (NCBI taxonomy): domain Eukaryota; kingdom Metazoa; phylum Arthropoda; class Insecta; order Lepidoptera; family Papilionidae; genus Parnassius; species Parnassius glacialis. The sequence goes on along the minus strand of JAVANC010000003.1, from coordinate 16,870,158 downwards.
TGTGCTGAGATCAATGCGTAATCCTGTATGACCTTCATCGAATACCGTTTGGTAAAACTGAGTATAAGATACGCAACCCTCGTCGACACACTACCAATCTACATAACATTGTTAACAAGAGACTTGTGGACGATAAATCCGACACCTCCTTGAGACAGATGGTCGCCCTCCCGGTGATAAAAGAAGTTGCCAGATTCGAGGATTACCATGTCTTCCCCCTCTCTTCAGACGTCGGATAATCTTACAATATTCCAGCGGAACTTGTCTGTCTTCTTCCAGCTCCTGGGTCTACTAGTCAGTCCTCAGGGTGCGTGTGTTATATATTGCCAGGTGGAGTCGTCTTTGGTCGCAACCGAACCTCCACCGGAGATCCTTAGCACCTCCTGCCCCGTTGCCACCGTATCCAGGAAAAGCGGGGCTGCCGGAGACTGGGAGCTGTCTCTTTGAACCTTTCATCATGGGGGGTATATTAGCATAGTTGCCACTTTTTTATTGGTGTTTTGCTGTTATCAGAAACATGCTGCTACCATTGATCTTCTGCCTCAGTTTCTCTCTGTCGCCTCTTACGATACCCACGGGACGATATGAGGTAGTAGGTCTTGCCCGCTACTACACGGGGTTATTTTTATTTATAAATAAACAAAGGGATATCTAGCAATTGACTGTCACAGGCTAAATAGAAATAACAAAATCTTTAAACCCCTTTAAAGTTTTATGTCTGTCCCCCAAGCTTTTCAATTTTGTTGCCTCTGAAAGGGACACAAATCTAATCGACTGCGTTATTTGAATTTCTTTTACGTCATCCCACATCAAGTGGCCAGTGAAAAAGTTTTGACACATTGGTGATTGAAACTGTTCGGCGACCAGTTTATTTTTAAATATATAGTTTAGGCTACAGTTATAAACATTACGGCCTTTATACATTAACTTTTAAAGTTTATTTATATTGTTAAGTTTCGTTCAAAATTGTGATTTAAATTTCTTCGTAAGCTTTTACAACTTCCATGTTATGCGATGCAGGAGTTTCCAGTCTTATATCTAAGTATTTCATTAAAACACGGAGAAATGTGAGAGTTTACCTCTCACAATGCAATTTAGTTGACAAGTCATACAATAATTTCTCATAGAGCCCGCTTGATGGCTGTGCTGAGAATATTTCGTACCGCGTTGTTTGCGTCTTCGGGTTATTTAGTATAGCTACACCTTAACCTCTCATGTACTACAGTTTAATTATGACATATATCTAAGTAAAATAATGAAACACGAAACAGAAAGGTTCTGCTTTTAATTATTTCTTATTAAATTCAACGTGATTTTATATTTATACCAGTAAACGAAGGATTCCTTGCCCATCATGAAGCAAGGGATCATCATTATTATAGAACTTAAACTCTAAAAAGCCATATAGCAATCCTGAATTACCTCGTCATCATCATCATCATCTAGGAATGCCAAAAAGCACGGTCTATCAACTTCCTGCATGTCATACCAAGTATACGGTCCTGAGCCACCTGCTTCCATGGACTTCCTGCATATCTTACCAGATCGTCACTCCATCTAGTGGGGGGACGCACCACACTTAGCCTGCCGATACGAGGCCTGCCACTCGAGAACCTTTTTTCCATATCGGTTGTCGGTTCATCGAGCTATATGGCCGCCCCATTGCCACTTCAGCTTATATTGATTAGATGATTCCACTTTATCACCTGCCTCTATCAAATTCTTTCATAGAACTAGAGAGTTATATGGCCGAAGGTCGACCTACACTTCACTTACGAGTTCGCCATGCTAGAATCATTCTTCTCCATCGATTGTTAACAGATCTTCCCTTCCCGTGTAGCTTAAAACTTTAAAACAAGGTTGTACAAACATGTTGCCAGTGATGATATTTGGATCTAAGACGTGGTCCTTCACTGCTGACTGCATGAGAAAGCTCAAGGTCACAGAGCAAGCTATGGAGAGAGCTATGCTCGGACTTTTACTGCATTATATACTGCTTAATGGCTACGTAGTCGAGTAGAGGTGTTGTTATATAATATAGGTGGGAACACCGAATTTAAGGATAAGTTTCTGCTACGTAGGATCACGCGCAAACAACGTGTTTAAAAATTAGACATGATAATTTTACAAGTGGAGACAACGTCAATGACAACTCTCCTCACGCGCACTGAAGCGATTCACTCTTGCGTTCAACTTTAAGTCGCAATAGCGTACTTTTATAATAAAACTCGAGTGAAAAACGAACTAATCCTAACGAAGCAATCCACCTAATGTACGTGGTAGAGCCATGCTGGAGCTATATTACTGATATAGTTGTAGCACGAATAGGTCGGCTCTAACGGGGGAAGGACCACGCTCTCACAGAATACCAGCGTAAAATAGCAGCGTAACGCTGCTGTATTTCGTATGGTGAGTGTAGAGAACCGGAGACCCTTTTTACTGAAAAGGAGGTATTCCATCTTAGTCCTCACGGGTGACAACGCGTCTCCATTTTGATTCGCAAACGCGGATAGATGTAGATATCTATGGGCTACAGTAACCACTTACCATCAGGTGGACTCTGTGCTCGTTTGTCACCCTTATCCAATAAAAAAAGGTAAGATCTCCTAGGCAGAAAAGGAGCCCTACCACCTACTAATCACTTGACTATGTTGTGATTCCGCTTTTCTCTCTCTTCAGTTTTTTTTTTATTGGATAAGGTGATAAGCGAGCACATAATGCACGTGATGGTAAGTGGTTGCTGTGGCACATAGACATCTACCTTTATCCTTAATATTGAATTAAAATGCGTCGTCACCTGTGAGGTTTAAGATGGAATGCCTCTTTTCCAGTAAAATAGGTCTCCGGTTCTCTACACTCACCATATGAAACACAGCAGTGTCAAGCTGCCATTTTAGCTGGTATTCTGTTAAAACGTGGTTCTTCCCCGCTCAAGCCGACCCATTCGTGCTACAACTATACTATTAATATAGATGCGGCATGCCTCTACCACGTGTAAGTAGTTCCTGTATAACACTTGCCAGTGCGCGACGATATAGCGTGATCTTGTGTATTAAGAGCATAGCGCGCGTAATCACCGCTCAGATTCAGTTAAATAACTTTGTTTTATTTTCATGCTAATGATTTTTTACCATAGTTCAATACTTACACGCGTCTTGTAAATCATACATTAATATATAATAACCATTGTATAAAAAGACACTGCCTTCCTACTTGGTGCAAATAGCACTTGGACCGTGCTGCGTGATGACTAAAAATATATCTTAAATACTATTCCAGACTATTAGTTGTAATCATGCCAAGTTTCATAAAAATTCATCTAGAAGTTTCAGAGCTATTGTGCTCAAAAGGATAGACAAACGATTGGTTTGGCTTTTACAATATCGATAAAAAACGGCCAATTACGAGCCAGATTCGCGCATGAACGGTTTCAGTACCATCGTAATACGCGTTTTAATACGGGAACACCTTTTAATTATTAATTTATTTAAACTTTTATTATTTATTGTTATAGTAGCAGCAGAAATACACATACTGTGAAAAAAAATTCACAGTATGTGTATCACTCTCACAAAGTAATTAATAAACAAGATAATTAATTACAGCTCATACATTTCACCGCGTTCATAATTAAGTTCCATTTATTTTCGTTATTCATCTCATAAATAGATACCGTTAGATAGAATTGTGAAAGCGGTACATCTTGAGTCGGGATATTATATAAAAGTAATGGAAGTTAGTAAGTACCACTAAGTGTTATACATATATCTTTTCACACAAGACAGTATTAAAGGAAGATAACATTCATTTATCATTGCGGTTTAACACTTAGCTCACGTAAAAAATACGTAAGTATAATATTATAAATCTTAAGACTGTTTTATTATTATTGTACCTAAATGATGCCGTCAGAAAATCTTTATATTATAATTGTCGATGGGTCTGTTAGTGACTGTGTAGCTTCTGAACGATTTGACCGATTGAGTTCATATTCACAATGTATTTTTTATAGGAGATGGGGCAAACGGGCATGCGGCTCACCTGATGGAAAGTGACTACCGCTGCCCATGAACAACTGCAACACCAGGGGAACCAGGGGAATTGCAGATGCGTTGCCGGCCTTTTAGAAAGGAGTAGGCTCTTTTCTTGAAGGTTCCTAAGTCGTATTAGTCCGGAAAAATCGCTGATGGTAATCGATTCCACAAGAAGTTGTGCGGGGAAGAAAACGTCTTCTAAATCGCACAGTGGTGGACCGCCAATCATCCAGATGGCGGGGATGGTATCGGAAGTTCTGCCGCAATGCGCGTTCGTGAAATTTGGTGGCTGTGATTAATCCGAACAATTCCTCAGAGCACTCCCCGTGGCAAATGCGAAAGAAAATGCAAAGGGATGCAACACCTCTTCGCAGTGCCGATGAATCGAGCCGATCGGAAAGGACTCGGTCGTCGACGATTCGAGCCACTCTGCGCTGGATGCGGTCAAGTGGAAGGAGCTGTCACTGCTGAGCCCCTGCCTAGAGATGGGGACAGTATTCCATGTGAGGTCGAACCTGCACCTTGTAAAATTGCAGGCGATGTGCCGGCATGAAATGCTGTCCCGCTCTGCTGAGCATGCCAAACTTTTTAGAGGCCAATTTGGCCTTCTCTTCCAAACGACCACGAAACTGCACGTTTTTATCGAGCCAGTGGTTCATCGCTTTGTTAGGATCTGACAGGTGGCACTGTAGTAAAGTTGTTAATAAATTCGTTATTTATACATTTGTTTTTGAAAGGTAGGTAGTTATGCATGCCGGTGTTCCCGTTATTGCAACGGAGATCATCATAGCTCTTTAGCTTAATGTTCTAGAGTAAGAATTAAGATAGTCTTAGTAAGGCTCCCACACGTATCGAACATGTAGTATTAATTATTCTTAATTAATCGCAAATTATTAGTCCTAAGTTTTAAATAAAGTATTTTTAAAAACATCTTTCGGCAATTACGAATCTTGACTGGCGCAGCCAAAGCGTAAAGCTTGTATAAGAAGACTCCCGAAACAGTCTTTGTATAGCAGTATACGGTAGCATCTTGCACTTGCAACAATGACATCTCAAGAAAGAAGACTTTCTAGCCTCAGCAGAAGAATGAGTTCGAGTGCACTGTAAGTAAACCTTTTACGACTATCTCTGTCCCCATCTATTTTTGCTTGCTAGAATTTTGGTGTTATTTGATTTTTCTTAAATCAAACAAAATAAATTGCATAAATATGGGCAATTGATTTTATATCATTAATTTGGCTTTGGATGCATATTGATATAAATTTGATCAAGGTCTGATCAATAGTTTTTGAGTTCTTCTTAAATTTATTCTTCTTTCTTTTTTATTTTCTAAAATTTATATTGAAGTCTCGGACAAATTTGGCATACGTCAACATAGTCATGGCTTTAGGCCACCTATAAGTAATTATGCATGACCTCTACTAACTTTTACAAGCCAATCAGAAAATAATTTCAAATTTGGTATACGCAATCAGAATTTCAAAAACAAAATTTAAATGAAAAAACTGACGTCTCTATGCGTACCGCACGTCCTATATACAAAATATGCTAGAGGTCTCTAGTTCCCCAAAACAACGAGGTATTATATAATAACGAACCCGAAATATCAGCGGAGTGTTATAATAATCAGATCATAAGAAATTGTGACGAAAATAATTACACATATAACTTAGAAGTGCCCCGACACGAAGTAGAAACGTATAATGAGATACAGGGAGTAATAATAATGTCCTCCAGACCGAATTTCGGTCACGGCGGCCAGATTTATATGACAATGGATATATATTATTTATAAATCCATAGTCAATGCTAAAAACCTTTATTTCACTATATTTTAACCAAATTTAAAGTATTGCGTAATCCCTTCATAAGCTGTGACGCAGGGTTCTGTGTGCAGAGTTCTTTTTTAATTTTGTTGGTTTATAATGTCATCTGTCTGATTGCATAAATAATCTGTGATTGTCATTTACTTGCAAATGCTACGCCTTGCTTGCATCACTCAACAAAAAGGCCAATGGCGAACAAAAATTGGTCCGAACATTGACCCTGACTACAAAATAAAGTCTTCCAAGTAAAACAGAATAAAGCAAACTCCACTGTTTCTGTAAAGCAAGTCAAGGAGACTTGACCTGCAGGTACTCCTTATAAATCTCATATATTAAAAACCCGCAGAAGATGCAGGTAAGGATCATAAAATATATATCTCGTGCAACTGTGTACAATATGCTCCAATAGTACAACTATGAAAGTCGTCTGCAATCTTCCCCTCTCGAACAGAACTATTTAAACATGATGATATTGAGGACATGACTTTAAGTGGAACACACAGGAAAATTCATTCCCTTTTCTTTAATAATGAGTTGCCGACCTTGACTGAAAGTAATAAACAGTGACGAGTTTCTGCCGGAATTTAAAAGAAACGCTCTATATAAAATAATTAAAGACATTAAAGTTTACTTGAAATAAACGGGACAGAAGGATTCAAAGACAGGCAGGAGATTTTTATATGAAGATTAAAATATATTTATGAAATAATAATTTAAAATTAAAAGTTTTGTACAGCCGATTTCAATATAAGTTATTTAAGAATAACTCAAAAACTATTGGTCTGACCTTGATCAACACGAGAACTATCAGCTTTCATATAAAAAAAGAATCATCGAAATTGGTTAACCCAGTACAAAGTTATGAGGTAACACACAAAAAACAAACAAAAAAATACAGCCGAATTGAGTACTGTCTCCTTTTTGGAAGTCGGTAAAAAAGATTGAGGAATAAAGGCAGAGAAATATATTATTTATTTGAGACTTTACTAAATAAAGGCATAGGGCTTCCAATATTTTTAAGAAGTTTTTGTTATGCACCAGGCCGTATTAGACCTCCTGCCTTCAGTAACAATAAAAAAGTATATTTTATAGTAATTATAATGATATTTCGGTTTTACGTCTCCCACTTTATCACCGTAACCTTAACCCTATATAATTAATATAGACTCAAATTAAGGGGCACAATATTATAATGAACATTCAAATTCAAATGCAAATTTTTTATTGTAATTTAAGTGTTACATTTGGCGTTAATTTAAAATATGATGTATCTTTCAACTTAACCACTCTTTTCGGGTATTGCAATAATAGGTCTGAGACTTATATTTTTTTATAGAATAAGGGTGACAAACGAGCACACAGTCCACCTGATGGAAAGTGGTTGCTTTAGCCCATAGACATCTACATCTATCTTCGTTTGTGAATTAAAATGCAGATGCGTTGTCAGCCGTGAGGCCTAAGATAGAATGCCTCTTTTCCAGTAAAAAGGGTCTCCGGTTCTCTACACTGACCATACGAAACACAGCAGCATTAAGCTGCTATTTTACGCTGGTATTCTGTGAAAGCGTAGTCCTTCCCCGATCGAGCCGACCTATTTGTGCTACAACTATACTATTAATATAGCTGCAGCATGGCTCTACCACGTAAAAACATAACTATATTCAATAAAATTGTTAGTTATTACTAAGCAATTGATCAAAATGATAAAAAAATAAAATTATGTAATAATAAAATAAAGAATACATAATATGTAATTAGATTTATTGAAGAGTAATTTAATTTTGTAGGTATTCTCCCAAATTGTAAAAACTGCTTTGTATTCAATATTTTTTAAATTTCTTATTTAATGTAAGCATTTATTTCATTTCTAATATTGAGAGGTAATTTATTAAATATTAGATGAGCCGAAGTGATTTCTCCTTCAAACTCTTAAAAATGTTTCGCCAGCAAAATAGTAATCTGGCATTGTTAATTTAATTAAAAAGAGGAAAAATTTGGACAACTTGATGGTGTAATTGATGATATGGTGGAAAGATTTAACAAAAGCGTGGGTGAAACTTCGTCTTATTCTTCTTCCTTCTTCTCTAGTGATGATAGAGAGTAAATAATATGTTGAAGACGAATACGTTACATCAGTACCATCAAACACGATATAAGTTTATATAAAATATAGGTTTGATAAACTGCTATTATTCCCATTAACTTTAATTTATCATATGCTGAGGGTGTTTGTTCAATCAGATTTTTATTAAAAATACCATCAATTCAGTCTGTCAGTCATGTTAGTCTGAGTATTAGTAGGACCACATCGTACCGACCACAACACTAGTTTTAACATAATTAGGAAAAACGAAAATTTTGTCAGCCTAATTAATTTTGAACACTCACGTGTTAATAAAATAATAAATTTATCAAAGTTATGTCAAAATTATTTAATGAAACCATTTTTCATTATTTAAACGTTAATTAAAGTGTTTTCCTGTGCTGCTTCGACTATCCTCTTTTTTTGTAATTTTAAAATAACAGCTTTTTACTAAATGCATATTAAAGTATATACGGTACCTACTAATACCAAAAATACAATTTTAAAAATTTTTGTCTATCTGTCTGTCCGTTTTATTCCGGCTAATCTCCAAAACGGCTGGACCGATTTTGTTGGGACTTTCACTGGTAGATAGCTGATGTTATAAGGAGTAGCTAAAGATAATTTATTTTAGAAAAAAAAAATTGGGTTCTGCGCAAAAAATAAAATAAAACCATGAAATCGTAGTAAATTCCACGCGGGTGAAGTACGGGGACAGCTAGTGCTATAATATCAATGGAGTATAGTAATATAGAATGCCAGCGTAAAATAGCACATAATGCTTCTATGTTTCGTACGGTGAGTGTAGAGAACCGGAGATCTTTTTTTTCTGGTAACGAGAATTTTATCTTAGACCTCAGGGGTGACATCGCATCCCCCCCGAACGGGTTCCCGCCTTGTCGTGGCGGGGGGGCTTAGTAGCCGTGGCTTGGTCACCCACGGTGAACAAAGAGGAACCCCTTGGCTGGCCCGTGGTGTAGGGCCGGCCCGAGGTGGCCGCTCCGAGTGGGCTTGACGAGCCCACTTCGGATGTGTGTCGGTGGGCTGCAGCGAGAGGGGTGTCCTCCCCACCCCTACCTCTGCAGCCGGGGTGGAGTCGCGGAGGAAGAGGAGTGTTGGTATGGCGATGCGCCACTCGCCCTATCCTCCGCGACTCAAACGGGGCCGCACCGTTGATGCGGTGGTGGTGGGGCTGCGGGAGGAGAGGAGTGCCGGTATTGCGAGGCGCCGCTCTCCCTACCCTCCGCAGCCGAATTTTGGTTGGCGGCGGAGCCATAGACCAGATCCGCCGCTGGGGTCAGGAAGGGTGGTACTCCTGAGTGCTAGTTTTTCCTGGCCCCATGGCCTTCGCGCATCGGACTCGGGGGCGTCCGTTGCGCATGTGAAATTGGAGGCCGAGGAGGAGGGCGCGCCATGTGTTCTGGTGCGCCTTACCGGAGAAGGAGATGGGGGAGGAGTATTCCTCTCCCGAGGAGGGGCCGCCATGGGGCGGCCAGCGCAGGTGGGGCCGCGGAAGTGTGCGAAAGCGTTCCCGTGGCCCTGCCAATATGCGACTAGGGTGGAACACCATGGGGTTTTAGTCAGTGCGAGTCCGACATAACCCGTCCTTGCCCCCGCGAGGCGGGTATGCGTAGGCATTTCCCCATGTAAAAAAAAAAAAAAAAAAAAAAAGGGGTGACATCGCATCAACATTTTGATTTTAATGGAATATTTAGGCCTGTTTATGAACCACAGCCATGATTTTATAACAATTATATATCAAAAACATTATTTTTAAGAGCATGAATTGTTATTTCAATTTTAAATAAGTATTTATTATACAAGGTGTAGCTTAGTGTTTCAAGTACCCGTTACACGCAGAAGCAGCGGCTACTGGTTTGAAAGTAAGCGGATTTTTCCTATATTTATCACAAAAATCGCCTACTCTCATATACAATTTTCTTTTGATATAAGCTTTTCTAGGTGAGAAATATCCATTACCCTATCTCGTCCACTGGCTGTCGTAGAATTAGACTTAAGTACATGCCTATACAATCTTAATATGATCTTTAATAGATGTTTATATAATCATCTTATATGATGTAAAATATCAAGACCGGCGATAGGTGCTCGATGTCTGGTATTGAGATTTCTAATCCAACTGGTCATCGTGATCTTCAAACACTAAAGTGAGCAGAAATTTTTCTGTTTACAAGCGGATATATAATTTTCTCTCAAGATCTGAACGAAAATATTAACAATACTAATTTTATTTTAATGTAATCATAATAAAATGAGTATTGCTCCTTTTAATACACTATAATTCAACTACAATAATGTTCTGATGGTCTTTACAAGAGACAAAGGTATGTACGGACAAAATAAATGATTTACTAATAAATAGTGATCCTTCTAATCATGATAGCGATGTACCCAATTTTTTAAACGTTCACCCTCACTCCGTGAATTATCGTGGAAATTAAATTTAAAATAAAATAAAATAACTTTTATGGAAGCGTTTTCACGTACATAATTTGCAAATAGACAGACATCTAGACACAGAACCTTTATTTATAAGCGATCTAATCACATGTTCCTTACAGGATTCGAACCCAAATTTTACAGAGCTGCAGCTAAAGTCTTAGCATGCGCTTTTAATCGTTTTATTATTATAATATTATGCCCCGATTACCTATATACGACTCGACCTGGCAACGTACAACGCACGCACCCTGAGGACTGACGAGAAGATTGTGGAGCTGGAAGAAGTGATAGACAAGTTGCGCTGGCATATTATAGGATTATCCGAAGTCCGAAGAGAGGGGGAGGACACGGTAATCCTCGAATCCGGCAACTTGCTCTATCACCGGGAGGGCGACCATCTGTCCCAAGGAGGTGTCGGATTTATCGTCCACAAGTCTCTCGTTAACAACGTTGTAAAGATCGGGAGTGTGTCGACGAGAGTTGCGTACCTTATACTCAGAATCACCAAACGGTATTCGCTGAAGGTCATACAAGTTTACGCACCAACCTCGGGCACACCCCGATGAGGAGGTGGAGGAAATGTATGAGGATATCTCTAGAGCCATGCATTCCTCCAAAACCCAATATACGGTGATAATGGGAGACTTCAATGCAAAACTAGGCACAAGAGAGAACGGTGAGCTGAAAGTAGGGAAATTTGGAATAGGGCAACGGAACCCAAGGGGCCAGCAGCTGACCGACTTCATGGAGAAAGAGGGACACTTTATGATGAACTCTTTCTTCAAGAAGCGGCCCCATAGGAAGTGGACCTGGTCGAGCCCCGACGGTTCGACAAAAAATGAGACTGACTTCATTATGACGACCAGACGACAATTGTTCAGTGCTGTCTCAGTAATCGCGAGGGTGAAAACCGGCAGCGATCACCGAATGGTTAAAGGCACACTGAACCTAAATGTTAAGTTGGAGAGGTCTCGTCTGATGAAGTCAACGCTCCGTCCCCCTCGTGCTCTAATCCAAAGTCCCGAAACCTTTCAGCTCGAGTTACGAAACCGTTTTCAGTGCCTAGAAGACTGCAATGAAGTGGACGATATGAATGACAAGCTCGTGGAAACTGTCCATGCGGTCGGAGCTAAGTTCTGCAAGACCCGTCGCAGAAGAACACAAAAACTCTCCGATCACACTCTTAACCTCATGGCTGTTAGATGGGAGATGAGGCTACATTCTTCAACAGATTTGACAGCATACAGGCAACTGAACAGACAGATCTCCAAATACATGCGGCGGGACTTACGCAACTTCAATACAGCTCGTATTGAAGAAGCGATTGAGCGGAACCAAGGCTCCAAAGTCTTTGCCAGAGACCTGTCTGCCAGAAAGAGCCAACTGTCAAAGCTGAAGACCGAATGTGGCAGCATCGTTTCCGGAGCACCTGAGATTTTGAGTGAGATTGAGAGGTTCTATGGGCAGCTGTACACGTCATCGTTGGAGCCACACGCAAGTGTGAGTAACGATCCAAGAGCGAGTCTTATCCGACACTATTCCGAAGATATCCCGGACGTCAGTCTGAGCGAGATTAGAATGGCTCTACAGCACCTTAAAAACGGCAAGGCCCCTGGCGAGGATGGAATTACAGCGGAGCTTCTGAAAGCGGGTGGAAGACCGGTACTTGAAGTCCTTCAGAAGCTCTTTAATTTCGTCCTCCATGGTGGTATTACACCGAAGGCGTGGAGCAGAGGTGCGGTGGTCTTGTTCTTCAAGAAAGGTGACAACGCTCTCTTGAAGAACTACAGACCGATTTCCCTTCTGAGCCGCGTCTACATGCTGTTTTCGAGAGTCATTACGAATCGTCTCGCGCGCAGACTTGACGACTTCCAGCCTCCCGAACAAGCCGGTTTCCGAAAGGGCTTTAGCACCATAGACCACATACATACCCTACGGCAAATTGTACAGAAGTCCGAAAAGTACAATTTGCCACTATGTCTGGCGTATGTGGACTATGAGAAAGCCTTTGATTCCGTCGAAATTTGGGCGGTGCTGCAGTCCCTTCAGCGGTGCCAAGTTGACTGTCGGTATATCTAAGTGCTGAAATGTTTGTACAGTAGAGCTACGATGGCCATCCGAGTACAGAACCAGAGTACGAAACCCATCCAATTGCAGAGAGGTGTAAGACAGGGTGATGCTATATCCCCGAAACTCTTCACCGCTGCATTGGAAGACGTTTTCAAGCTTCTGGACTGGAAAGGATGCGATATTAACATCAATGGCGAGTACATCACTCACCTTCGATTTGCCGACGATATAGTCCTTATGGCGGAATCGCTGGAGGACCTAAGCACTATGCTCAATGACCTCAATAGTGTCTCCCAACGGATAGGTCTTAAGATGAACATGGACAAAACAAAGATCATGTTTAATGTCCATGTCACACCTATGCCGGTAATTGTTGGGAGCACTAAGTTTGAAGTTGTTGACGAGTATGTTTACCTGGGACAAATTGTCCGACTAGGTAAGTCCAACTTCGACCGAGAGGTCAATCGACGGATTCAACTCGGCTGATCAGCGTTCGGGAAGCTACGACACATCTTCTCGGCAGAAATACCTCAAAACCTTAAAACGAAATTGTACAACCAGTGCGTGTTGCCAGTGATGACTTACGGAACTGAGACGTGGTCCTTCACTGCTGGCCGTATGAGGAAGCTCAAGGTCGCTCGGCGAGCTATGGAGAGGACTATGCTCGGAGTTTCTCTGCGTGATAAACTTAGGAATAAGGATATCCGCAGTAGAACCAGAGTAACCGACATAGCCCAACGGATTAGTAAGCTGAAGTGGCAGTGGGCCGGCCATATAGCTCGAAGAACTGACAACCGATGGGGATGAAAGGTTCTCGAGTGGCAGCCTCGTACCGGTAGGCGAAGTGTAGGGCGTCCCTCCACGAGATGGAGTGACGACCTGGTAAGACATGCAGGAAGTCGATGGATGCAGGTGGCTCAGGACCGTGCTTTGTGGCATTCTTTGGGGGAGGCCTATGTTCAGCAGTGGACTTGTGAAGGGGTGTAATGATGATGATGATACCTATATACAAATATATAGTTAATCGGGAAGAATAACAAAGAAATTGGATACGGCGCAACGTAAGCAGTACTAAAATAGAGAAAAATAATTTTTCAATAAGTCATAGATTGGATACTTTAAATGCGAAAGTTTGAAATAAAACTAACGAAACATATAACCATATTTTTAGTTTGAAACATCCAATCCTTAACACCGAAAGCTACTGCGCATACATTAACCTCCGCATAGCATTGATGAGTCTCTTGGGAGTTTCACGCAACACAATATGATTACATTCATTAACGTATGAGAGCAACAGTGTATCGTTGTCGAGATGAAAATGTTTAAAAAACAATGTAAAAAAACAGCATTAAAGTTGTCCTTTTTAAGTAGAAGAATGTGAAAAATATTTTTGTTATATCGGATTAGTCACTACTGACTTTTTTTCTTTGTCAGCTACGTTCAAATGCTACTAAACACGTACTCTGCGGTGCGAAAACCGGTATTATTATACTTCATGTATTGCGGTGGCAGCCCAAATATTTGACCATCGACTTAAGCACTGGATGATATTTGAAATTATTTTCGTAATTTTTTTTAATTTATGAATCTAATAAAGAAAACATCATGAATTACTCCACTTAATGCGATATAAATGAAAAACTCGTGAGAACTGTCCATGCAATCGGAACGAATTTTTGCAAGAGAAACAAAACTGCAGTCGTCAACAGATATGACAACGATCAGGCAACTGAGCAGAAAGATCTTCAAATTCATGCTGCGAACCACACGTAACTGCAATACAGCTTGTGTTAAAAAAGCAATTGTTGATTTTAGAGTCAGAACCATGACTCTAAAATCTATGTCAGAGATTCGTTTACCGAAAACAGCTAACTGTCTACTAGCGACCCAAGATAAAGTATTATCCATTACTATTCCTGTGGCATCCCGGATGTCAGTCTGAACTAAATTTGAATGGCTCTCTAACACTTTATCATATCAGACTTAAGCCGGTACTTGTAGGCAATTCTCCGCTCAATGTTGTTGAGACGTAGGACAAAATTCTCCGACTAGATAAGTTCAATTTTGACCCAGAGAATCAACAGATCCAACTCAGCTTGGAACTATTAAGCAGATTACGTCACGTAATTCCTAAAACCTAAATACAAGAAGATTTCACAACCAGTGCGTTTGTCCAGCGTTTGTCCAGTGATAACATATGGATCTGTTAATTGTAGCGCAATCCACAATTAGATGAAGTGACGACCTTATAAGACATGCATGAAATCGTTGGATAGAGATTAGCTGTGGTCAGTTAATTCTGGCATGCCATGAAAGAGGCCCATTATCTTATATAATTTTACCGAAATAGCAAAACTTTTTTTAAATATTATAATGCTTTAATATTTAATATAAAATTAAAACCTAACAAATTATTTAATTAACACATTTTTGTACTAAAGGTACAAATAGCGTACATAATGTACACACACACACACACACACACACACACACACACACACACACACATACAACCTCTCTCTCTCTCTCTCTCTCTCACACACACACATACATACACACACACACACACCCACACACACACACACACACACACACACACACACACACACACAAATGTAAAAAAATCATAGTTTAAAAAATAAATATAAGGATATAATATGTACTTGTTGATTCATAGGCTGTTTTGAACAATGTCCTTTAAATAAGTGAATTACAATAGAAAGTAATAACCTATAGCCTAAATAAAAACATACTGTATTTTATAGAGATGACTAACTGGTTATTGTAGCTAAATCAAACGCCTGTAAGCTGCATTGTTCTTTTATAGCCAGTTGAAATGTCGTTAATTAGCACAATCAAATCTCAGGGGAATTGTTCGGTTCGGTAGTTTGTGAAACAAAGATGCCGAAATCACAAAACACAGATAAGACCTTATATTACCTTTGCGCGACGAGATCGTGCTTATTTCAATATTTTAGTTGACTTCAAAAGAGGAGGAGATTAACAATTCCACTTTATGATTTTTATTTTTGTGTGGATATTACGTGATATCGTAGTCAATTGTGATACGGATTAGATAATTATTTTTAATGAATAGGTAATAAATTTTTTTATAGAATATACTTTAGGGGTGGTCCCATATAAATTTGGTAAATAAATTCCTTTAATTTAATGTATCTAATTCGACGACATTGAGATTGTCATGCTCCTTAGTCCGCTCAAAAGGGTAACAGGATTAACTTTTAATAAAAAGTAAACGTTGACATCAAAGAGCTATTAATAATAAAATAATTTCCGTGCTAAGACATAGTGTATTGAAAAAGTAAAGCTCTGACGTCAGATGTAAAATTATTTTGTTCATTTAAGTTCTTTAATGTCGCCTTTTACTTTTTATTAAAAAAATATTTTTTATTTCAATCTGATGATGATAATCTGAGTACGATTAACTACTCCTTTGGAAGTTGTTGGAATTGGTCCTTTAAATAAAATCTGAATTCCGATATATTCTCTACGTTTTCAAACCACTAAAGTCAAATTCTACTGGATCGAAATTTGTGGCTTTCTAGATATATAGTCATGGTAATAGTCTATATACTCGTAGATAGATCTAGACATATCTAGTGAAATAATTATATAAACACTTCATCAATTTTTCAGTTTTTCAATTTTTTTTTACTAGAGCGACTAAGTTTTAGCGAACGTTAAGAAAAATCAAGGTAAGGGTCATCGAGATAAATTTGGAAAATAAAACATGATCCAAATACAAAATATCATCGTAATCGGTACTCTTTTCCATATATATATGCATAAGTTAATATATAATTTATACAATAATTTTGAATCAATTTACAAATTTTTCTAAACTATCAATAAGTCACCGAATTGAATACTGATATTAGAAGACCCGGAATACTGATATTGGAAGACCCGGAAGCTCGCACCCATACCCATTTTTATTATAATACTAATTATTATAGGAGTTTATGGATAAAAAAATCTAAAAAAGAGTTACGCCAAGCATTTCATTAATAAAAGCACGGATAAAAATATGGAGTGAACCCAACAATGTGACTCTCCATGATTTATGATTTCGTGCAGTCACTCGCTGTGTTCATTTCAGTTGTACATTTTTCAAACTTCCATTGTATTTAACTGTTTACGTCGACGTCACGCACACCTTCAGATATTCTTATACTTTGTCAACAGAATGAATTATTATGATTTTCCATTCCATCATTCCACATTAATTCCATTACGAATGAATCCTATACTATATTATTTTATGAATTCAATTATAAGTTTAATAAATACAATGAATTTCTTTCAAATAAAAGATAATCATTTATATATGATAATCATATTATAAAATTAACATAATTTGTAATAGGAACAAACACAAGCTACTTGTACAAGTTAATTTTTTTATAGGAGAGGGGACAAACGGGCATACGGCTCGCCTGAGGGTAAGTGACTACCGCCGCCCATGAACAGCTGCAACACCAGGGGAATTGCAGGTGCGTTGCCGGCCTTTTAGAAAGGATTAAGCTCTTTTCTTGAAGGTCACTTAGTCGTATCGGTCCGGAAAAATCGCCAGTGGTAAGATAGTCCACAGAGAAGTACGCGGAAGAAAATTCCTAGTGAAGCGTACAGTGGTGGACCGCCAAGTATCCAGATGGTGTTGAAAGTATCGCGAATTTTGCTTATTTGTTCGGATTAATCTGAACAATTCCTAAAAGCACTCCCCGTCGTAAATGCCAGAGAAAATGCAAAGGGATGCATCATCTCTTCGCAGCGCCAGTAAATCGGACCGATTGAAAAGGACTCGGTCGTTGACGATTCGAGCCGCTCTGCACTGGATACGGCCAAGTGGAAAGAGCTGGTTATAGATATACCTACGTTCTTTTTAATTAAAAGCCGATTTCAATTCCACTCCTAACTGATAACAGATTCTGTTTATATAATATTGTCCTATAATCTCCTATAGACTCCTTTCTTTTCCGTAGCTCCCAGGTTATGCTAAAAGTAATGTACACAACAACAAAACAATAACATAATACTGGTATTATAGCCGTTACTTTAACCTTATCGCGCAGCTGCATGAAACTGTGTACTAGATCGCGTTGTGTATATTTTCTTTGGTACTAGTATAATACTTTGTGAAACAATTTGATATTGAATGTAGAATTGTGGAAGTCAAGGAGATTATGACAGGAAAAACTATGCACTGCACCTGAAGATAATAATAATTTATTCCAGATTAAATTTCGGTGACAGTTACCAGTCTAAACGGAAGCGTGGTAGAGCTACACTGCAGCTACATTATGGTTGTAGCACGCTCTCACATAATATAAGCGTAAAATAGCAGCAGCTCAATTCTGCTGTTTTTGTATGGTGAGTGTAGAATACCAGAGATGCTTTTTACTGGAAACGAGTAGTTCCATCTTTGTCTTCGGGGGTGACAACTTATCTAAATTTTGATTCTTAATCGAACATTCTCTTCTTTTCACCATCGGACAAACAGACGCTCGGCAAATCTCTAGCCATTCGTTGTTGATTTACCACGCATTCGAACCAAACGGCTTTTGCTAATTCGTTCGTCGTGCATTCAGCATAGCAGTGGAGTAAGTTGCCAGCATCTGCTTTTCCATCCGATCTTCAAGGCAAGAGTGAATAGGATTTTGTTAAGTCTGTGCGTTTCACCATTTTAGGCTGCATCACCACGTACTATCAGGTAGGATTGTAGTTAATTACAAGATGAAGAGATTTACGTGTTTTTCGATAAAAAAAGGGTTTTCGGAGTGACTCTGATTCCAGGCTACTACTGAGAATTAATTGAGAGAAGACGACTAAGAGATCTGGGACCTACATGGGAGTCGCATCCAAGACTCAGCGGTCGCGGTTACTACTTAACTAGTTTCTTTTCCTACTTCAAATAAACTTCGAAAAGTTTCTGAGGCTGAAAGTAAAAATAGACTACACTATAGATAATAGGTATTTGCCTATGGAATTGCCGTTCGGCAGTACTGGCCATTTCAAATTAATATTACTTTTGTTTGGTTAAAAATTCCAATTTTAAAATTAACTTTATTTTAAAAACAAAGAATTCTTTTTTCTAAATTAGTCATTTGTTAATTGATTCGCGTTATTTTTTCACGGCATTTGAATATGTTTCGTCATGGATACGTTACAAATTCGAGTTATTATGGAATATGTGTACAGTCGTAGCAGCAACGACGTTACCTGTTATTGGTTTGCTTGCTTCTGTTATGGAAATTTCGACCTGAAAATGAGCCTTGTGGTCGTCCGAATTTAAACTACTAATGAGCCGTCGTAGCTCAGATGGTTAGCACTCGCTGTAAGCTTCACAGTACTGGAGCAACCCGGGTTCGATTGCCACTGGCACCAATGAAATTGTTAATTGCAATTTTAAGTGCTGATTTACCACGTGTTTGGCGTTGAAGGAGAACATCGTGAGAAAACCTGCATGTCTGACAAATAAGGAAAAAAATATTTCAAAGACATGTGAAGTTTGCCAACACACATTAGGGCAGCGCGGTGGACAATTCCTTGCCCTAAAAACCCTCTCAGAAATGAGAGGAGGCCTGTGCCCAGCAGTGGGACGTAAATTTTATACGTGATAGAGCCATGTTGCAGCTATATTAATAGTATAGTTGTAGCACGAATGGGTCGGCTCCACCGGGGAAGGGCCACGCTCTCACAGAATACCAGCGTAAATTAGCAGCTTAATGCTGCTGTGTTTCGTATGGTGAAGTTAGAGAATCGGAGACCATTTTTACTGGAAAAGAGGCATTCTATCATAGTCCTCACGGGTGACAACGCATCTGCATTTTAATTCACAAACGAAGATAGATGTAGATGTCTATGGGCCAAAGCAACCACTTTCCATCAGGTGGACTGTGTGCTCGTTTGTCACCCTTATTCTTTAAAAAAATAGGCTGCAGCTATAAGTAGTTTAAATACGCACAAGTTTTCACTTTTAATTACACTTCCAATTTTCTGATATCATTATATCAAATGTTAATAAACAAAAATTTGGAAAATCCAAAAGTACACGACTCACAATGCCTAGTGATAGTGAAAAAATTAAAAATAAATTGTTAATTGTAGTTCTATTCGTAAATAAGTTCCAGCAGCAGTCAACGAAGTACACCTTGAAGTCAGTCCGTCAAGTCCATAGGTAAGGTCTATTCTATATATCTATTATATTCTATTAATAATAAAACGAGGCTAAACCCGGCACATCTAGTTCTCCTCGTCGAAGAGTTCCAGTAACAGTCATCAAAGTACACTTTCAAGTCACTCTATCAAGTGCGGAGGTAAGGTCTCATTATAACTAAGAAAACGAGTCCAAACTCGGCACATCTAGTTCTCCTCGTCGAGGATTCCCAGTAGCAGTCATCAAAGTACACTTTCAAGTCACTCCGTTAAGTCCGGAGATAAGGTCTAATCAATGCATAATTCTTGACTTTTTATGTAATAAGGTGTGGTCATATACTGCTAGCCGTATGGGTAAGCTCTGGCTTTGCTTGAAGTTTCTCTGCGTGATACACTTCTTGATGAGCATATCGGCAGCAGATTCAGGATAATCGACACAACACAACCAATCAGTAAGTTCACCGGTTAAACTTTCCGTTCCCTCTTTACAGTCTTAATTTTTCTCCGTGTGATTTCTATTTAATTACTTAAATGAAAATCAGCTGAAAAAAAATTTTCATCGTCAGGAGCTAGCGCATTTTCTGATGATGAAAGCAGCGTTTCGAGAAGCAGTGCTCGAGAAGGCCGTAATAAAGGCGTCTAACGCCGACTTAAATACTTGTTCCGACATTTGGTTTAGTCGCATCTTAACCTTAGAACTTATTCTCAAAACTTTCTGAGTCGTATACTCCTATTTATACGTTGTACAATCCTATCGACTTATTTTTTAGTATAAACTTGATAACTGTCATACAAATTTGAACTTTACAGTTAAGATATACTTTGTTTTCAAATTAGTTTAATATTAAATTATATTTTTTAAGGTAACGGAACTTTTGAATGTGATCTTCATCCCCTTCAAAACGTCGGATTGATTTGGAACTTCGCACACTTATCAAAGACCGATGACAATGCAATAATTTAAATATTTTGTCTCATTATCCTTACGAGGATCCTCAGGATTGCGAGTAATTGATAAAACAACCACGATTTCTACCAGATCAATCTACTATAAGGCGCGTAAAAGACATTCGTTCTAAAAAAAAACAAGCATTTGTAGTTTAGTCGAACTAAAAAAATAATAAGACTTTTTACAATAAAATAATATTTTTATGTTAATCACTATTTCCTTATTTTAAACTAATTGAAAATTATTTTCTACTTTTTAGTTCGGTTATCTACAAGAGAATGTTTTTTTAGTTCGTTTTTAAGTATTATTTATTATCAAACTACTCTGTAAAATAAAATGGAAAAACAGGATGAAAATCGTATTAAATTCGGAACTCTTCTGAAGTCATGTAACGCAACTTGAAAATACAGATTTCATCTATTTTATTTGATATACGAGTACTACTTGAGCAACTCCTGCCCGCTCCGAACATTGCAATAGAATGATTACATTTGTAACGGAAAGTCTTGTAAACCATTTTCCAGTCCGGAAAACAATCATTGCCTATAAAAATATTCTGTTGGTATAATATTTAATCCTCATCTTTATATTTGCATAATTCTTGACTTTTTATGTAATTTTAGCAGACAACACAACCTCGCTATTTGAAGTAAAAGAAAGAAAGAAAGCAAGTTTATTTTGTAACAAATTATAGCAATTTGCTAACAATAAAACCTTTTATAAATTTGGTAAATGGTTACCAAAAGGTACCCAACTCAGCATAGTCTTACTACTGACAAAGTACTTCGAAACTGATGTCCCGTGAATGCCAATAAAAATTTAACAAAAATTAAATGTAACAGTATTCATTATTATACAATAATTAAAATACACACAGATACTTTTCTACGTGGTAGAGCTATGCTGCAGCTATATTAGTAGTATAGTTGTAGCAAGAATGGGTCAGCTCGACCGGAGAAGGACCACGCTCTAACAGAATACTAGCCTAAAATGGCATCTTGACACTGCTGTGTTTCGTATGGTGAGTGTAGAGAACCGGACACCCATTTTACTGGAAAAGAGGCTTTCCATCTTCGTCCTCACGGGCAACGACGCATCTGACTTTCGTGGGTAGGGAGTATTTATCATGGAGTGACGATCAATGGCCTTTGGTGCTGGTCACCGATGTGTCTCGGATTAGGTTTCATCCAAATTCACAAAGAACGTGCGTTTGGAGAACTCCAGGGAGAGTTAGCCGTCTACGGCACCCTCAGGAGGTCCACACATATCAAGGCGGAACAATCATGGCGTGGACAGGGATTCGTCTTGGCGGACGAACCCAGCTTGGCATCCAAGGTAGCACGACTGCACAAAAATACCACAAGGAGCTAGTAGAGCCTGTTATTTTCCCACAAAAATCCAAATTATGGGTCAGGAATACTCATGCACGATAATGCTTCTTCCCATACGGCGCGGCTGCTGTCGGCCGCTCTCCGAGACCACTATATTAAAGTTTTGGATTGGCCTGCACAGTTGCCCGACTTAAATCCTATCAAGCATGCCTGGGATATGTTACAACGAAAAGCTTTGAGAGATTTCCCGCCAAATTAGACGACGAAACAACAAGTTTACGAACACTTGCGAACAACATGGCACCTCATACCGCAGCAAAAAATTGAAAATATAATTTTAAGTATGAACAATCAAGAACAATTAAGATTTATAATTTATGTAAGAGATGGCAACACTGATTATTAATAATTAGATTTTGTATCATTTTTTCAATATTTATTAAATTTTATAGTTTTATAACAAGAAATAAAATTTTTTCATCATACTAATTTTCTACGGCGATTAAATATTTAACTTTTATTTTATACAAAAAAATTACGAAATAATTTTTTATTTTTTATCGAAGACCTTAAAATAACCTATCATTCTTCCGTTTCCTATATCAGAAAATTCCTTATAGATTTTTAGATGTTTGAAGAAATGTAAAATATCCCTAGATTTTTGTACGTGGTAGAGCCATGCTGCAGCTATATTAGTAGTATAGTTGTAACACGAATGGGTCGGCTCGACCGGGGAAGGACCACGCTCTCACAGAATACCAGCGTCAAATAGCAGCATAACTCTGCTGTGTTTCGTATGGTGAGTGTAGAGAACCGGAGACCCTTTTTACTTGAAACGAGGCATTCCATCTTAGTCCTCACGGGTGGCAACGCATCTGCATTTTGATTCGATGATGAATGTCTCGTAAATGTAGGAGGAGAGATGTCTATGGGCCACAGCAATTACTTACCATCAGGTGGATTGTGTGCTCATTTGTCACCCTGTACTATATAAAAAAAGATTCTGTTGTTGAATATATGTATTATAAATAAACATACTAAAAGTATTTATTAAATTTAAGTAATTAAAAAGAAATGAATAAATGAAATAGTAAAGAATGTAAGACACTATAGTATATAATTTTCAATAACCAATTGAAACTAGATTTCTAATCGGTGGTGGTATGTTGATTCAGCATTTCGTGGCAGATTAACGTGACTATGTATTTAAGTCTTTAACGAAGTGCCTATGCATTTAAGTTTTTGACCACTTTTAAATTATTACGTCAAACTTACTCAAATTCATTACAATGTTAGTAGCAGAAACGTTTCTTTGAAGTACGTACAATACAAAGTACCCAGTCACTTTGTATTAAATTTATTTCAGTTCAAAACAAGTATTAAGTAAAACATTTCGAAGCCCGCAGAGTACATAAAGGTCACAGTTCAATTAAATAGTTAGGGTTAACAAATTTGCTCAATATTGGAAAACGATCCTAGTGTAACTTGTTTACTAGTAAATTATTTATTTTTAATTTAACAAAGGGTCTGAAAACTTTGAATCATATTCAACAGGTTTAAAGTAAATGAACAAACAGTATTTGATCTTTAAATTTTTGAACGGTAAATAACCAAAAATCCGGAATTAAAGTATTTTATGTTTTTTTTTCTACCTACTTCTACCTAATTTCTTTCTACCTACTTCAAAAAGACCGTACTAAATTCTACTGTATATTTTTTTATGTGTGTTACCTCATAACCTTTTACTGGGTGAACCGATTTCGATGATTCTTTTTTTATTTGAAAGCTGGTGCTTTACACGTGGTCCCATATATAATTTGATTAAGGTCTGACCAATAGTTTTTGAGTTATTCTTAATAAATTATATTGAAACCGTATGTACAACATTTTTAATTTTAAATTATGTTTCTATTTAGTACAAGTGTAGGAACTGACTTTCTGCAATGTTTTTGTATAGACAAAAAAAATAATAATGAAAACTAAAAATGTCACTTTACTGTTGACAATTAACTGAATAATGCGTAGCCCACAGAGAAGTAAAACTATTTTGATGTTTTAAAAAAAAACACAACACACTTTAATAATTAGATAAGCTAACTAGATAATCTGCTTAAAGCGCCACAAGTGAAACGAACTGAAGCCTAAAAATCACGCTATCGAGGTTTTCGGAGTACTTCGGTATATACAGAATAGCGCACATGACATGGAGCGTTGTCCGCTCCTAAGTGTGAATATTTATCGGGCTGGATTTCCAATTTTCCTTAGAAGTTCACTGAGGAATATGGATCTCTACTATCATAGGAATGATTTTGGCTTTGTACCTATTGTAAACCCTAATTATCATTATAGTTTTTTTTTTTACTATAGACACAGATAATTAGGAATCAAACATTTACCCTGTTCTATCAGTGGCTTTAGGGACCCACCAAAAATCCAATAGGCAGTGTTCACAAGTTTGTACAACATTTCACAAGTTTAACGCTTAATGTGTATAGATGATGTACAAAGGATACATGTGGAAATGCGCGAGCGTGGAGCGGTCCACGTGGAAGGCGGTGCGTGCCATGTGCACGTAGCGGCGCATGTTTATGTGTGTGTTTGTGTATAGATGATGTACAAAGGATACATGTGGAAGTGCGCGAGCGTGGAGCGGTCCACGTGAAAGGCGGTGCGTGCCATGTACGCGTAGCGGCGCATGTTTATGTGTATGTTTGTGTATAGATGATGTACAAAGGATACATGTGGAAGTGCGCGAGCGTGGAGCGGTCCACGTGGAAGGCGGTGCGTGCCATGTGCGCGTAGCGGCGCGTGTTTATGTGTATGTTTGTGTATAGATGATGTACAAAGGATACATGTGGAAGTGCGCGAGCGTGGAGCGGTCCACGTGGAAGGCGGTGCGTGCCATGTGCGCGTAGCGGCGCGTGTTTATGTGTATGTTTGTGTATAGATGATGTA
Source organism: Parnassius glacialis (assembly GCA_033319125.1). Classification (NCBI taxonomy): domain Eukaryota; kingdom Metazoa; phylum Arthropoda; class Insecta; order Lepidoptera; family Papilionidae; genus Parnassius; species Parnassius glacialis. The sequence goes on along the minus strand of JAVANC010000003.1, from coordinate 16,845,268 downwards.
CAAGGGATACATATGGAAGTGCGGGAGCGTGGAGCGGTCCACATGGAAGGCGACGCGTGCGATGTGCGCGTAGCGGCGCGTGTTTATGTGTGTGTTTGTGTATAGATGATGTACAAAGGATACCTGTGGAAGTGCGCGAGCGTGGAGCAGTCCGCGTGGAAGTTAATGTTAACGCACGCTGTTGTATTTGTATCCCAAATGGTGAAATTGGAAAGGCGCCGTTCCTCTCGCAAGCTTCGTCGCATTCCCCACTAATATATCTCCACTCAGACCTGTTTAAGACTAAAACCTAACTAACCATAACCTACCGGTAACCATAATACGGTAATAAACGCCCTTTCCCGATTGACGCTAGAACAGAGCGTGAACTAAGTGTCTAAAGTAGTTAATTTCTATTTCAAATTATTAAATAAATAAATAAATTTAAATTATTAAAAAAACATTATATCATATGAATTATGCGTCGGCTCAACCGGGGAAGGACCACGATCTCACAGAATAACAGCGTAAAATAGCAGCTTAATGCTGCTGTGTTTCGTATGGTGAGTGTAGAGATCCGGAGAACATTTTTACTACAAAAGAGGCATTCCATCTTAGTCCTCACGGTTGAAAACACATTTGCATTTTGATTCGCAAAGAGGATAGGTGTAGATATCTATGGGCCACAGCAACCACTTATTATCAGGAGGACTGGGTGCTCACTTGTCACCCTTATCTTATAAAAAATCAAAAATAAGTAGACGACTGACAGGATTAGAAGACAATAACAAGGTGAGAGTCAGTTGCTTTTGATAGACGTATTTCGATCATTCAGTCAACCGATATGCATGGATATTTAAAGCTAATTAGCATAACCTTAAAAGTAGTGGCCGTATAAAAAATATTTGAATGTCAATTTTATCCCAGCTCATTTCTTTTCTGTAATCTAAATTCAAATTAATAAAAAGACTGACGGAGGCGATAAAATTGAACTGACTTTATTACGATAAACTTTTTTCCGTGACTGTATTAAAGAATAAGCTGTTTTTAAACGAAATTAAATACATTTTTTAACACTTTCACTGTCCGGTTTCCAGACACAATAGTAAGACAATAGCAGTGCCCTATATGTAGTGCACGGGACAGCGAAAGGGTTAATATGCTCATTTATTTCGTACCGCAATTTTTTTCCATGTTATATACCATGGAATGCCTACATTTAATTATAGGAAAAATGATAAATATACTGAAAATGGATACGATCCAGTGCAATTTTGCTAATGAACATTGGCACCAGTCAAAGCATTATCTCAAGAAGTCATATCAAGACTGTGGTTTCGCTATCGAGGTAGCACTGGCAAGATGTCTGAGCAGCAGTTTTAAGTCAACGATCAAGCTTATAGGCCACTTTGGAATTCAGCACTACAATGAGGCAATCGAAAACAAAGATAACAACTTGGACCTGGACCTGGAAGCTAGAGCTACCTGCAAAATCCCCAGGAATTCAATCCATATCAAGGTGTAAAAATCATGCTTAGGACGGGAATACGCCTTATCGGGGAATCTGACCTTGCAGCAAATTTCCGTGTTTCCGTTCCAAAATTACTTAATGGAATATACTTAATGGAATAACACCGATTGCTAATGAGTGAAAATTTGATACATACTTAAGCAAGCACGTCCGTATACGGTTCACGTGGCAACTCAGTGGCTGCTGCAAAATAATGTGGTGAACCTACGACCCTCGCATGACCGTCTTATTCAAAGTATGCTTTAAATTTTCTCGATAAACCGTGACAGAAAATGAATTTTTCATGTATCTTTGACGAAACTGGTACCTTGTACCACATGGAAACATTTATAACCTCAATTTGTATATGAATAGTCGTTGCAGATGAGCTTTTCACATCGGGGTGCTTTTACAGATTATTTTATTTTATTTTATTGTAAATTTAATGTTTTATTTAACTTTTGACTAAAAAATTACATTAAAAACACAAAATGTTATTTTAGTACACGGTCAATTTTTTAATTTTCAGCAGCTTGCAAACACATTTTTAAACAAATACACTATTTATTGTGATTTATGGATATTTCAAAAAAATATCTGTTGCTTCTTTTCAGTAGATAGAATTATAATTGATATTTTATACATAGACTAACGATCTACCCCGGCTTCGCATAGGTGATTTCTGAAATTCGACGATAGCGCCACCTACCAGGTCTAATTGGGAATCTAAACCATTCTCCGATTAACATCAAAATCGGTCCAGCCGTTTAGAAGGTGTTCAGTCACACACGGCAGACTTATATATATATAATGATAAGCAACCTTTGGACAACACCACAATTTATTTATTTTGATATGAATTACAGTGTCGAAGAAAGAAGATTTTTATAAATGAAAAAGAAGAGGAAAGAAGACTATGGGAGATACCCTATGGGAAAGTGCACGCTCAAAGTTTTGAAATATCTGTTCATGATCGTTATGTGACTAAAATTAAGCAGTCAGCCAACACCCCGTGAACACTTTATTTGTCTTTTCCAAGGTATTGACGAATTTTGTGATATTGGCGACTGTAGTACCAGATATTACGTAGGTTTTGCTATCTGTATCACCAGTTAGATCATTTTTGGTTTGTTATATTAGTTTATCGAAGCCTAAATCACGCTTTCAAAGTTCCGAAGTATTGCGCTATATATAGAACAGCTCTATACTAAAGCATGGAGCGTTGGCTGCTCCTCGGACTGTGCACCTTGCTCGTTGGAAGATCTCCTCTATTGTAGTCACAGCTAAGTTAGTAACTCAGACGTGATTTGAACACGCAATATACAACCTTCGAAAATCTCAACTTCAAGCTTTCGTCAACGTTACACTATTTGCCATATTTGCCACATTTGGCAGACGGGAGGGCAACTGCATTTTCTTAACATATTGATTTTTTGTTATGTTGATGATGTTGTTAATGATGATGCAACTGCAGTTTTTTTAAAATTTTAATTTTTTCGGTTTAATAATGATGATTGATGTAGACTGCCCCAAAAGCCTTCCCAAAAGAATAACACTAAACATGGTTCTGAGCCATCTATATCCATGACTTCTTGCATATCTTACCAGGCCGTCAGTCCATCTAGTGGGGTGCCGCCCTACACTTTATTTACCGGTACGAGGCTGGCACTCGAGAATCTTTCTTCTCCATCGGTTGTCAGTTCTTCGAGCTATATAGCCGTTCGCTTATTACTTCGCCTTACTGATACGTTAAACTATGACTGTTTCTCTAATCCCACTGTGGATATTTTCATTAAGAAGTCTATCACGCAAATACATTTCGATCATAGGCCGCTTTAAAGCAACCGTGCGCAAACGCAACGCTGAGCAATACTGGGCTTCGTCATATGGCCAGCAGGAATGGATCACGTCTCAGATCCATAAGTCTTTACTGGCCACACACACTGGTTGTACACTCTTGTTTTCATGAATAGAATAGAATAGAATAGAATAATTTTTATTCAATATTGATTATTACATAATTCTTATTGAAAGTCATTTTTTATTTACCACTGGTTCGGAATATACCTCTGTCCTGGGAAGAACCAGCAAGAAACCCAGCGGAACTTTTTTTTCAAACATATTTCACTTAACAATAATTTGATTTATACAATTTTTAAATGATTTTTAATAGAACCAGCATGGTGGCGATCACCTTATTCCCAGGGGTTATTTTCATTCATGTATTCCTTGATTATAATAACCCTTTTTGTACAGTTTTTCTTTAATAATACTTTTAACCTTGTTTATTGATAAACTTTGAATATGTTCAAGGATTTTGTTGTAAAAGCGTATACATTGCCCCATAAATGAATTACTGATTCTGTGGAGTCTAGTAACTGGTATTACAAGCTTATGTTTGTTCCTAGTGTTTAAAGAATGCACATCCTTATTCTTATTAAAGCTATTTATGTTTTTATGTACATACATTAGATTTTCAGAAATATATTGCGATGCCAAAATTAATATGTTTATTTCTTTAAATTTTTGTCTGAGGGACTCTTTACAATTTAGGTTATAAATCGCCCGAACGGCTCTCTTTTGCAAAACAAATATAGCTTCAATATCAGTCGCATTACCCCATAGCAAAATTCCATAAGACATTACGCTATGAAAGTAACTAAAATACACTAATCTAGCTGTCTCAACATCTGTGAGACTTCTAATCTTTCTTACAGCATATGCTGCAGAACTAAGTCTGCTTGCTAATTTAGATATATGGGGGCCCCATTGAAGTTTCGCGTCAATAGTAATACCGAGGAAAACAGTGGTATCCACAAGACTCAACTCCTCCCCATTTAATAGCACATTGGTATTCGAATGTTTTACATTAGGTATTGTAAATTTAATACACTTTGTCTTATTGCCGTTCAAGAGTATATTGTTGGCATTAAACCAATGTACTAATTTCGATAGAGCATTATTTACATCGTCATAATTAATTAACTGCCGTTAGAGTTTGAAAATTAAAGAGGTATCGTCAGCAAATAATACTATATCGTGATTGTCCCCTACAAGATAAGGTAAGTCATTAATATAGATTAAAAACAGGAATGGGCCAAGAATCGAGCCCTGAGGAACGCCCATTGATACTACCGATCCGGAGAAACCTTTACCATTTATCACGACTTTTTGAGTTCTGGTACTTAAATATGAAGTAATAAGTCTAAGCGCCAAATTTTTTACACCGTAATGTTGTAGTTTCTTGATTAATGTTTCATGATGAACACAATCGAAAGCCTTGGAAAGATCACAGAAAACACCTAAGGCATCCTGTGAATTCTCCCAGGCATTAAAAATATATTTCATAAGCTCAACGCCGGCGTCAGACGTCGAGCGACCCCTTGTAAATCCAAATTGGTTTTTATGAAGTAATTTATTTGTATTAAAAAAAATTAACAATTGATCCAAAATAATTTTTTCAAAAATTTTACTAAGAGTTGGTAGTACAGAAATAGGTTTAAAATTAGCGGGGTCCAATGTACTACCAGATTTAAATAAAGGTATTACTTTACTATACTTCATTAAATCAGGAAACACACCAGAATCGATACAAGTATTAAAAATAATAGCAAGATGAGGTGCAATTAAATCTATTATGGACGCAATAACTGTCACGGAAATCCCCCACAAATCTGCGGTTTTCTTTACATCAATGGTTTTGAAGTATTTTACAATATAATAATTATCAATATCATGTTTTGAGGCCTATGTTTCAAACAATATATTTTTTAATCTCCCGAACGCTGCACAGTCGAGTTGCGACGATTGGCCTCTCTGATTGAAGTTGGACTTACCTAGTCGGACTACTTGTCTATTTTAAATTGATTTTTATCTTGCTTAGAGATAGATGTCCGAGATATCAAAACATCATGGGAATAGTGTCGGATGATACTTGCTCTTGGATCTCACACTATTATGTGACTCCAACGTCGATATGCACAGCTATCCGTAGAATCTCTCAACCTCAATCAAAATATTAGGTAACTTGGCGTAAAAGAGCAAAATAACGCTGTGTTTTTATTAATTATTATTAACTTAGAGGACTAGAGGCCCTTTTTACTGGTTACGAGGTATTCCATCTTAGTCCTCAGAGGTGACGACGCATCTATCTATAGGCAACAATCCATTTACTTTCAGGTGGACTGTGTGCTCGCTTGTCACCTTTATTCTACAAAAAAGACAGTCAAAAAGTAAATAAATATGCATAAAAGAACACATAGCTGATATAAAGAATCCACGCTCCGGGAAGTCACTGCACTCTGTGAACACATATTGAAATGCTCCCGCCATTACATCACATTCGATAGATCACAAATACTCGCAAAAGAACACCGATTCCTATAAAGGACGACTCGCTAGGCTATTGAGATAAAAAAAAACAAATACACAAAAATTGATGTACATTATACCAACCCACAGAATAATATTACGGATTTTCTTATGTTGCCTCTGCATGTCAATAAAACAAAGCGGGTCTTTTAATATAAATACATTACGACTAGTTCGGGTTTCTCATTCAATCAAGAACGTAAGGAAAATACAAGATACCTGATTCAATAAAGAACACACGAGCGGTATTATATTACAAGGGTTTGAGTACAGATATTATTCTAAAGAGGGAAATAAAACGAATTTCGTCAGCAGGCCGATCGATAATATCTATCAGCTTATAAATTTCACATGTAATAACATAAGAAAACAAGGAATAGCCACTCATAAATGAAAGGTGAAATGGTTTTGTTAACTTTCGTAGGATCATCTCTTGTTATAAGTTATTACCGTAGGCCTAATATTCAATGTGTTATCACGTGTAAAGCTGTTAGCAGGAACACCGTGAGCAATATTATATTTATTTTTTTTGTAATACTGTATTTTTATAATACGAACAAATGTACATTCCCGGTGATGTTAAGTGGCTATGGCTGTAGCCCATGAACTCCTGCAGCGTACTACTAACAAAGAAGGCTCTAGATCTCGAGTAAATGCCTCACAGCTTTTAATCGCTTTCTATATCCAGAACATACTGGCTCTCTATATCCTTCAGATTAGAACATAGTAATGAAAATATTTCTATTTGGCGACAAAAATAGGTAAAAGGGTGATACCTATCCAAACACACTTGGTAGAAAAGAAGTCCTAGCATCTGTTAAATTTTTTTTAATTTAAAATTTTAATTAAAAAAAATTATTATGCCAATGCGATATCAACATCTTTGGTTTTTTATGACTGTTATTTTATGTTACTAAACGAAGCCATTAGTGATTATACATAATATTAACGGCGTGAAAACAAATGAGTAGCTGATTTTTCAAAATCTAATGACGTTAGAAATACTTCTAATAAGGCATTATTTTGAATATTATAGAACTACTATTCGAATGACAATCGAAAAAGCCAGTATTAAAAAACGTTAATTTAATAGAATAGAATAGAATAGAATAAAATAGAATAGAAATATTTTTATTCAATATAGATTAGATGTAATACTTATTGAAAGTAATTTTTTACTTTTACCACTGGTTCGGAAAAAAAACCTCTGTCCTGTGAAGAACCTGCAAAAAACCGAGCGGGGCTTTCTTAAGAGTAAATTGTTTACTTCATAATAAAAAGTAATATTAAACTGTAATTAAGATAAGACTCTGATTTATTTTAAAATCTTTTTGAAATACCAAATTTAAAGTGTCTTTTACACCTTAACTATGTTATACTATTTTGTACCCTAAATATGCTGGAAAAAGTTTGAAAATAATTTTGATTCATAATGTATTCTATAAACTATATAATTATATTACTGACTTACTGACTCATCACAAGATTTATAAAACTATATACCCAATTGACTTGAAATTTTGTATATTTACACATTTCGCATTAAAATATTATCGTGCGCCCAGCAAAGTGAGCGGGTGACGAGTGAGCTCGTAGAGGCATAAAATGTTAAGTTTATTTAAATAATAATAATTAACTATATATACATATTTTTTTATAGGATAGGGTGACGAACGAGCACACAGTCCACCTGATGGTAAGTGGTTGCTGTGGCCCATAGCCATTTACATTTATCCTCGTTTGCGAATCAAAATGCAGATGCGTTGTCACCCGTGAGGACTAAAATAGAATGCCTCTTTTCCGGTAAAAAGGGTCTCCGGTTTACACTCACCATACGAAACACAGCAGCATGAAGCTGCTATTTGACGCTGGTATTCTGTGACAGCGTGGTCCTTCCCCGGTCGAGCCGACCCATTCGTGCTACAACTATACTACTAATGTAGCTGCAGCATGGCTCTACCACGCAATATATATATGTATCTAATCAACTAGTACAAGCCTAGCAAAGAATATGTATTATTACTGCGTAGTATTAGTGTACGTACTTGAATATAAAACACGATGGTGGTGTTTTAGAAGATACTAATATATTACATTATATTAGGCATATCAAGTAAGAGAAAATAAAACCAAGCTACGAATAAAGACAGTTTATAATAGACATTTAATGTGATTCACATACAAAATATATGTTTTTATCTGACAATCCCATTTCGTATTCGCAAAAGTAGAAATATTACAAACGTAAAGCGACGTGTTTGATTTAACATTCACCACAAGTAAATGGTACGAAAGTGCATATACCTGTTACCGTTTCCAACGGGAGCAGTGAGTGATGACTATTATTCACTCACACTGACAAAGTTAGAAGCAAATAGAGGCACAGTCAACAATATTTTTTAAATATTTTTATAAGGCAAACGTTTGTTACATGTTAAATACTGCTTGGTTCAATTGTCTTTATTGTTGTTTCCCACATACTTATTAACGGATATAACTAGCTTTAATATTGTTTTCAACCACATTGACCTGTATAAAAGCAAATTTAAAATTTGAAATTTTAAAAACGATCGAGGAAATCTAACACGTAGTTATCAAAATACAAAAAAGATTTCATAATCTAGTTATGGCTCTTGTAAGTACTATGCAGTGTTTACTAAATACACCTCCCACATTGTGTGTCTATACGGTTTATTTTCGGGGCTAAAATCCATCCATTCATTACAGCTTATACAAGTCCACTGTTCAAAATAGGGATTCCCCATAGATTACTTGATAGAGGCACCATATTGGCTACCACAGTCTTTCACAAGTTTAACTTGTTATCAGGAAAATGCTGGTGCCCATCTCCTGTATCAGTTTCCCTCTGTCGCCCTTACGAATGACACTCACCCTGCATAAGCACATTAAAAAACAAACAAAACAAAGGTAATGCAAAATAATTTGGACAAAACAAAATTTTGTATCTATGAGGAAAACATAACACACACACTAAATAGAAATAAAATTTAATCAAAATATCGAGCCACCGCATGCAAACTCTTTGTCTTCGTAAGGCTTATTTAGTGAGAAATTCGAGCAACGATGCATGTATGAGGAGGTGGAGGAAATGTATGAGGATATCTCTAGAGCCATGCATTCCTCCAAAACCCAATATACGGTGTTAATGGGAGACTTCAATGCAAAACTAGGCACAAGAGAGAACGGTGAGCTGAAAGTAGGGAAATTTGGAATAGGGCAACGGAACCCAAGGGGCCAGCAGCTGGCCGACTTCATGGAGAAAGAGGGACTCTTTATGATGAACTCTTTCTTCAAGAAGCGGCCCCACAGGAAGTGGACCTGGTCGAGCCCCGACGGTTCGACAAAAAATGAGATTGACTTTATTATGACGACCAGACGACAACTGTTCAGTGATGTCTCAGTGATCGCGAGGGTGAAAACCGGCAGCGATCACCGAATGGTTAGAGGCACACTGAACCTAAATGTTAAGTTGGAGAGGTCTCGTCTGATGAAGTCAACGCTCCGTCCCCCTCGTGCTCTAATCCAAAGTCCCGAAACCTTTCAGCTCGAGTTACAAAACCGTTTTCAGTGCCTAGAAGACTGCAATGAAGTGGACGATATGAATGACAAGCTCGTGGAAACTGTCCATGCGGTCGGAGCTAAGTTCTGCAAGACCCACCGCAGAAGAACACAAAAACTCTCCGATCACACTCTTAATCTCATGGCTGTTAGACGGGAGATGAGGCTACATTCTTCAACAGATTTGACAGCATACAGGCAACTGAACAGACAGATCTCCAAATTCATGCGGCGAGACTTACGCAACTTCAATACAGCTCGTATTGAAGAAGCGATCGAGCGGAACCAAGGCTCCAAAGTCTTTGCCAGAGATCTGTCTGCCAGAAAGAGCCAACTGTCAAAGCTGAAGACCGAATGTGGCAGCATCGTTTCCGGGGCACCTGAGATTTTGAGTGAGATTGAGAGGTTCTATGGGCAGCTGTACACGTCATCGTTGGAGCCACACGCAAGTGTGAGTAACGATCCAAGAGCGAGTCTTATTCGACACTATTCCGAAGATATCCCGGACGTCAGTCTGAGCGAGATTAGAATGGCTCTCCAGAATCTTAAAAACGGCAAGGCCCCAGGCGAGGATGGAATTACAGCGGAGCTTCTGAAAGCGGGTGGAAGACCGGTACTTGAAGTCCTTCAGAAGCTCTTTAATTCCGTCCTCCAGGGTGGCATTACACCGGAGGCGTGGAGCAGAAGTGCGGTGGTCTTGTTCTTCAAGAAAGGTGACAACGCTCTCTTGAAGAACTACAGACCGATTTCCCTTCTGAGCCGCGTCTACGTGCTGTTTTCGAGAGTCATTACGATTCGTCTCGCGCGCAGACTTGACGACTTCCAGCCTCCCGAACAAGCCGGTTTCCGAAAGGGCTTTAGCACCATAGACCACATACATACCCTACGGCAAATTGTACAGAAGTCCGAAGAGTACAATTTGCCACTATGTCTGGCGTATGTGGACTATGAGAAAGCCTTTGATTCCGTCGAAATTTAGGCGGTGCTGCAGTCCCTTCAGCGGTGCCAAGTTGACTGTCGGTATATCGAAGTGCTGAAGTGTTTGTACAGTAGAGCTACGATGGCTATCCGAGTACAGAACCAGAGTACGAAACCTATCCAATTGCGGAGAGGTGTAAGACAGGGTGACGTTATATCCCCGAAACTCTTCACCGCTGCATTGGAAGACGTTTTCAAGCTTCTGGACTGGAAAGGATACGGAATTAACATCAATGGCGAGTACATCACTCACCTTCGATTTGCCGACGATATAGTCCTCATGGCAGAATCGCTGGAGGAGCTAAGCACTATGCTCAATGACCTCAATAGTGTCTCCCAACGGATAGGTCTTAAGATGAACATGGACAAAACAAAGATTATGTTTAATGTCCATGTCACACCTATGCCGGTAGTTGTTGGGAGCACTAAGCTCGAAGTTGTTGACGAGTATATTTACCTGGGACAAATAGTCCGACTAGGTAAGTCCAACTTCGACCGAGAGGTCAATCGACGGATTCAACTCGGCTGGGCAGCGTTCGGGAAGCTACGACACATCTTCTCGTCAGAAATACCTCAAAACCTTAAAACAAAATTGTACAACCAGTGCGTGTTGCCAGTGATGACTTACGGAACTGAGACGTGGTCCTTCACTGCTGGCCGTATGAGGAAGCTCAAGGTCGCTCAGCGAGCTATGGAGAGGGCTATGCTCGGAGTTTCTCTGCGTGATAAACTTAGGAATAAGGATATCCGCAGTAGAACCAGAGTAACCGACATAGCCCAACGGATTAGTAAGCTGAAGTGGCAGTGGGCCGGCCATATAGCTCGAAGAACCGACAACCGATGGGGAAGAAAGGTTCTCGAGTGGCAGCCTCGTACCAGTAGGCGAAGTGTAGGGCGTCCCCCCACAAGATGGAGTGACGACCTGGTAAGACATGCAGGAAGTCGATGGATGCAGGTGGCTCAGGACCGTGCTTTGTGGCATTCCTTGGGGGAGGCCTATGTTCAGCAGTGGACTTATGAAGGGCTGTAATGATGAATGATGATGCATGTATAACCATTCCGTTTAACAACGGGGAGTAGATTCGAAAGAATAAGACGTCGGGTACTGCGACCGCCAATCTGCCTGTCAAACGAAGTGATTGCGGTAATTCCTCCCTACAAAGAGATGGAAGAGACAGATGATGCCCAGCAATGGATAATCAAGTGTGCAAGCTGATCAAAATAGGAATAAATTTCAGTTTTGTTTTTTTATTTCATTTAATGGGTTGTTCTCTTACGACGCCCACGAGATGAAATGGGGAGATGGATGCTCCTACTTTACCGCACATAAACATAGTACAATGAATGGTGATTTTCTGACACTTTAATGTATATTTATTATATGTTACTATAATGATTTCTTATATTTACGCGAACACTACACATTGATTAAAACTACTTTTACGGATTAAACGCGAACGGTTAATTAAACGCGATAGAATCCGTAAAAGTAGTTTTATTCAATAAGTGTTACTAGTTATACATACTGTTACAATATATATTATGTATGTATGTACTATATATATATATATATATATATATATATATATATTTTCTTTTTGTGACAAACGAGCCCACAGTCCACCTGATGGTAAGTAGTTGCTGTGACACATAGACATCTACATCTATCCTCAGTTATGAATCAAAATGCAGATTCGTTGTCACCCGTGAGGACTAAGATGTAATGCCTCTTTTCCAGTAAAATGGGTCTCCGGTTCTCTACACTCACCATACAAAACACAGCAGCGTTAAGCTCCTATTTTACGCTGGTATTCTGTGAGAGCGTGGTCATTACCCGGTCTAGCCGACCCATTCGTTCTACAACTATACTACTAATATAGCTGCAGCATGGCTCTACCACGTATAATATATATATATATATATATATATATATATATATATATATATATATATATATATATAGTACATACATACATAATATATATTGTAACAGTGTGTATAACTAGTAACACTTATTGAATAAAACTACTTTTACGGATTCTATCGCGTTTAATTAACCGTTCGCGTTTAATCCGTAAAAGTAGTTTTAATCAATGTGTAGTGTTCGTGTAAATATAAGAAATCATTATAGTAACATATAATAAATATACATTAAAGTGTCAGAAAATCACCATTCATTGTACTATGTTTCTGTGCGGTAAAGTAGGAGCATCCATCTCCCCATTTCATCTCATGGGCGTCGTAAGAGAACAACCCATTAAATGAAATAAAAAAACAAAACTGAAATTTATTCCTATTTTGATCAGCTTGCACACTTGATTATCCATTGCTGGGCATCATCTGTCTCTTCCATCTCTTTGTAGGGAGGAATTACCGCAATCACTTCGTTTGACAGGCAGATTGGCGGTCGCAGTACCCGACGTCTTATTCTTTCGAATCTACTCCCCGTTGTTAAACGGAATGGTTATACATGCATCGTTGCTCGAATTTCTCACTAAATAAGCCTTACGAAGACAAAGAGTTTGCATGCGGTGGCTCGATATTTTGATTAAATTTTATTTCTATTTAGTGTGTGTGTTATGTTTTCCTCATAGATACAAAATTTTGTTTTGTCCAAATTATTTTGCATTACCTTTGTTTTGTTTGTTTTTTAATGTGCTTATGCAGGGTGAGTGTCATTCGTAAGGGCGACAGAGGGAAACTGATACAGGAGATGGGCACCAGCATTTTCCTGATAACAAGTTAAACTTGTGAAAGACTGTGGTAGCCAATATGGTGCCTCTATCAAGTAATCTATGGGGAATCCCTATTTTGAACAGTGGACTTGTATAAGCTGTAATGAATGGATGGATTTTAGCCCCGAAAATAAACCGTATAGACACACAATGTGGGAGGTGTATTTAGTAAACACTGCATAGTACTTACAAGAGCCATAACTAGATTATGAAATCTTTTTTGTATTTTGATAACTACGTGTTAGATTTCCTCGATCGTTTTTAAAATTTCAAATTTTAAATTTGCTTTTATACAGGTCAATGTAGTTGAAAACAATAATTAAAGCTAGTTATATCCGTTAATAAGTATGTGGGAAACAACAATAAATACAATTTAACCAAGCAGTATTACAAACGTTTGCCTTATAAAAATATTTAAAAAAAATTGTTGACTGTGCCTCTATTTGCTTCTAACTTAGTCAGTGTGAGTGAATAATAGTCATCATTCACTGCTCCCGTTGGAAACGGTAACAGGTATATGCACTTTCGTACCATTTACTTGCGGTGAATGTTAAATCAAACACGTCGCTTTACGTTTGTAATATTTCTACTTTTGCGAATACGAAATGGGATTGTCAGATAAAAACATATATTTTGTATGTGAATCACATTAAATGTCTGTTATAAACTGCCTTTATACGTAGCTTGGTTTTATTTTTTCTTATTTGATATGCCTAATATAATGTAATATATTAGTATCTTCTAAAACACCACCATCGTGTTTTATAGTCAAGTACGTACACTAATACTACGCAATAATAATATATATTCTTTGCTAGGCTTGTACTAGTTGATTAGATACATATATATATATATATATATATATATATATATATATATATATATATATATATATTGCGTGGTAGAGCCATGCTGCAGCTATATTAGTAGTATAGTTGTAGCACGAATGGGTCGGCTCGACCGGGGAAGGACCACGCTCTCACAGAATACCAGCGTCAAATAGCAGCTTCATGCTGCTGTGTTTCGTATGGTGAGTGTAGAGAACCGGAGACCCTTTTTACTGGAAAAGAGGCATTCTATCTTAGTTCTCACGGGTGACAACGAATCTGCATTTCAAATCGCAAACGAGGATAAATGTAGATGGCTATGGGCCACAGTAACCACTTACCATCAGGTGGACTGTGTGCTCGTTCGTCACCCTATCCTATAAAAAATATGTACATATATAGTTAATTATTATTATTTAAATAAACTTAACATTTTATGCCTCTACTAGCTGATACCCGCTCGCTTTGCTGGACGCACTATAATATTTTAATGCGAAATGTGTAACTATACTAAATTTCAAGTCAATTGGGTATATAGTTTTATAAATCTTGTGATGAGTCAGTAAGTCAGTAACATAATTATATAGTTTATAAAATACATTATGAATCAAAATTATTTTCAAACTTTTTCCAGCATATTTAGGGTAAAAAATAGTATAATGTAGTTAAGGTGTAAAAGACACTTTAAATTTGGTATTTCAAATAGATATTAAAATAAATCAGAGTCTTATCTTAATTACAGTTTAATATTACTTTATATTATGAAGTAAACAATTTACTCTTAAAAAAGCCCCGCTCGGTTTTTTGCGGGTTCTTCCCAGGACAGAGATTTTTTTCCGAACCAGTGGTAAAATTAAAAAATTACTTTCAATAAGTATTACATGTAATCCTATTGAATAAAAATATTTCTATTCTATTTTATTCTATTCTATTCTAATAAATTACCGTTTTTCAATACTGGCTTTTTCGATTGTCATTCGAATAGTAGTTCTATAATATTCAAAATAATGCCTTATTAGAAGTATTTATAACGTCGTTAGATTTTGAAAAATCATCTACTCATTTGTTTTCATTTTGTTAATATTATTTAGAATCATTAAATAATTGCTTCGTTTATTAACATAAAATAATAGTCATAAAAAACCAAAGATGTTGATATCGCATTGGCATATTAAATTGCATATAAAATATTTAACAGATGCTAGGACGTCTTTTCTACCAAGTGTCTTTCGATAGGTATCACCCATTTACCTATTTCTGTCGCCAAATAGAAATATTTTCATTACTGTGTTCTAATCTGAAGGATATAGGGAGCCAGTATGTTCTGGATATAGAAAGCGATTAAAAGCTGTGAGGCATTTACTCGAGATCTAGAGCCTTCTTTGTTAGTAGTACGTTGCAGGAGTTCATGAGCATAGCCCCTTAACATCACCGGGATTGTACACAATAATATAATAATAATTTATAATAATATAATAATAATTTATAATAATATATTAATAATATTTTTAGTCAGGAAAATTTTTCAAAAACATACATTTGCATCTGTGCCTGAACTAAGCATTGAGCTTGTATCTCAGGCAACAGTGCTCTTTCTTATGGTACAATTTTACAAAAATCTTTCTGATTTAGAAACTTAGGTAAACATATCAACAATTTCGTTTTAAAGTATGAAATTAAACCTATTGTTAGTTTTTTAAGTGTGAAGTGTCAATTGTGTGTGTGTGTGTGTGTGTGTGTGTGTGTGTGTGTGTGTGTGTGCGTGCGCGCGCGTGTGTGTGTGTGTGTATGTGTGTGCGTGTGTGTGTGTGTGTGTGTGTGTGTGTGTGTGTGTGTGTGTGTGTGTGTGTGTGTAATAATAATAATAATAATAATAATAAGAAGACATCAATTCATGGTGTATAAATAGCACATTATAAAAAGTAATTCAATTATTTAGAGATTTTAATAAGTCTTCGGTTTCATCATAATTTAGTTTTTGAAGCCATTTCAATAGAGTTTTTTTACATTGATTTTTATTCAGAGTGTATAAGTTTAGTTGCTTATTTATTTTATTGTACATGAATGGACCAAGAAAACTAAAATATTTATGTGCATAGGAATGTTTAAAGGTAAGGTTTATAGCACACTTTTTCCGGTCTTCTCTTTGTTAATTGAGATGAGATAAAATTTAATAGCATGTGTTGTTTTAAAATTGTAAGATAAATGAATAATTGTCGGACTGTTAAGACTTCACAGGTTTTATATAGTTCATAAGTCGGATAAAGAATGGATCGAAAAGTACAAACCTTTAGAACTGCTCTCTGAGCTCTTTCTAGGGGAATTAATGTAGTTTTTGAAGCTCCGCCCCACATTTATTCGTATTATAAAAAATACAGTATTACAAAAAAAAAAAATATAATATTGCTCACGGTGTTCCTGCTAACAGCTCTACACGTGATAACACATTGAATATTAGGCCTACGGTAATAACTTATAACAAGAGATGATCCTACGAAAGTTAACAAAACCATTTCACCTTTCATTTGTGAGTGGCTATTCCTAGTTTTCTTATGTTATTACATGTGAAATGTATAAGCTGATGGATATTATCGATCGGCCTGCTGACGAAATTCGTTTTATTTCCCTCTTTAGAATAATATCTGTACTCAAACCCTTGTAATATAATACCGCTCGTGTGTTCTTTATTGAATCAGGTATCTTGTATTTTCCTTACGTTCTTGATTGAATGAGAAACCCGAACTAGTCGTAATGTATTTATATTAAAAGACCCGCTTTGTTTTATTGACATGCAGAGGCAACATAAGAAAATCCGTAATATCATTCTGTGGGTTGGTATAATGTACATCAATTTTTGTGTATTTGTTTTTTTTTTATTTCAATAGCCTAGTGAGTCATCCTTTATAGGAATCGGTGTTCTTTTGCGAGTATTTGTGATCTATCGAATGTGATGTAATGGCGGGAGCATTTCAATATGTGTTCACAGAGTGCAGTGACTTCCCGGAGCGTGGATTCTTTATATCAGCTATGTGTTCTTTTATGCATATTTATTTACTTTTTGACTGTCTTTTTTGTAGAATAAAGGTGACAAGCGAGCTCACAGTCCACCCGAAAGTAAATGGATTGTTGCCCATAGATAGAAGATGCGTCGTCACCTCTGAGGACTAAGATGGAATACCTCGTAACCAGTAAAAAAGGCCTCTAGTCCTCTAAGTTTACCATAAAAAACACAACGTTATTTTGCTCTTTTACGCCATGTTACCTAATATTTTGATTGAGGTTGAGAGATTCTACGGATAGCTGTGCATATCGACGTTGGAGTCACATAATAGTGTGAGATCCAGGAGCAAGTATCATCCGACACTATTCCCATGATGTTTTGATATCTCGTACATCTATCTAAGCAAGATAAAAATCAATTTAAAATAGACAAATAGTCCGACTAGGTAAGTCCAACTTCAATCAGAGAGGCCAATCGTCGCAACTCGCCTGTGCAGCGTTCGGGAGATTACAAAATATATTGTTTGAAACATAGGCCTCAAAACATGAAAACAAGAGTGTACAACCAGTGCGTGTGGCCAGTAAGGACTTATAGATCTGAGACGTGATCCATTCCTGCTGGCCATATGACGAAGCCCAGTACTGCTCAGCGTTGCGTTTACTCACGGTTGCTTTAAAGCGGCCTATGATCGGAATTTATTTGCGTGATAGACTTCTTAATGAAAATATCCAAAGTGAAATTGAGGTTTTTTTTTTTATAGAATAGGGGGCAAACGAGCATGCGGCTCACCTGATGGTAAGTGACTACCGCCGCCCATGAACAACCGCAATACCAGGGGAATTGCAGATGCGTTGCCGACCTTTTAGAAAGGTGTAAGCTCTTTTCTTGAAGGTTCCTAAGTCGTATCGGTCCGGAAAATTCGCTGGTGGTAATTGATTCTACAAGGAAGTCGCGCGAGGGAAAAAACTTCTTCTAAATCGCACAGTGGTGGACCGCAAATAATCGGTTAATTAAACGCGATAGAATCCGTAAAAGTAGTTTTATTCAATAAGTGTTACTAGTTATACATACTGTTACAATATATATTATGTATGTATGTACTATATATATATATATATATATATATTATACGTGGTAGAGCCATGCTGCAGCTATATTAGTAGTATAGTTGTAGAACGAATGGGTCGGCTAGACCGGGTAATGACCACGCTCTCACAGAATACCAGCGTAAAATAGGAGCTTAACGCTGCTGTGTTTTGTATGGTGAGTGTAGAGAACCGGAGACCCATTTTACTGGAAAAGAGGCATTACATCTTAGTCCTCACGGGTGACAACGAATCTGCATTTTGATTCATAACTGAGGATAGATGTAGATGTCTATGTGTCACAGCAACTACTTACCATCAGGTGGACTGTGGGCTCGTTTGTCACAAAAAGAAAATATATATATATAGGCTGTCCCAGTAATGGTAGATAATCTGGTACGTACGTGTTCGGGCGGGGAGAAGGTGGCCTCGGTTCCCTAAAAAAAAATTCTATCCCAAACGGTTCGCGGTCTACACCGTGTTTTATAAAATTCCGAAATTTCGTACTTCTGTTCACATTTGTGCTCATCACGTCCGCAGTTTAATGCCTAGATCGAATTTTTTTCTTTTAATGTGTTCCCTAATAATGATGATTCTAAATTACTCTTAAAATTTTTTAACTACTATGGGTAGTATTTTACAAGACGGCACTAAGCATAAGTTATTTTTTTTTTACTTTATTTAACTGCTAAGTTTGAGCACCTGTGGTGAAAAAAAACGAACAGGGTCTATGTGGCCAACCATTTATAAAGTTTGCCTATATCATGAGGATTGTAAAACATCAGCATACCATGTACTTAATGTTATTACTTACTGAGCTATAGCCGTTAATGTGTAAAAGTAGGCATTTCATTACAAAATTACAAAATTATTGACAGATAATTTTTTTTAAACATTGCATGTCTTTATTAGGTTAGTACATTTGTCGCTCTTGAAAATTTTACTTTACTACCTGCTCGCCTTGTTTGGACGAATTCTAAGCTGTGTGAGCGAGACAACAAAAAATCTAATGGGTTAATGTCAGGTGATCTTGGTGGCCACTATATCGGTACCATTCGGCCGATCCACCGGTCACGGTTGACTTCGTTTAGGTAACTCCTTACTTGGACGGCGTAATGTGCCGGGCAACCATCATTTTGGAGCTACATTCTTCGCCGGATGTCTAGTAGCTCATCTGCTAATAAATGGGGCAGCTCATTTTGCAGAAATTCTAAATAATTGGCTCAATTCAGTTTACCCGGTTTGTTCGTTGCCAACTGTGCAGATTTTGCAAGTTAAGGTATTCGTCTCTTTTACACGTTGACTCGTCGCTTCACAATTTTTTTCTAAAAAACCCGGAA
The DNA here is from genome assembly GCA_033319125.1 of Parnassius glacialis. Lineage (NCBI taxonomy): Eukaryota > Metazoa > Arthropoda > Insecta > Lepidoptera > Papilionidae > Parnassius > Parnassius glacialis. The sequence continues at coordinate 16,825,863 of JAVANC010000003.1, read as the reverse complement.
ACTTCATCCATTCGCCTGAGCATTTCTATGCAAAAAGTAACTCGTGCTCGGTAGTCACGTTGTTGAAGAGTTTGCACACGTGTAACATGATAAGGTTGAAGTCTCCATTTTTTGACAATCCGATGTACTGTAGAGTGCGATACTCCAGTGCGTTTTTCGATATCTCGCATCGAAATAGACGAATCTTTTCTGCCGATTTCCATAAAGGAGACGGTACTCAATTCGACTGCACATGCGATGTCGAGAAGGTCGAGATACGCACTAACCATATTATTTAACAATAACCAAACACGAATTCATACAATGGAGAATCTGTCGATCCTTTTTACTCACATTAATCCTAAGCACCGTTTGTCTTTCTCACACAGCTTAGAATTCATCCAAACAAGGCGAGCAGGTAGTAAAGTAAAATTTTCAAGGGCGACAAATGTACTTACCTAATAAAGACATGCAATGTTTAAAAAAACTATCAGCCAATAATTTTGTAATTTTGTAATGAAATGCCTACTTTTACACATTAACGGCTATAGCTCAGTAAGTAATAACATTAAGTACATGGTATTTTAATATTTTAGAATCCTTATGGTATAAGCAAACTTTTTAAATGGTTGGCCACACAGATTCTATACGTTTTTTTTTCACCACAGGTGCTCAAACTTAGCAGTTAAATAAAGTAAAAAAAATAAATTTATGTTTAGCGCCGTTTTGTAAAACACTGCCCATAACTTAATTATTAGGGAACATGTTAAAGGCAAAAAATCCGATCTAGGCATTAAACTGAGGACGTGATGCCCACAAATGTGAGCAGAAGTACGAATTTTCGGAATTTTATGAAACATGGTGTAGACCGAGAACCGTTCGGGATAGAATTTTTTTTAGGGAACCGAGGCCGCCCGAATACATACGTACCAGATTTTCCACCATTACTGGGACACCCTGTCGGCTCGACCGGGGAAGTACCACGCTCTCACAGAATACCAGCGTCACATAGCAGCTTCATGCTGCTGTGTTTCGTATGATGAGTGTAGAGTACCAGAGACCCTTTTTACTGGAAAAGAGGCATTCTATCTTAGTCCTCACGAGTGACAACGCATCTGCATTTTGATTCGTAGTTGAGGTATATATCAGGATTGCCTGGTAGAGAATGCCACATGGCATTAAAAACCCTATGTACCATTTACTTTAAGGTGTGACATTTAAGCTTTTTAAATAAAAATAAAAAATATATGTATACTCCAGAATCCAATATACTTACTACAGAATTCTTAAACATCGACGTTGTAATTTTTCTTAGTGAATTTATTTCTTTTGGTGTTATTTTGGTAAAGGTTTTACTGATTATAGTTTAACGGTTTATATATTTGCCCTTGCTGGATACAGGCCTCCTCCTTGCATGCATTTTGATGGACTTTAATGCCCTTGAAACATTAAAAATTCTAAGAATATAAATTATATTTTATTTATTTTTAGGTTTCGTCACAATGTTTGCTTTCACCGCCCATGTTGTGTTAAATCAGTGCATAAAATTATAGATAATTATTTCAGCAGTGTTGACGGGGATTACCAACACGGCTCTGGTTATAGATTCAAACTGAATATAAATTGCACTGTTTACAATTTTATATATCATAAATTCTTATATGGCATACACAACAAACATATTGACAGCAAAGTTAACAAAAACTCTATCGATAGGTTCTAAACGTCTTTGGGCAAATAGTAGAATTATCAGCTAAAATATATATTAGAAAAATTTGTGTAACAGATTGAAGCTTTAATGAAAGTAGCACTTGGTATACATGTCACTGAAACAAGCCTACTAAAGGTTTTATTATTGGATTTTGAAACGTTTGGAGAGTGGCAATGCTACATATTGCAAATAACGTTCCGAAATAAAATCTTTACACTTATGCTGCGACCGTTTTTGCGTATCTTATCTCCCTAAATATATAAATAAAACTTGTAGTATTAAAGTGATTATTATACTTGCCAACGTGCTATGCTTGAAGTAGTTTCGCTGTTTTAGTTTTATTTTACAAAATAAAATTCATATTAAAACTAGACACATTCGTTTGTTAATTTATTACTTATATAATAGCCGTGTAGTGACGGCGTAAGAGAATCCATTGTTTCTTATCATCGTGTCGTAAAAGGTAACAGTGGTAAATAAAACAAGAAATGGCCGCAGTGTCATCGCAATAACTACTGGAAATTAAACCAACCTCCCCCCCCCCCCTCCCTTCCTCTATGCGGCAGGGAGAGGCCTATGTTCAGCAGTGGACTTTTGATAGACTGTAAGGAATGAAATAATGAATGAATGTATTTTATATTAATACTAGGTATAAAAATTAAAATAACATCTTTTATACGTCCCACTTTACATTCTACCCTCATTTCTATGACTACCTTGGATTTGCAGAAGCTAAATACAATGTGAATTCATGAAGAAAAACTCGTGGATTCATTTTGTAGTTTTGCACTGTTTTAGTGCTTCAGAAACTTCTTACCTTGAAATGTTGAGATCGTGGGAAAATCTGCATGTTTAAGGAACAAAATATTTAGAAGACATTTGAAGACACGTTCTAGAGCAGAGCGGCGGACTAATTCCCTCAAACCACTCTCGGGAATAAGAGAAAGCTCGTTCACAACAATGGAACGATGTATAAAGACTGTAAATTTCCTTTTTTAAATTTTTAAAAGGGATAATGTACACATTAGTAGTGTACACTACAAGTAGAATCGTAAATTCAATCAAAAGTGTATCCACAGTGCGGATCTGTTTGAAAAACTGATCATAACTGAAATGATTTGAACATATCGGATATTTCATTCAAGAAGCGGAATGCATCCATAGATTGATGGAAAATTATTTATTTTGACGGTTATTCCAGCTAATTTATACATCTAATTCTACACATATGAATAAAGTCTGTAATATCGAAATAACTGGCTTATATTAAGCCCAGTGGATTATTCTTATACTATTAAGAAATGAATGATCATTTGTTTTAAAAACTATATTTCTGTCTTTCCGAGCTAATCTTTGAAATAGCGAACCACTAGTGATTAAACTTAACAAACAGATAGCAATGCCAGGAGTGATCTAGGCTTATAATTCATTTAAGATTTTTGTTAATTCGAAAAACTGATAAAATTAATATTTCTTTTGATTATCTAATAAACATTAAAAGATATAAAAAAGTTTCAAACAATAATTTTGCATTTTCAATTTTACACAAAAAAAGTTTTCTAACTTTATCTTCTACCTCTTAAAGTTTTGATGCTTAATGGATTTTTATATTTTTTTTACTTCAACACCATTTTGTTTTGGGTGTTAAAGGATAAAGTGGTAAGATCATTGTCACGTGAGATTAATAGATATCCAATTTTTAAATTAAACACTGTCCCATATCGCATATAGTTTTTGAGATAATAACTAAAAACTTAGTTTAAAGTAGTTTTTCAATATTATATCAAGTAATCTGCAGATTTAGTAATGTAAGTTCTACACCGAATTCAAAAAATATATGTTTTAAATAAAATACAATAAATGGCATAAATCCATCCAATCCATACAAATAAGACTATTTGATCCATAAACCCATCTAAATGGCTTATTAGGCCCAGCTACTCCTGTTTCTAAGTTATACATACTGTGAGAATGTGTGGTGCAGAGTCCTCGTCCCTCCCATTAATGAAAGCAGTTCGCTCTAGCTCCGCGACACGCCTGCTTGGTGATTTTTTGCGGAAGTCATTAGATAAGACTTCCAACACCTCGTTGGATCTGAACATTTTAATATAGAGCCATGATGCAGATATATTATACGTGGTAGAGCCATGCTGCAGCTGTATTAGTAGTATAGTTGTAGCACGAACGGGTCGGTTCGACCGGGGAAGAACCACGCTCTCACAGAATACCAGCGTGAAATAGTAACTTAACACTGCTGTGTTTTGTATGGTGAGTGTAGAGAACCGGAGAACCTGTTTACTGGAAAAGAGGCATTCCATCTTAGCCCTCACGGGTGATAACGCATCTGCATTTCGATTCTTTAGTGAGGGTAGATGTAGATGTCTACGGGTCACAGAAACCACTTACCATCAGGTGGACTGTGTGCTCGTTTGTCACCCGATCCTATAAAAAATAAATATTATGGTTGTAGCATGAATGGGTCGGCTCGACCGGGAAAGGACCACGCTCTCAAAGAATATCAGCTGAGTGCTGCTGTATTTTGTATGGTGAGGAACTGCAGTATTTCTCATGGTACTTAAAAACAATGTTTTCTGTTCTTTTTAGAAAACATTGTTTTAATATATCTCGTAATGAAAGACTGATCGCAAGTAATAAACAAATAAATAATAAAAGGAATAAAAAAATACAGGTAGTGAAATTTTCCATTACACTTAGCTGCCTTATTACTTATCATACTTTTGAAATGTATCAAACATTTGAATAAAATTATTGTTTTTAAATCTTATTATTTGTTTTCTTAATTACGTCTATACAACAAGACAAATTGACGTGTTGATCTTCAATTACATAAGGCTTGATTTATAGCTAATTCTTATTTTATCTGAGATACGATAAGTCACACTAATTACATGTTCATGTAAGTACCTACGTGGGTATTGTTCTTTATCGCTAATAATTATAGGAACCTATCGTGGATTGCCAACTATTAAGCAATTTTGTAGCCCACTTGGATCATATTATCTTTTAGAACAGATTTGCTAATAAAGTTGATAAATTTAAAAAAAAAACTTATTAAATTATTATTGTAGACATTTTTAGTAAAAATATTTCTACCAAGCGAAGAATTAAAATTCATTGTACAATTATTTTGTAGTTAAAACACAATACAGTACTAAGTATTAAAACTAACTTGTAAACTCTTTGCATTAAATATTCTTGGAAATATTATTATAATAATATTATTTTACTACCTCTGTATTATTCAACGGATATAAACGACGATGCAGAAAATGTTTGTTTCGTAGCTACGAGTAGATATCTTACTTGCTTAGCGTCGTGATATCTGCATTGCAGGGAGCTGTGCATAAATATGACGAGTACTCGCTATGATGCTTTCCACTGATATATTCCGATAGAAGTGCAGTATCTTGGTTTCATGTGATGCATCTTTTGGTATATTGATTTGTGAAATAATATTACTAAGTTTTGTTGCATGTTATTTTTATACTATTAATCGTAAGTTATATTTTACAATTAGTATGATATTTGTAACAGTTTTTTAGAATAAAAATTATTTAATCTAAAGTTCTTATCAGTTCTTAATATTATAGTTTTTAATATTGTATATACGTATAGATGGATTTTTGTTATTAACTTAATTATATGTCAAACAAAATATTATATTGTGTTCTTAATTATTATTAGAATATTTGCCTATATATAATTGAACTAAATATAATAACATAAACACAAATGATATCATAATTGCCATTATATTTTTATGTATTTTCATGTAATTGATTTTTGTTGTATTCAGATTATGTAATCAATGCTGACGCATATTGACAAAATGTATTTGTTATAGAAACAGTTTTTAGAATTATAAATTTGACAAAGTAAATGCCGTGTAATATTAATAACATTTTACCCCCTGACATATTTAAATTAATTATAATTAATAATTATTTATTTTTTGTAATATTTGAATACTAGCGACTCGACGCCACTCTGGCAAAGCCAGGGCGGGATCTATTAATGTAGCATCATTTATATTTTCAAAGTAATCATCAATTATCATAGATATATCATAGCATCATCATAGCCACTCAGCGGGGGGAACGCTGCCAGCGTTCTTGGCACGATTCCACGGGGAGTAGGACTGTATAATAATTAGGTTATTAGTTATAGTTTTTTTGAAGTTACACTTCTTTTGGGGCGTTTGGGAAAATGAAAGTGAATTTATTAAGATGCGCGCGCACACCGACACCTAAAAACGACACCATGAATTTGTTACGATGCGCGCGCACACTGACACCTAAAAGCGAGTAGTATAACTTCCTACATGCGTACATAAGTACACACACACACTTTTTTATTATAATTTTTTAATATTGTATATATTTAAATATTGTATATAAAGTTATGGAAATAAATTACCCCTTATTTTATCGTACTCGTATTTTAAGTTTTCGGATAAACTATAGCTAAGCATTTGCAACACTAGAAAAACAGACAGACAGACGGCCCGACAAAAAAATTACAAATGTATATTGATGCCTTAATGATATGCAAATAACCTCTGACCTAGACAAAAGAGAGTTATTTCGATTCACTTTAATTTGATATTTACATACTCGTATATAAAATTGAAGTGTATCGAAAATATTTACAATTATTATATAATTAGGTGTATAGATGACGATATTTATTCACGTTGTTAAAGGTCGCCAACTTCGTAAGGTATGTATATATAAGGTATTGTAACGCTATATTATAGAGTATGAGTAACTACATCTCGTAACGGATTCACCGTTGGGTAAATGGTTCACCAAATGTTCCAATTTCAGTTTCCGCTTTTGTGTGGAATAAAAATGATGGATATTATTCATTCACTCATTCCCAATTGGAACACCGAGGCAAAGTTGGTAGAGAATCGATTACAATCAGATGTGGTTTTAGATTGAATCGTTGGGAAAACTGTTCCGAGATATTGTTCTTTGAAACAATATCATGAGTTATGGCATGAAATTCAGAAAGTAGTGAATATTATTTCGAATTTAGATTATCTTTTGGTTCTTAACTAGCATTTATTAAACTTATCATAAATTGTAGTGATTTTTCTAAAAGTCAGAAACAACATACACACCGTTAGCGGTCGTATAAAAATATCCACTACACTATATTGTTCCGTAGATGACGTAAGAGGTGACATAGGGGAAAACACGAGGAGATGGGCAGCCATGTCTTCCTTATAACAACTTAAAAAGGAAAAATAAATCTGCGGTTGCCAGTCGTGGCAACTATAGCAAATATTCCCCCTATGAGACAATCTATGGTGAAATTCTACGTTCAGCAGTGGACTTATGATGGGAAGTTACGGTAACGGTAAGAAATAATTGCACAATACACCTGATGGTAAGTGGATCCTGTGGCCTATAACCACCAACATTTATTCTCTATTAAAAATCAAAATTTAGATGCTTTCTTATCCCTGGGAAGTAATGTGATTTGCTGCGTTACAAATAAAAACCATTTCCAGTTATTTTCCACCATATGAAACACGGTCCTTTTTCTTTCGAGTTGAACAATTTGTACTTAAGCTATAATACAGCTGCAGCATTGCCTAACCACGTAAAACTAGTCAATGCTCTCCAATCTATCGCCTTAATAGTTATATTTTAAAAATAAATATGAAAATTTTGATATACTTCAACTCCATCGACTAGTTAAAAATTGCATATTGAGTACATACTCTTTGTAATAATCACTGATGTCCGTGGTGTGACCTATTATAAGGTTTTTAATACAATTTTCATCTTTCATGTCTGAAAACTTACATATTATTTTCTCCAGTAGTTAGTAATTGTACAATTTATATTCTAATATACAACTGTTAGATGTTGGTTTGAAATAAAAAAAAATCCTGGCAATTTCCGACACGGTAAAAACTTTCAAATGTTTACCCATTTCTTTTTAATATTATAATTGTAGTGCTAGAAATGTAGGCATTATCGATGTAACGTTTATTTGATGAGATCGGATTTCGGCATTGATTTGATGTCAAATACTCGGGGATAAACCGAAGCATACATAAATGTTTCGACCCCGAAAAGCACTATTTACATACAGTTGTTGGTCTCGAGAAGGATTAGATCCCAGAAACCGCAACCACTAACAAGGACTCGTAGCTGGTAGTTGATAACAATATAATATATTCAGTAATATTAAAGGCAAGCAAGCACATACTTGCTTTTATCGTCTGTATCTGATTTTAAGTGTTTACTTCATCTAGACAAGATTCTATCACTAAAACCTTGCCTTGATGAAGTAAGCACTTAGTTCAGATGGACACCCATCTCAAGGCGGCAAAACCATAAAATCATTGATCCCAAATTCAAATGTCTAGTTATGAGGAGCAACCATTACGAGTGCGAGGGTATCGGTTCTGCACTCGAGCATGGTATAGGGAATTGGATGGAGTCACATTTGGAATTCTGACCTCAAATTAAATACAGCCACTTAACTGCAAAATATTTTATTTATGTCATGACGATTACTATAAATTAGACAACTTAGGTTTTAGGTCTTAAAAATTTAAAAATATTTCAAAGACGTCTGAGGTCTGCTAACATGCATTGGGGCAGCACAGTGGACACTTTGTTGCCTTAAACCCTCTCAAACAGTCTATATACGTCCCTGTAATAAGTAAAGCCTTTTTAAGCAATATAGATGTATTGCTTGACGGTTTGCCCATACTTACCACGCAATTCAATTTCATGGAAATGAGAATTATTCCTTTTTATTTATTTTATCTTTATCATATACCTAATTATGAGGGATATAAAGAGCGGACTTTATTTCATAGGGCATTCTCTACCAGTTAATCTTGGATGATTTGAGAAGGAACAGTGGCAGGTGTAAACCATTTACTTAATGAAAAGACTAATAAAGATATAATATTCAATACTATGGTAAAAAATAGAATGAAGTTAGTGAAATTTACATAATATCTACTTATAAATTAGGTAACTACAAATATATATACTACAGGTACTCGTATTAAAAATTTTTAAATTTAAGAAATATAATATAGCCCAAGAATAAAAGAACAAGGGATAACATACGATAATGCGTGAATCAGTGAAGAATTTGCAGTTTCGAAATATTAAGGTTCGATATAAAGTGTACAAGTAGCGTTAAGTAGAACTTTGAAAAATTTTGCCATGTGTTAGTCGCTAGAACTTTAAGTTTAGTTATTTAACCTGCACCGCGTGCAGGTGAGGTGGTCACTTAGAAAATCTGTTGATGTTTCCCTTACACCGATTTAAAATAAACACTAAAATTTACTTAGCATTATTATACCTATATATTTAAATCTCTTTGATTATTATCATTATTTCTACGGGAGAGCCCTATGTCCATCCTTTGTCTTTTAAGGGCTGACGGAGAAGAACATTATGATTATTATTATTACATAATTGCTCCTTATCCCCGACTCCAATGCAATTGTATTAGTAATATACCTATTTTCCCCGAGCTTGGCGGTGAAGGATATCATCGTAAAGCAATCTGTATGTCTAAGAAAAAAAAGTTTTTTTTGAAGATATTTGAAGTCCGTTAACACACACAGGACCGTTGCGGCGGAATTTTTTCTTCATAATACACTCCTGTAACTATTTTCTGCATTAATGTGAGTAGGCTTGTGCCCATTAAAGGGACTAGTATTACCAGATTTTACTTTACATTTAATATGAATGAAATTCGTTTAGAATTAAAACATGCAATATGACCTAAAGATCAGAAGAGATAATATTATTTATTATAATATTATTATTAACTTAAGAAGAATATTTCATCTAACAATATTATATTCCAATTGTTCAAAACTTTTACTAGTTAATAAAATCCCTCTGTTTATAGTACATTTATATTACACGAATATCTGTGTCGTAAACATGGTTATTAATTAAGAAATGAACATTAAAGTCCGACCCTTGTGGATACTAAAGACTGCTAATTTTAGATGTAGCGGTGTAAGAATTTCTGTAGGCAATTTAGGCACATTTCAGCTTAAATATTAATCTGCGTTTATTTCCGTAACATATTTTTTTGTTTTCGGTGTAATAATAGGTCGGCAAAAAAGTTTCTTCGCGTTTTATAAACAAATGCAAGAGTTTTTTTCAAAGTTTAATTACATGAAGCGTCAGTAGCTAAATGGCAGGGGCGGACCGCAAACTCGAAAGGTCGTGGGTTCGAATCTGCCATTCGACTACTGTCGTGAATCACTTCTAAGACAAGTAATTTAAGCTTACCAGAAGTGGTTAAAGTGAATATAAGTAATGTTTAATAGCATTACAAGTATTTTAAAAAAAACTACATTTAATTATAATTTAAATGTGTCATTTTGTTCGATAACTTTTTAGCATCTGGTGGTTTTGCCCGGTAGTAAAAGATCATAATAAACAATACCCTTTCAATCCTACCATATACACAACATCACCATATTGCGTGTTAATCCGGATTTCGTTACAGTCTGTAGAGCTTGACTACCCTTTGACCATGATCTTTTTCGCACGTTCTTGTCGTAAGTGATCCACATTTCATCCCCAGTAATCAATATTTTCAAAAATGGTTCGGTTTCATTACGTTTCAATAGATAACCGCAAATGAGTTCACGATTAATTAGATTCTTTCAGTGAGCTCGTGTGGTACCCAAATATCGAGCTTTTTTGTATAGCCAGACTTTTTAAATGTATCAAAACTGTTTTGTAGTCAATACTCGATTCCACGGCTATGTCGTTACTACTAATATGCCGATCTTGCTCCACCTTTTCAAAAATGGCATCGACTTTATCCGTATTTGGACGACCAGAGCGAGCTTCATCTTGAACCATATTAGTGCTACTTTTACTGACACTACATTAGGTCCATATACGTTAAAAATTGTTTTCGCGGCTTGAGTCGCATTGTTTCCTTTTTGAATATAAAACTTCAGAATGTATCGAATTTCTTCTTTATATTATCTGACTTTGGCGGACAGAAAAACAATTTATACATGGCAGGAAAGAGTTTTTTACTTTTTATTTTTCTTTTTCTTAATTTCCTATATGTGTTGATATTAAAACCAGCTAGATGCAATGTGGGTGGCTCAAGGATGCTAGCCAAGATTTCTTACAGACTTACCTCCTATTTATTACAATAGGATTACATTATCGTTCAGTAAGTATGTAAAAAATCTTGGCCTACACATTGACAGCACGCTGAATTGGAAAAAATCAGGTTTCTGAATTAAGTAGTAAAATCATTGCGACGTTACGTTCTCTGTATCGTTTAAAATATTTTCTCCTCACAAGATGTTTACAGATGTTTGTTACCCGGAACTATCCCAGGATCTTCTGAACAAGCTGGAACACCTTCTCAATAACTGTATAATATTTATTTTCGGGCTTCGTAGGACCTCGATCGGGTTTGGCAGAAAGCGCTTCTTTCGAAGCTCCCTTCCTATGGGCTTCCCGAGAAATTGTGCAATTGGATCATTAGCTTCCTTGCAGATCGGAGCATCAAGGTCGTTGTAGACGGTGCATGCTCCGACTAAAAGATTATTAACGCTGGTGTTCCACAAGGCTGTGTGCTATCACCAATGCTGTTTCTTCTGCATATCAATGATATGTTGCTAAGTGGTAACATTCATTGCTATGCGGATGACAGCACTGGTGATGCTCAATGCACCGGCCGTGCCAATATTTCTCGGCAAAACGTCGCCGAGTACCGGAACAAACTTGTGTCTGAAGTCGCTGCTGAACAAAGTCTCGGATTGGGGGCGACTAAATCTAGTCCAGTTTAATCCTCAGAAGATACAAGTTTGCGCGTTTACCGCTAAAAAGAACCCCTTTGTCGTATTTCCTCAGTTTCAAGGCACTCCCCTTCTTGCCTCAGCCAGTATCGGAATCCTCGGAGTCGACATTTCGAGTGACGTGCAGTTTCGTGGTCACTTGGAAGGGAAGGCCAAATTGGCCTCTAAAAAGCTTGGCGTGCTCAGCAGAGCGGGACAGTATTTCTAGCCGGCACACCGCCTGAAACTTTATAAGGCGCCGGTTTGGTCTCACATGGAATACTGTTCCCATCTCTGGGCAGGGGCTCTCCAGTGTCAGCTCCTTCCACTTGACCGCATCCAGTGCAGAGCGGCTCGAATCGTCGACGACTGAGTACTTTCCGATCGGCTCGATTTATTGGCACTGCGGAGAGATGTTGTATCCCTTTGCATTTTCTTTCGCATTTACCACGGTGAGTGTTCTGAGGAGTTGTTCGGATTAACCCCAGCCGCCAAATTTCATGAAAGCACATCGCGACAGAACTTCCGATACCAGCCACACCATTTGGATGATTGGCGGTCCACCACTGTGCGATTTAGAAGATGTTTTCTTCCTCGCACGACTTTCTTGTGGAATCGATTACCATCAGCGATTTTTCCGGACCGATACGACTTAGGGATCTTTAATAAAAGAGTCTACTCCTTTTTAAAAGGCCAGCAAAGCACCTGCCATTCCCCTGGTTCTCCTGGTGTTGCAGTTATTCATCGGCGGCGGTAGTCACTTACCATCAGGTGAGCCGCATGCTCGTTTGCCCCCTCTCCTATAAAAAAAACCTTATTTCTCAATATAGATCTAAGCTTAATTGGCTTGCAATCCGGTAGAAGCATATTTCCAGAATATTACTTGTTCTTTTTTCCATATTCTTACCTTAAGAGTAAATTTCTCTCCTTATCTCATAGATAGACAGATAGGATTCTATGTTCTTCTTTTAACAACATAATATGTATTCCAGTTCACTTCGCCGAGTTCTATGATAACTCCTTTACAGTTCATACTACACGCCTTTGGAACTCCTTGCTCGATGATATCAGATAAGCTCCCAATAAATTTGCTTTTAAAAAGTTGGTGCGTAATCATCTATTAAAGACAACGCTTCTTACATGAATCATCCATGTCATTTATATTGCTAGACGTATATATTCATAGTTGTTTATATTTACTATTTATATATGTATGTTGATATGTATATATTTATTAATGTATGTATATATTTGTATATACATATGTATACATAGGAGATATTTCTATAATTTATTTATTGTATATATTAATAAAATGTATTTATAACGAAGTTAATTATCCTTATTATTTTGTTTTTATTTTATATTGCTATACCTACATCAAAATCTCATCACTCTATGGGGTGACCGATAGAGAATGCCTTAAGGCATTAAGTCCGCCCTTTTAGATTTAGGAATACAATAAAGAATAAATAAACAAAAAATAAATAATACAAACATTACAACCAAAGAGATTTTTCATCAATTTTATACAAACCAAATACAAAGAAACTTTTCCCCGACCGCCATATTTAGATGATTTTGAGTCGACTTTAAAACAGGGGAAATTCTCAATTATGTTGTATTGTATGTATGTATTCTACGCGTTTAATTCCTCAATTGTGAACCGATTTAAATGATTCTTATTAATAAATAGGTTAAAAAATTCTTATTAAATGGTGATTTCTGTACTTAGACAACAGTGCTACCTAACGGGTCCAATTTAAAATATATACCATTCTTCGGCCCACTCAAATGCACACATAAAGAACAATGCCCATTTTTCACCTGACAATGTATAGAAATGAAATAAATCTTAAAATTCAGCTAATTGAATTGTAAATTAATTACGCTTATCACAATGTTAAAAGAAACGCAGGAAAAAAATATATTTACATATTTCTATAAGCTTATTCTACGTCGAGGGTTCTACTTTTTCTAGGACGTTCCATTTTATACACTGCTACTTTACTTTATTTTACTCTGTTTCTGAGTTTTAAACATTATTTTATGTTTCATTTAATCAGTAAGTATTTATTTATTTGTATTTGTATAAAATAATATAATAATAAAATAAATTAGTCATTCAGTAGGTCATCGAGTGCGGACGAATAAAACGGATTTTTTTTGACATTTGATAGTTCTGCAATTGGCATCGGCGCAGTTCTTCGTTCTTGCGTTTGCGTCTCGTTGTGTACTTTTGTTTGTGTTACTTCTTTTTACAACCCTATATGGTATCAAGAAAATATTTCTGCTCCAGCAGAATTTCTGGATGACGTAGTGGTGAGAGATTTAAGTGAAAATGATGATAATTAATAAACCATGCCACTTTAATATAGTGTTTTATTTGTTTATCCCATATTGTTCATCAGGTATGTATGTAAGTATGTACCATAGGCCAATGAAATGTGTTTGGTTGATAAGTAATAATTTTTACAATACAAGATGAACTAACTGTAGTTAGTAAGTATTTATGAGTGCTGAAGAAATAGCAGATATAGCTAGACACTCAATTTATGGTGACAATCATCGAGAGTAAGTGGTGACTTAGGGGCAGTTGGTTTCAAGAAATTCACAAAGCAAAAAAGACGTTTTAGAACATAACTAGATAAGTATTGCTATCTTAACTTCGAGCGTTAATAATAAGTTATAGCACATTTATTTCTTTATTAAGTACCTATTTGATTAGGGCAAATCCTAACCTAAAAAGTGACATTAGTATTTTTTGGAATTCGTAGCGTTTTAATCGTAAAAATGACTATATGACATTATTTTCTAAGCTTTCATGTAGTTTTTTTACTATACTTTATAATTATACATCAATTTTCACTATCAGGTTTTTAAATGTATGGAAAGTGGGCATGATTCTTTCATCAAAATGTATCCAGCCGTTGTTAAATTATAACCTCTCATACATGCAGCAATGGGTTTTTATTTATATAGATAGATGTAAAGATAATATTTATATTTACTCCAGGGGACCACTATTTAGAAGAAAAAAAATTCCACGCCTAAGAGTAATAAAATAAGGAATGAAATTCTGAATGTAATTATTTAGACGACATTCCGGTTGTTACCTTGTGATATTCCTGACTCCAGTAGGCTTGACTTAATAGGCTCACAAAATTAAATTTTTAATAAAAGTAAATGTTTACTTCAATAAACTAAAAATAATAAAACAATTTCAAATTCTGAATTCAGGCTTTAGTTCTTCAGAGAATGTAGAATTATTTTATTCGTTTGGGTTCCGCGAAGTTTTTGCTTTTAATTTTTTTAGATATCGTTTTTTTTTTATTATTATTAGTTAAAACAACTTTTGTATTTGTGAAAATATTAACAAATTATCGTTAATATACTGAAAAGCTAAAGTCAATGTAATATATATTTTTTAAATTTTGTCTAAGAGATTCATACCGTCTTATTACAAAACTTAGTTTGTCTAAAGTCTCAGGTTTAATCTATATTTTAATAAGAGTCGTTCTGACTATAGAAGACTGTTAGTCGCAGCGCCACAGTCTTCGCAAAATTTGACATTTGTTGTAAAATTCCAATCTTTATATTTTATTTCATGTATTTCCGCGGGGTTGATTTTAGCAATTCAGATTATTGTATAAGCCTACGATAAAGTAGTTTATAGGTAAGAAACTACTTTTTGTAGTAAAGCGGTTTAAGTTATGTATAATAAATTGATCTTTAGTTAATCATTTGAAAATTTCCTCCTTAATTTTTTAATAAAATATTTAGGTGCTTTATAAACAAGATGAAATTTTATTTGTAGAATATAAAACTTCTTTAAATATAAAGCTCACTTTCGACGACATATCCTGATAACGATGGTACTGTCAGCAGACAAATTACGTTACAACTCTTCAATAATGACGTGTAAATGGTAATAAAAGCGTGAAAATGTTGGTTCTCCAATTATTCAGTTGGCGCATCATTAAACGGGCAACAGTAATTTTTAATTTAGAGGCAATTAAACGAGTAAATCATTATTAACTATTAAATTAGAAAAAAAATACTTCAAAAAATAAAAAGAAAAATATATTTGCTGGAAAAGAGACATTCCATCTTCGTCCTCAGAGGTAACATATATACATATATATACGTTTGCATATTCATACTTAATCGATAAAAGATGAAAATGTTTATGGGCCACAGCATTTACTTACCATCAAATGGACTATGTGGTCGTTCGCTCGCTCGACTCGTTGCCCTTATTCGTTAAAAAAGGAACCTTTGATTTTTAAGAAATCCTTGTTTTTCGAAGTCGCTTAAATTTTTTTACGTGGTAGAGCCATACTGCAGCTATATCAGTAGTAGCACGAATGCGTCGGCTCGACCGGGGAAGGACCACGTTCTCATAGAATATCAGCCTTAAATAGCAGCAACACTGCTGCTGCTGTGTTTCGTATGGTGACATAAAGAAATGCTTGATACGTAAATCATTGCATTAATATTTACAGTTTTAAATTCACAATAGGATGGCCTTAACTTATTCTGATGTGCACAATGTTTGTGCCTGAAGTAACATTAGAAAAAAGTTAAAAATTATTACTAGGTACTAACTTCGAGCTCAATCACAAGCTACTTATAACATTTATTCCATTTATTCAATGTTAAATTGTTAATTATGCTAAGAAAATAATTACATCGAAACATAACATTTGACGGATGGGAGCTAGGCGACAAAAAGTGTAAGATTTTTTCGTCACTATCCCTTGTGTCATACTGTAGACGGCCCTGGCGGCGAAATAAGTGAAGTGAGATGGAATAATATCTATCTCCCTCGCACTTTTTCTTATCTTGCCATGAAAGAAATATTACTTTATTTCAAATGACGCTTCATTTCAATAGACACTAGTAATTCATTTATTGCATACCTTAAGCGAAAGCGCAAGGTAATGTTCTATATCGCCTAAAAATTAAAATTCCAACATTTTATCGAATAAAATCGTATCTAGCAATCATATTATACATATAAATGATATAAAAAGCACATTGTTAGAAAGATAAATGATTGTTGAACTTATTAATAATTTTTTTAAATCGATTAATTGCTATTTTTAAACAAAAAAAAGGGTTTTAGTGGCTTATGGTGAGGATTTATCATGTCCCTGTGGCTTGTAAACACTATAACTTTTGAAAATATCAATTGTTTAACTCAATCTATTTTTTAATCTCTTCATCTATCATGTGGGAAGCCACTGAATGTAAATGGCAGTGTAATTTTGTTTTGTTTAGTTATAATTAATTTTTTTCGGCTCCAAAATGGCGAAATTTTCTTTGATTTGGTTGCCTCGTATATAAATTGTTTCTGTAAATGGGGATCTACAGCCACAGAGTAGTTTAGTTCACAGAGTACCTTTGTATTTAGTTCGGCTCATAGATAAGCTATTCAGTCGCCGTCGTGAGTGGACATTGTTTCGGTTGTTTTCAGCGGCTCAAAAAGATCGCTGTACAAATACACAATATTCGAATAACCAAATTGCTTAAATACTTGATTATAATAAGTATAAGAGATTTTTTTATTACAATATTTAAAAGCACAGAATAAATAATAGTAGTACGTACTAAAAGTAAGTAGTATAATTTTTTTTGTCATGGGTGACATTTTCATGCTTTTCGGGGGTGTCGAAACCGATAGGGTTGTCGAAATGTAAATCCAAGATGGCGGCCGCAATAGGTATCAATTTTTTCATCATGGGTGTCATTTTCATGGTTTTCGAGGGTGCTGAAGCCGATAGTGCTGTCGAAATGTAAATCCAAGGTGGAGGCTGCAATAGGTATAAAATTTTTCATCATAGGTGTCATTTTCATGGTTTTCGAGGGTGTTAAAGCTGATAGTGCTGTCGAAATGTAAATCCAAGATGGCGGCTGAATTAGGTACCAATTTATTCATCATGGGTGTCATTTTCATGGTTTTCGAGGGTGTTGAAGCCGATACTGCTATCGAAATGTAAATCCAAAATGCCGGCTGCAATTGATATAAATTTTTTCATCATTGGTGTCATTTTCATGGTTTTCGAGGGTGTTGAAACCGAAAGTGCTGTCGAAATGTAAATCCAAGATGGCGGCTGCAATAGGTATCAATTATTTCATCATGGGTGTCATTTTCATGGGTTTCGAGGGTGTTGAAGCCGATAGTGCTGTCGAAATGTAAATCCAAGATGGCGGCTGCAATAGATATCAATTTTTTTATCATGGGTGTCATTTTCATCGTTTTCGAGGGTGTTGAAGCCGATAGTGCTATCGAAATGTAAATCCAAGATGGCGGCTGAATTAGGTACCAATTTATTCATCATGGGTGTCATTTTCATGGTTTTCGAGAGAGTTGAAGCCGATAGGGTTGTCGAAATGTAAATCCAAGGTGGCGGCTGCAATGGGTATCAATTTTTTCATCATTGGTGTCGTTTTCATGGGTTTGGAGGGTGTTCAAGCCGATAGTGCTGTCGATATGTAAATCCAAGATGGCGGCTGAAGTAGGTACCAATTTTTTCATCTTGGGTGTCATTTTCATGGTTTTCGAGGGTATTGAAGCCGATAGTGCTATCGAAATGTAAGTCCAAGATGCCGGCTGCAATAGATATAAATGTTTTCATCATTGGTGTCATTTTCATGGTTTTCGGGGGTGCTGATGCCGATAGTGCTGTCGAAATGTAAATCCAAGGTGGCGGCTGCAATAGATATCAAGTTTTTCATCTTGGGTGTCATTTTCATGGTTTTGGATGGTGTTGAATCCGATAGTGGTGTCGAAATATAAATCCAAGATGGCGGCTGAAGTTGGTACCAATTTTTTCATCTCGGGTGTCATTTTCATGGTTTTCAAGAGTGTTGAAGCCGATAGTGCTGTCGAAATGTAAATCCAAGATGGCGGCTGCAATAGGTAGGTATCAATTTTTTCATCATGGGTGTCATTTTCATGGTTTTCGAGGGTGTTGAAGCCAATAGTGCTGTCGAAATGTATTTAAACTACTTTAATAATTCCGTATAACCATGTTATACGTAATTTTGTTAATGCGCTTAAGGTATGCCCAATTGGATTTACCAATATATTTGTATTTTTTAATCAATAATATAATATCTACATTTGCAATGCTACTATATATATATATATATATATATATATATATATATATATATATATATATATATATAATACGCAAGGAACTTTGTCCCAACCGAGTCGTTCAATGTACTCATGCATTTTTTTTAATTTTACATGCTATTTTTGTCACAGGTGTTATAAGAAAAAATTGGTATTTTTAAAGAAATAACAACATTGCAATTTGCAAAAATATCTCTATATATAAAAAATAATTTGCTGTCAGTTGGTCTCGCAAAAACCCGAAAATGGCTGGACCAATTTATTATCTCGACCGATTCTGATAAAATGTTTTGTGTAATTGAGTGATTGGTTTAGATTCACGATTGGGTCCCGGTAGGTGGCGCTGTTGACGAGATCCAGAAGTAACCCGTGCAAAACCGGGACGGATCCTTATATATTAATATTTATATGAAAATATTTGTTACCAATTATTACGTTGAAGTTGTTGCGAGAAGACCGAGTTAGTTGTTTAAAAATACTTCGGTGCATTTTGTAATCTTAACATTACGGCATACATTATAGAATATTCTAATTATACATAATAACATAATATTTATTACATATTTGTTTTAACCGTTTAGTAGCAGTGAAAGAATATCCCCTACCCCATAGCGTCCCGTGGGTTTCGTTAGAGGCAGTTGAGGGAAATTGAACCAGAAGCTGTGCAGCACACCTTCCTGATGACAGCGGAATAAAATAAATTGCGGTTGTCAACCCGCTTGCCAAGCGTGGCATCTATGGCAAACATTCCCTAAAATCTCCCCTTGAGGCAACCTAGGACACTTATGTACGGCAGGGGACTTTTATAGGCTGTAATGGTAACGGTATTGGTAATTTATTGCATTGAAACTGGTTGTAGGTACTAAGTATTTTAAAAAAATGCAATATTTTAAAATAAAACTGCGGTTAAGTTTACCGACTTCCGCCGACTTTAAAAACGAAACCCGTCCATTAAATGAAGTAAAGTGCAGGCTCGTTAGTGAGCGTCGGAATTTTTAATTACAAGGAAGTAAGAAGTTACGCGCAATTCGCTTTAAATTCAGTCGATTTTATGAGTTTTGGCGTAGAACAATTTCATTAAATACACCTTAAATTAAATTTTCTTTGTACTTTAATCTGCTATGATAGGAATCGTTAACTCTTTCTGCTTTCAGTCTATGATTCAACATTTTTGTTATTTGTTCTTCCGAGAAAATATATTGTAAATATTGTCTTATAGTATAAGAAACCATAACTTGATATTAATATATAAAGTAAAAGGTAATATTTTTCCATATTAATGGTTACACGAGTTTTAATATTGCTTTACGCAAAAACTATTACTTTGGCTTAAGATGGCTTAAGCTTATAAATAGCAAAATTTTTCAAAGTAGTGCATCACAAAAAAATATCAACATATTTGCAGCGTTGTCAAATGTTTGGATACGTTAATTGGTATTTACTCCGTCTAATATTTGGTAGTTGGTGTAAGAACACCCATTGTCCAATTTCGTCCCGAGGGTATCGTAAGATACAACTATTAAATACCACAATAACTCTAATAGCTTCCAAAAGATGTCGGAATAATTATCCTGATTACGACAAGCGTAAAATACCCAGGCTGGCAAACGACTAACTGCCAGTCGTAGTACTAACGTGGTGGATATTTGCAGACCGATGACGAAATTCATAAACATACTTCTTGGTTTGAAGTTGATTGCGGTTCACAACTACTTTTTTTATAGGATAAGGGTGACAAACGAGCCCACAGTCCACCTGATGGTAAGTGGTTGCTGTGGCCCATAGACATCTACATCTATCCTCGTTTGCGAATCTTCTAAATACTTCACGCTGGTATTCTGTGAGGTCGTGGTACCACCCCGGTTCAAGCCAGCCCATCCGTGTGACAGCACAAGCTGCTGCGTGGCTCTACCACTGTTAAAACTGCAACCAACTTCAAACAAAAGCTATACTATGTTACCACTAAGGACTAAATGAAATGCCTCATAGACTATAATTATATTGGTTTCTATACACTCCAGATCGGAACATAGCAATACATACACTGCTGCTTGTACCTACTTCTTTGAACTCGACTCTCGCGGACTGCTTAGCAGAAAAGTATTCTTACCACCTATTTAAATTGATTTATACCATAGAAATAATAATAGATTTTCAATTGCGTGGATGTAGCAAAGGATTTTTTTTTAGTATAGGGTGACAAACGAGCACACAGTCCACCTGATGGTAAGTGGCTGCTGTGTCCCATAGACATCTACAATTATCCTCGTTTGCGAATCAAAATGCAGATGCGTTGCCACCCGTGAGGACTCAGATGGAATGCCTCGTTTCCAGTAAAAAGAGTCTCCGGTTCTCTACACTCACAATACGGAACACAGCAGTGTTAAGCTGCTATTTGACGCTGGTATTCTGTGAGAGCGTGGTCCTTCCCCGGTCGAGCCGACCTATTCGTTCTATAACTATACTACTAATATAGCTGCAGCATGGCTCTACCACGTACATTTTTTTTTATTTTTTGTATTTTATTAATTGCATTAATTTGGGGGTCACTAGCCTCCTAACCCCTCGCGGGTTATGCATAGGACATCAACTAAAAAAAAATCTCATGGACGTACACATTATCTTTTTAATTTTTTTTCTGCACGGTCAAACTGTTTTTGAACGCAACTCTGAAAAAAAAAAATATTTTGACAGTTCTCAATTGACACTTTCGCTGCAAAATGGAGGAACAACGCAGGTGCCGAAATTTGCGGGACGAACAAAGTAAGCAATCAATTAATATTATTAAAATCTCTAATGACTTTTTAATTACTATATTTGTTTTCTAAAGATTAGGGACTAATTAATTATAAATAAGACTTATTTTTGATCTAACCTCTTTTTTTAATTAACTACATAACCGTACTTTTTGATGTCCTATCCATATGACATTAGTCGTATACTGAGTTTATTTATTTAATTTGATGTCCTACACATATGACATTCGTTGTAATTTATGTTTTTTTTTTCTTTTCAGTATTAGATTTAGTGAACGATTCAGAGTTCGATTTCTCGTCGGATGACTCCGAAGAAGACCCCACATATAAAAGAAACCAGAATCGTAATTATTCAAGTTCACCTTCTGACGAATTTAGCGAAAATCAGGATTTCTCAGAGCCAGAACGCACTGAGTCTCCAAATATACCAATTCCTTCTCCTTCATCCTCAATTTTGAGGCGTGGGAGAGCTTCTAGATCACGTATCAGAGGTTCTTTGCGAGGACGAGGTGGACGAAGTAGAGGTAGACAAGGTAGAGGCAGAAGACCAGCTACAGGCTCCCGAAACTTAACGGATGCTTGGAAAAGAGACTCGTTTGAACCAACGATCCACCCAATGCACAGCCCTAACTATGTGGAACGAGACATTTCTAGCATGGAATGGTATGATTTTTTTGATGATTACATCGATAATGAAATTTTAGAGACTATGGTTATGGCTACCAACCAGACAAACGTGCTAAAAAAAGGAAAGTCTATGGATTTGACTATAGAGGAGCTGAAGGTATTCTTTGGAATTTCATTAGTCATGGCAGCTATTAATTATCCCAAGATAGATCTATATTGGAATCGCAAGTGGAAAATTAATTTGATTGCGGATGCAATGACTCGGGATAGATTTTATACCATCAGAACAAGACTAAAATTTGTATGCGATATTGACGTCACTGATGAAGAGAAAAAGAACAAGCTATGGAAAGTCTATCCCCTCCTTCGAAGAATTTTACAAGGTTGTCTTCGTCAGAAGAGATCGGAGCACATCTCAATAGATGAGATGATAATCCCTTTTACTGGGACATGTGGATTAAAACAATATTGTCCAAATAAACCAAACCCCGTAGGGTTAAAGGTTTTTGTTGCTGCAAATCCGGATGGGCTCGTATTGGACATGGTAGTCTATCAAGGTGAAAAAATATTTGAAGATTATGTCTATCAAGGAGTTTCGCTTTGTGAAGCAACTATTCTTAGATTGAGTGAATCGTTGGTTCCCGGTCATTACCTGTACTTTGACAGATATTTTTCCACAACAAAGCTTTTGAATGAACTACATTTGAGAGGATTCAATAGCACTGGGTCAATAATGAAAAATAGGGTACCTAAAGGGTGTACTCTGTCCGACGACAAAGATTTTATTAAAAAACCCAGGGGCACCACTGAGGTTAAATGTAGAGCTGATGGAAAATTAGGCATCACGAAATGGCTTGATAACAAGCCAGTTCTTATGATATCGTCTTGTTTTTCGGATACTGCGTGTGACACCTGTTCTAGGTGGAATAAACGAATCAAACAATACCAGAATGTCAGAAGACCTGAAGTCATTAAAAATTATAATTCTAACATGGGCGGTGTTGATCTCACCGACAGGTTACTTGCTGTTTGTCCAGCGAGAAGTCGAACAAAAAAATGGACCATACGGTTCATATTTCACATGTTAGATTTAGCCGTCTCTAATTCCTGGCTATTGTACCGCGACCGTCAACGTACAAAAGGCGTTCTGCGCCACAAGATTGAGCAGTTGAGAGAATATAAACTCAACTTTCGAAGAAAAGTTAATTACAAAAAACTGTCCCCCATTACCAACAGAAGAAGTAGATAGCAGTTTAGAAAACTATTTAGCACCAGCACATAAGAAACGCCGGGTTGATATAAAACCTCTGCTGCTAAAAAGAACAGGAAAGCATTGCATTTGCCAGAGTACACAGATTCTCAAATGCGCTGCCGAAAAGAGGGTTACAAAATGAAAAGCACAATTAAATGTATTTGTTGTGACATATATTTGTGCCTCGTTAAGGGCCGAAACTGCTTTGCAGAATTTCATAATTAGTTGTCTTGTGTTATATAGCTTATAGAAACTTAGACTTGTTGTTTGATCTAAGAATCCATATTTTTATCATATTTTGTATGTCATATTGTTGATTGATCTCATTGAAGTTGCTTCAAACTTTTTATTGTTATGAGAGAATTTAAATACATATTGTATCATTAGACTGATGACGTAAGAACTTCTTATAAATAAAAATACGTTTTAAAATTTAATGATTTGCTTTAATTCACCCCTAAAGTACTATACATAAGACGTTAAAGTAATGAATTGACACTGAATGTCCTTTAGGTAGGACATCTGGAAAACCCATTAAATGTCATCAAATATTTTTTTATTTATTTTTCCCGTCATTTTAAGACCATTTTAAATAAATCTACCAAGTTTCATCGAATTCAAAAACATTTGATACCTCCAGGGGTTAGGAGGCTAGAGAAGCGTGCTCGTCGCGACCCCTGCCAGCCCTTTTCAGGGCTGCAATTCTACTTAGCTGCGCACCCATGCCAACGAGGGTTAGGGCGTCCCCCCAAGGCGACGCACACCAGCTCGTCCCCGTTGGTGTGGAATGCAGCGCGCAAAGCGGCGATGGGGACCGCCACCCGTCACGCACAGCCCGACACGGCGGAAGGTGGAGGACAGAGTGCAGAGTTGGCACGTGGAATGTTAGAGGAGGCATGAGAGATAAGACGAATGAGTTGATCGAAATAATGAAAGAAAGAGAATTAGATGTCGTGTGTATGTCGGAGACCAAACGGAAGGGCAGTGGTACTGAAGAGCTCCCTGTCGGGGCGTTAGCTCTATGGTCCGGAGTCCCGGAGAGCGAGAGCGCCCGCCAGGGAGTGGGGGTGCTGCTGTCGTCTCGATTGGTCGATGTTATGACTGAATATAAAGTTGTGAACTCAAGACTTCTCTGGGTTCGCTTTAAATTGGGACTGACGAAGTTATTCCTTTTGGCTGTTTATGCGCCAGTAGCTTCGTCGTCCAGGGCTGAACTGGAGGAGTTTTGGGAGAATGTAAGAGAAGTTCTAGATTTGGCTAGGGGAAATGAAAGAATTGTTGTATGTGGTGATTTGAATGGATGGGTTGGTACCGCTCGACCAGGGTACGAGTCGGTGCTTGGAAAGTTTGGGGATAAAAGGGTTAATGATGCTGGCAAGCTTATACTGGCGGTATGCAAGGAAAAGGGTCTTCTTGTGACAAACACTATGTTTAATCACAAGAAAATCCATATGTATACTAGAGAAAGAAAGAATGAGAGAAGTATGATCGATTTGTTCCTGGTGGATGACCGACTGCGAAAACAGGTGATGGATACGCGAGTGTTCAGGGGTGCTGACCTGGGAACGGATCACTATCTAGTGGTTACTAGATTTAGGGGTCTGTTCGCGGGTTGGCGCTACCGGACGGCAGTAACAGAACCACAGTCGGTCTGTCGCATCCGAAGCTGGAAGCTTCAGGAAGCGGATACTAGGGACAAATATCATGCGAGGGTAGCCGAAAAGCTTGACACCATCGATGGCAGAAATGAATGTGTGGAAAGAACATGGCAGAACCTTAGGGATGGAATAGTAAGTGCAGCGGAAGAAGTGTGTGGAAAGATTAAAAGAGGCAGTAGTAAAAGAAGAGATGATGGTGGAATGATGAAGTGAAAGAAGCTGTAAGGAAGAAGAAGAAAGCATGGTTAGACTAATTGGCCTCTAGTAATGATAAGGATATGAGAGAGAAGATGAAAGAAAGATATAAGCTGCAAAAAGTTCACACGAAAGCATTGATTGAGGAAGTGCGTGAAAGGTGTAGAATGGAAGCAGACGAAAGGTTGTCGCACAACTTTAAGGAGAACTCCAAACTCTTCTGGAAAGAGGTTGGAAGGACCCGAAGTGATGCGACGGCCTTAAGAATGAACAAAGTGCTTTCGAGAACTAATGACGTCCTCTCAGACAAATTGGACGTCATGCAGCGATGGAGCGAATTTTATAGAGAAATGTATGCGTGTGATGATCTTAGTGAGGGATCCGGGGATGACGCCGAGACTGGTACGCCAGACCCGGACCTCGATGACACTGAGGTCATCAGTATGAAAGAGATTGAACGTGCGATTCGAAGTTTGAAATATGGTAAGGCTGCGGGACTAGACAGAGTTACTGCTGAAATGGTCAAGTATGGTGGGCCTCGCGTCTGGGACAGCTTTCATCTGCTGTGCAATTTGTGCTGGCGGACGGGGGATGTCCCGGATGATTGGCGATCCGCAGTCATTGTGCCTTTATATAAAGGTAAAGGTTCACATTTTGACTGCGGGTGCTATCGGGCGATCAGCTTGACCAGTTTAGCAAGTAAAGTTTACTCGAAGGTTTTGACACGTAGGATGCAAGAGAAATCGGAAAGATTTCTATGGGAGGCACAATGCGGATTTAGACCTGAAAGAGGATGCACGGATCAAATGTTTTCTCTCCGCATGATCACGGAAAAGCTTCTGGCTGCTAACCAGAGGATTTTCTGTGCTTTTGTGGATCTTGAGAAAGCATTTGATAAGGTTGTAAGGAAGAAAATGTGGGAACTGTTGCCGGGGTACGGTGTGGATGGTCGATTGCTAAGGGCTGTGCAGTCACTTTAATGTGACTGTAAAGCCTGTGTGCGGGTAGGGCATGACCTGTTACCCATGTTTAGCGTCCAAACGGGCGTGAAACAGGGTTGTGTCATGTCTTTTCTGGCTGTTCAGACTGTATCTCGACAGCTGTTTACAGAAGCTGAAAGATAGCTGTTTGGGTGTAAAATTGGGTGACATAAAAGTAAATTGTCTGCTGTATGCTGATGATGCAGTGCTTAGTGCACCATCAGAGGCAGAACTGCAGGCATTAATCACGTGTATGAAAGAGGAATGTGAAATTAAAGGTCTCCGTTTGAATGCTAATAAAACTAAGGTTCTGGTATTTGAAAGGGACGAAGAGAGAACGAAGTGTGTAATATGGGTAAATCAGGAATGTCTAGAACAGGGAAATGAAATTTTATACTTGGGGAGTGGTTTTAGCCGGGATGGAAGATGTGATTTAGATGTGGACAGGCGTGTCACTGCCGGAAACAAAGTCAATGGTGCCCTGACTGCGTTAGTCAAAAGGCAAGGCGTAGTGAAGAGTGCACGCCTTGCAATACATAACGCAGTGTTGGTTCCGACTTTGTTATATGGCAGCGAAACCTGGGTATGCCAGAAGAAGCATAAAAGCAAGTTGAATGCAGTGGAGATGCGATCTCTTCGTAAAATGTGCGGCGTTACCATGGCCGACCGGAAGCGAAACGAAGAGATTCGCAATATGGCAGGTTTGAAAGATGACCTTATCACAAAAATTGATAAGGGCGTGCTTCGATGGTTTGGGCACGTTGAGAGAATTACCCTTACTGCCTCAGCCAGTATCGGAATCCTTGGCGTCGACATATCGAATAGTGTGCAGTTTCGTGGTCACTTGGAAGGGAAGGCCAAATTGGCCTCTAAAAAGCTTGGCGTGCTCAGCAGAGCGAGACAGTGTTTCATGCCGGCACATCGCTTGCAACTTTACAAAGCGCAAGTTCGGCCCCACATGGAATACTGTTCTCATCTCTGGGCCGGGGCACCCCAGTGCCAGCTCCTTCCACTTGACCGCATCCAGCGCAGAGCGGTTCGAATCGTCGACGACCGAGTTATTTCTGATCGGCTCGATACACTGGCACTGCGTAGAGATGTTGCATCTCTTTGCGTATTTTATCGCATTTATCACGGGGAGTGCTCTGAGGAATTGTTCGGACTAATTCCAGCCGCTCAATTTCACCATCGCACATCGCGACAAAACTCGCGTTACCATCCATACCATCTGGATGATTGGCGGTCCACGACTGTGCGATTTAGAAGAAGTTTTCTCCCTCGCACGACTTCCTTGTGGAATCAATTACCACCAGCGAATTTTCCGGACCGATACGACATAGGAACCTTCAAGAAAAGAGCTTACACCTTTCTAAAAGGTCGGCAACGCATCTGCAATTCCCCTGGTGTTGCGGTTGTTCATGGGCGGCGGTAGTCACTTACCACCAGGTGAGCCGCATGCTCGTTTGCCCCCTATTCTATAAAAAAAAAAAAAAAAAAAAATGAGTGAAGACCGAATGGTGAAGAAAATATATAGCGCGAAAGTTAATATTAAAAGGTGTCGAGGTAGACCGAGACTAACTTTCGAAGACCATGTGAGCAAACTGCTCGAAGAGGGGAGGGTCAAGAGTAGTCGGATACCTAGACGTGCATGTATGAAGAAGATAATGAATCAGAAAGAAGCGAAAGAGGTATGTAAGGATCGTGACACTTGGCGATCTGCTCTCTCTGGCTACCCCGTCAGGGATTGTGCGTGACTATAAGTAAGTAAGTAAGTAAGTAAGTATTAATTTGCCTTCATCGACTTTTTCATTTAGAAGAAGTAGGTACAAGCGGCAGTGTATGTATTGCTATGTTCGAATACAATTTGGGCGTCTTTGAATGAATAGAGAACAGGTGTTAATAAATCCAGTTTATCGTTCAAAACATCATCGTAGTCAAGCAATAGCTTATCTAATGTTATTCTTCTGATATATAAAAAATAATTTTTATTTGTTCGTATTTTATACGCTGCTATACCGTTCATCAGACTGCGCTAAAATTTTGTCAACTTATTACTTGTACTTGCACGAAGGTTATAGACACAGTACAATTAGCTTACGATAGGTGGCCTGCGTATCGTACCGACATATTTATTTGGAAGTCATAATACGTGATTGAATTTCAATGAATGTTTTAACATTCCTAATTAAGTAATATGACTCTTCCGAATTTAAATAGATATTTCAACTATTTTGTTTCTGCGGCAGTAATGCGCCGAGTACCAGCTAGTAATTTGAAAGGAAAAGACATATACATAAATATCTAATGTATTAAAATTGCCATATCGTTCATCATAACTTTGTTAACCTATTTCTGGCACTTGCGCGAAGGGTATAGGCATAGTGCAATTAAATTACAGAAGATGACGCGCGTATCATACCGACTTGAATTTGAATGAAATATATTTGAAAGTTATATATCATTCAAGTTCAATAAATGAATTATCATTCCTAATTGAACAATATAACTGCGGCAGAAATGCGCCGGGAAAAATAAATGAAATAAAATAAATAAATAAAAATATTACTTTCGAGAAAATGAGGTGATAAACTGACTGAAGCGAATCATGAAAAATTAATTAAATGACAACATGGAGATAAGTGCATGACCGTAATAACATGAAAAATTATGAGTGTGAACGTACATGTCCATTAACGAGCACGAACTGCGTTTACCGAAAATTGATAAAAGTCACTTCATATGCGGATTACATTTAATTAAAAAGTCTGCTTGTTATTTGTTTGGTATAAAGATTTTTATGTTAATATTTTTATAAATAATATGAGCAGAGGGTGACATTACAAAATCTTTGGTCTTCTTTGTTTTAAACTGCTTACAGTTGCCCATGGGTGGTAGTGATTATTTACCATGTGTTGAACTTACTATGGTGGTTAACAGTCTTATTTTCCTAATATTATATTTAAAATATTGTAATGTATAAGTAATCTATTAAGACTGCTCTTTAAAACGCTTCTGGAAATATGCCTGATACCTTTTCTGTTAGTGTGTAGATAGGAATATTATAATTTTGTACGAAATTATAATATAAAATTATCTTATCTTTAAAATATATGCTATATTTTGCATTCGACAAGAATTCCAAATTCAATTAATGATTATTATTGATGATTTGATTTTCCCATCGGTATTTATTTCATATTGGCATATGAAGTTGTGTAATGACCACACTTGGAGATTCAATTATTCACATCTTTTTGGTCAACTGTCAGCAGTATCAGAAATATTGATGCCTTAATTCTTTGTAATCACAGTAACAAGAGCTACTAAATGAAGAGTTCTCGTAGCGATCTATGGACAAATAGATGCTGGCAGATTTGACATAATTTACGCACTTCCTTTATACTCTTAAATTTATGTACGCACGATCATATGCGCACATTTAATACCTTGAAAATCACGATATTAAAAAGGCGTATATAATTTGGCGTGTGATGTGGCGGTTATGGGAGTTTAAATAATTGACTACCCCATCTCGCATTGTGGTTACTGAAAGAGACGAAAGACGGCGAAAATAAATACCAGAGTGATATCCAGTCCGATAAATAGCTGCCAAGGACAGTGTCCGCTGCAGAGAAACGTCAAAGTGGTGACTTCCTTTTCTTCTTCTTTATTCACTCAAATTAAGCTACAGGCAGTTGACAATCGCAGCAGCGTTTTGAGACTGTTCTCCGTGGGTAGTTTAGACAATTTAAAACTGATATATAAGATATGGTTATATCACCATATATCTGAGGCCATGGTGTATTTATAACAATTCCCATATTCGATTTTTCACGACACCTACTACATAATATGTAAGGATCTTACACCGACAACAGACTACCAATACAAGCATAATCACGAAAACACAAATTTTTGCTACCGTTTACACCCGTGATGCGAAATTAGGTCCCTAGTGAATATTCCCTACGCTGCCGCCGCGCCGTACACCTAAAATAATTATACAAAAATATCTTTAAAAATAAGCCCCAAATTTTTGCAACTCATTTCGTATTCTGACAAATCTTGACGTCAGTTGGCATTTTGACGGATGGATCTATTAGGTGTTTTTTTTAATTTGATAACAAAATTCTTATTTCTTGATAAATTGTAACATTCCTTGGATTCTAAGTCTGTTATTTTTAATGATTTCTTATATTTACGCGAACACTACACATTGAATAAAACTACTTTTACGGATTTTATCGCGTTTAATTAGGTTATTTTATATTCCCGACGTTTTGGTTGCTTTCCAGCAACCGTGGTCACGGGGGACTGCTGGAAAGCAACCGAAACGTCGGGAATATAAAATAACCTAATTAAACGCGATAAAATCCGTAAAAGTAATTTTATTCAATCTGTTATTTTTGTTTATTTGGATATTGAACGTGAATTAATGAAAGGAAAACTTTTTTATTTTTTATTTTATAGGTGTGATGTGAAACTTAATGTTATTTTAAATTTTATGCTTATGATTGACAAGTACAAAGAAATTAACTAAATGAACAACTCACTTTTTAACCAATGAGTACATATTACAATATTCATTGAATGCCTCATGGGTCTAGAGGTCGGGGCGGTATTTCACCCCCATACCTCGGAAATCACGTAAAGCCTGTCCTGCACCTGTTGGTCGTGCGGAATAAGAGAATAGAGTGTGCACTCGTGCTTTAACATACCTACATTTAGACACTGATCCCATACTGCGCAGATTGCCACTATGTATTGAGACAGGCCGCCTTGACGGGAATTTTGTCTGGAAATCATTATTATAATATTTATGAAATAAATCATCTTTATAATCGATATTTAATAATTCACTTTATTGGCTAAATGTTTTTAATACGACTTAAGGACCTTCAAGAAAAGAGCCTACTCCTTTTTAAAGGACCGGCAACGCATCCGCAATTCCCCTGGTGTTGCAGTTGTTCATGGGCGCCGGTAGTCACTTACCATCAGGTGAGCCGCATGCTCATTTGCCCCTCTCCTATGAAAAAAAAAATGAATATAATTTAAAAAAGTTAAAGTTCTTTTTACCTTTTATTCAGGTTCCGTATATATACCCTATTATACGTACTAAGCCTCCGCTGTCCGTCCGTTCATCTATCTGTCAGCGGGCTGTATCTCGTGATCCGTAATAGGTAGACAGTAGAAATTTGCACAAAATAAGTATTTCTGTTGCCGCTAGAACAACAAATAATAAAAATAAATTAAAACTTAAAGGGGGCTCCCATACTAGAAACGTGTTTTAAGATGGTACGGTACCTTTCATGCGCGAGTCCGACTCGCTCATAGTCGGTTTTTCTATGTATCGTTTCATACACCTGTGCTAGTTTTTCTAGGCTATAAGCACATTCATAAAAAACCGAATATAAGTAACAATGATGTCCATTATGCATTACAATCTACCAAAGTCCACTGCCGGACATAGACCTCACCATAGATTCCCTCATAATGGAGATATTTTTCATGGTCGCCGCGCTTGGCCAAGTTAGTAAGTCACTTGGTACATTTTTAAAAAGATTATGTATTGCAAGATTTAAAAAGGCTATTATATTTGGATCTTTTTCCGCCGCTAAGCAGCAGTCCTTTCTGTACTTCCGGTTTGAAGGGTAAGAAAGTCAATATAATAACATTCATCTATTCATATCATATGTATGATGCAATCCATCTTATTCATCCGGGGTGACTACACATATTTGTCCTCCTTTATTAAAACTTAGTGCAAGTGTCCAAGGGCTACAGTAGTCTATCGCCATAAAGTGGAATCTTAGCTCGTTGTGTAAAATACTATTTATAAAAAGATTTTTTTTTAATTTTTATATACGGCTGGCTTTTTTGGATATAATCAAAGGATATTAGAATTTCATTATGGCATTATATTCGGGTTATTTTGTATCGAAATATTTTTGTTTCAAAATATTATTTACCTATCTTAAACGCAGTCAGGTTATATGCATAAGCAATTTCTTACATTAATTTATCAAGCTTAAGTATTATTTCCCTAATTCAATGGATTTTACGACCGCAAGTTAATTGAATACGTACCAATCTTTATGGAGTATTGGTTGTTTTTAAGAAGTCGTTTCCAAACAGTCTGCTCGCCCGTGTAACCTATTGCTCGCCGTAAAGCATTTTGCATACAGCGGACGGCGGATATCCGTTCTCTACGTGCATTTCGAATATCCCGCTCCTTCTGGGCTGTAGTTTAGAATTTTTGTAAATCTTTCCAGAGCTGAGTCATGGTACAACACTATTTGACTTATGGTTCCGGATCAAAACATTTTAGGCTGCTTATAGACAGGCGTCAAGAAAACCCAACTTTTTTTACAATTTTGGTGACTGTAATTACACTAATATCTTCTAACACATGACATTAATATTTAAAAAAATGAGGACCTTAAGTCCATTCATAGCTTTTTTGCACAAATGACGGCTTAGTAGCGCAATCGCAATGCATCGCCAGGGAGCCTCGGGTTTGATCCCCTCACAGAACGAGTGTTTGAATAGACCACAAATAATTGTTCCGGGTCTGGATATTTCTCCACGTACAATTTATGTATTTAAACGCCTTTTTAATGTAGAAGAGAATCCTAGTACCCTACTGGTTACTCTTTTAAATAAAATATGAAATATAAAAATATAAAAAATATGTCGGATATATACGTATATAATACGTCGATGAAATGATACTTAACGACCCTGAATCGGTAATAAATTACAAAATATAAGCTTTGTAAATAACTAGTTTGTGATGTTAATGCTGTTAGCCTATGCGGCTCTTACAGCTTCATGGAACTCAGAGCTCGCGAGCTGAAAGGCCGCTTGCTATAAAAAAGAGGGGGAGGGGAGATTATTTATTTCAGTGCAACGTTGCGGACGTGATGTTGCACTAAACTCGATGATCTCGAGGGAGTGGGATATTGTTGTGTTCAGTGATTGCATCATCATCACATCGATATCAAATACTCCTTGAAAAGCCGCCGCCTCCCATCTTCATTCAAGACAAAACGAAATGCCTATAAACCTATTTTACTGGTTGGACTCCAAAAAAATCTATTGCCCTAAGTTACAAACCGCTGGACAGTCATTCGTATGTTCGTTAACGCGACCGAGGAATTTCTCAGAGTATAAAATCACCTGCGCGCCCAGCAAATAAGTTTCCACACAACGCCCTCCCAGAGGAGCGTAACCTTCGTGTGGTCGTCCGCGGTCTCCCCAAAGACCTTGAGACTGAGTACATATTAATAGACCTCAAAGCCCAAAATCTCCCTGTCCGGGAGGTATATAGAATGCACCACCAGACCGACAAGAAACGTTTCTTAGATTTATGCCTGGTCATTCTGGGTCTGTCTCCAGAAGGCAAAGAAATATTTAACGTTCGGTGCATCTGCAACTTAACGGGGATTGCAGTTGAAACCCCTCAACATAGGGGTGGCCAGTGCCACCGATGGCAATTGTACGGCCACTCGGCCAAAAATTGTTACGCCAGGCCTAGGTGCGTTAAGTGCCTAGGCGACTACAGCACCCACTGACTGGCGGTTGAACCACCGAGCTGCGTCAATCGCCGCGAAGAGGGCTACACAGCGAATTATCGCCGGTATTCTAAAGTGCCGCGTAGGAAGCAGCGCGGAGGTAGAAGCCGTCCCGGACTCGTGGGTCAAGCCATTGTGTCTCGGTATCGGCTGCCTGCCCCCAAACTCACACCGTCCACGGTGCCTACTTCCTCGCCTCATATCACCACCAAGCCCACCCCATTCGCCGTGGCGGTCGAGCAAGGTGCTAACCCAACGTATTGATTGCTCGACACACGAACCTTGCGAGGGCATTCCTTAATTGTAGAGGTGAGGTGGGCCGATAGGACGCTAATCACCTCATTGGCCTCCTCCGGCGAGTCTTTCTTTTCCGGAATTTTGTCTAAGTGCTGGGAGGTCGTAGAGTCGAGTTTGATCTCGAGTTTACGCCAGTGCACGATGGTTTTGGTTTGAAAGACCTCACCAGCGGGCTGGCGCAACTGCAATAGTACTGGTCAGTGGTCCGAGTTGAGTTCTAATACAGTTTCAATCGATGCTATCGACAAACGGATATTTTTGAGTATTGCTACGTCAAGGACGTCCGGTTGGTGGCTGGTAGCGAATGGGTAGCGAATGGGTAGCGGTTTGGAGTCTCCGGCGCGATAACATCGATGCTTAGTCGTTCCGTGAGATCGAACAATGCATTACCATTGGGATTGGTTGTAAGCAAGTTCCAGAAGGAATGCTTACTGTTGAAGTCTCCAGCTATTATGACACTAGAGCCTAGATTAAATAGTTCTGCAAAATCTGATTCAATTATGAGTTTGTGTGGCGATAGATAAGCTGCGGTAAGTAGCAGATGGTCAGAGAGGGCTACATTGAAAATGGCAATTCAAGCATGGCAATTTCGTTTTAAATTAAAAAAAAAAATTTTAAAAATACTAAACTATATTTAATTTACAAAACTAATATCATTATTGAAAAAATCTTTCATTAACGAGTGCACAAGGCGGTTAACGCGATCGATAAAATCAAAATCGCGCTATAATGATGACCTCACATTATCAAGCTCGTTTTGAAACGTTCGCGAACGTTGAATGTTAACTCATCAGTAATACTCTATCAATATTAATTTCAATATTTACCTATATGAGTACTTTCATTTAAAAAGTGCGTGTATTAATATATTAACTCACAAATTGTCAACGTCAAAAGCTAGCATGACACACGTTGCTCTGCCTTTTTGATAAATGGCTCGAAAAATGTAAATAATATTTCAATGTTTCATGAATTAAGGATTTGTTAATAACTTTATTACAGTGCTACTCGTATTGGATCTCAGTGATATATGAATCAACGCCTCGATAAAACAAATAGATTGTGTGAATACCTAAATCAGTCGAGCCGTTCAGAAGTTACACGACACTAACAGATGCATCAGCGATTATATAAAAGATAAAAGATAACGTGGCAACTATGACAAAATACTTAAGACAATCAAATGAGAAGGCCTTTGTTTAGCGGTAGACATTTATAGGCTGTAATAGTCACTGGTAATAAATGAATATAATTAATAAACTTTGTTACTTTACTATTCAGGTAACGTTTCGGTTTAGGCTCGGAGTTTCAATTATCGTATATATTTATTATTACATTATATTAATATTACTATATATATTTCATTCGGAAAATTGCAATTTTTTTAAACAATGATGGTTTATCACCATCATTGTTTAAAAAAGGTAAGTGGATGTCGTGGTCCATAGAAATCTACATATATACTCGACTACGAATCAAAATGCAGATGCGTTGTCAGCCGTGAGGACTAAGATGGAATGCCTCTTTTCCAGTAAAAAGGGTCTCCGGTTCTCTATACTTCCCATACGAAATACAGCAGCATTATGCTGCTATTTTACGGTTTTGTTCTGTGAGAGCGTCCTCTTTCCCCGGTCGAGCCGACCCATTCGTGCTACAACTATACAATATAGCTATAATTATAAGTATAATATAGCTGTACCACGTTTAATAAGTAAGTCCAAAGAAGTAAATTCAGTAATATTGTCGTGCGTATGTGAAACATATTACACGGCTATTATTAAACAGATTCTATCACATCTTAAAACTCCAAGCATAGCCCCCAACACAGCAGTAAAGAACCACGTCTCAGTTCTATATTTCATCACTGGCAGCAATACATGCAAAAAGTCGATGGACGCAGGTGGCTCCGGACCGTGCTTTGTGTCATTCCTTGGGGAAGGCCTACGTTCAGCAGTGGACTTGTGAAAGCCTGTAATTATGATGATGATGATGAACAAACTGGTTCTACACTATTATTTAACAGTTATGAGAAATTCTTGGCGGGAAATATGTTGTAAGCCCTCTTCATTTTAGTTAATTAAGAATTCTGTGTTAAAATTGCGTGGCTGTATGTTCATGTCAACAATTGTTGTTTGATATAATAATATAACAAATAATTTTAATTAAACATAAGCCCATGTGTAATCCAAAGCTACATAAATTTATGTCAACAAATCGAAACCGTTTGCAAATCTTATTTAAGCCTTTGTCAATAATGGGTTAAGGCGACGTTTCAGTACTTTTTGACTTTTCTGAACCTCTGTAAATCTACTAAAATTTATTTTTTGCTAAAAGTCCTCATTAAATCGCTTATCAAATGTATACTTTACAGAAATCTCATAACGAAACTGTGTTAAAGTCCGTGCAAATTAAAATACTTATTATTGAAGATTATGTTGTGGATACTGTGGCCCATAGGCATATACATTTATCCTTCTTTAAAAATATAATTGCAGACGAGTTGTCATCCCTGAGGACTAAGATGGAATTCCTCGTATCCAGTGAAAAGAGTCTCCGGTTCTTTACACTTACCATATGAAACACAGCAACTTTAAGCTGCTATTTTCTCTAGAGCTATTTTACCCTGGTACTCTATGAGAGCGTAGTCCTTCCTCGTTCTAACTGACCTATTTGTGTTTATTTTTAATTTTAATTCGTTTTTATTTTTATTTTATGACGCTGGCGCGTGCCCTGGCCAATAACATCTTCGAGGATTCTTCATAGAAGTACTTTAGACGTACGTTATTTAATTTAAATAGCTCTCCGCTTTAGCGTTTTTTGCTCAATAATCGCGAGTGAGGTGTGGTTTTTATACCTACTCATCGTACTACACATCGTGTAGCCTTTACGATATACCTAATTTGTTAGTTTATTAATTATCTTCGCAACGATTTTTTATACAATCCGCGCGCAGAATTGGCCAATAGCGTCATGATATCACGCGTCGACCGACGCTTTGCTAGCTGTTCAGTTACGCGGCAATTGCGTGCAATAAAAATATATTTTTATAAAACTGAAGTATCAAAGGAACTTATATACAGTCCACTTGATGGTAAGTGGCTACTGCAATTCATGGATAGAAGCAGCCAACTTTAAACAAAGAAGTCTAAAGATGCGTCGTCACCTCGAGGTCCCTTTAGTATCCTGCGACATAAAGAGTGAGAAGAGAGGAGGTGGGTAGGAGTGGGAGCTGAAGCTCTCCCTGCACTTCCCCATCACGAAAACTAATAGTTTTTTTTTTATGAATTTATAAAAAATTTATATTGAAATCAGTTTTCAGATTTCCCATTAAAATTCTACTGTGTATAACTTAAAAACGAAATCAGTAATCTCCTTATAGGGTTGACGAAGAAGCAGCCAGGGCGTACGAGTGTCATCTCCTACCAATTACTTCCGAAACTAGTGATAGAACACCAATAAATGCTTCCAAATTCTTCACTGGAAGCGACCGTTGCACGCTTGCTTCGATCGCTCGGCACGTGCTTTGCGGTCACCGGTAATTTAAAGGTCCTCGCTATGCTCGTCGTGCCTAATATTTACAGTTACCACGGCTGAATTTAATACCTCTAGGCATTACGTACTAATCAACTAGACAAATCAACTAGTTTGCGAAGAGGTATACGAGAACTAATGATATTAACCCTTCCAGTAGCGCGCCCACTCTAACAAAAAACGGCGCGCGGCACTTGTTTCAACATTTATGTTTTTCACGACTGTTCGTTTATGTTATAAGAAGCTTGAGTTACAGTTCTTTAAAGCTGATAAGATTTTCGATAAGTAGAAACAATAACAATAACATTTGGATGTTTAATTAGTTTTGTACAGCTCTTTGTTTCTAAGGGATCTTGAAAAAGTGTATTTACTGCCAATAAATTTGGTTTTATCAATGAAAAAGCGTAAGTTTTTATTTTATTTTTATGTCTTCGCAATCAATATAAAATAGTCTTCCTAAAATAAACCGAAATTATGCATATAACCATGATAATAATTCTACTTTTTCACTCGCAAACATTTGCTAAAAATTCGACAATAGACAGTTTGCGCGCGCTTTGTAACCTCATTTTCAAAACCTTTTTGTGAAAATATTATAGCGTCTTCCTTAATTTTTCTTATACAATCATATATATATAATATTTAGAAATAATATGTCTTTATGAATTTACATACGTGCAATAAACTACCTATAAAAAGGCTAAATATCTCAGAAGGTATATCTTATTTGAAATCTTACCCGTTATAAATTGTTCGCGTAAAGGTGTTTTGTTTTTCCTTTTTTATCAATTGAAACACAAAAATTTACTGCTGTTGTAACTTAAGTCATTCCAAAACATTATCTAGTAAAGATCATTTACATTTCTTACCCGTTTTTAAAAGAAAATCCAACAAAAATCACAAACACAAAAAGAAAACAATTACGCAACTAACAGCACCAACAACGCGAAAGTGAATGCCTATTATTTTTTATTTCGTCTATGTAACCAAGTGAGTTTAATACTTAAGAATACTCTTTAGTTCGTTCAAAATCGAATGAAATAGTGTTCAATTGAAAATATACTGTATTTTATATCAATTAACACGAAAATAGCAGAACGTAATGCGGACATGAATTCATGTCAACGGTACCTTAGGGGTTAAACAAAATTATTTTATTCACTCCAGTCTATCAAAAGTCTACTGCAGAACGTAGTGTATAAGTATATTGCCTCGTAGAGGGAATAAGGTTTGCGTTTCTACGGGTTCTTGGATCAACTCGGCGTTTCAGATAAATGTATACAATCGATAACAGCGAATCCTGCACCAGAGCATGATTGTATATCGATTAAGATTAAAATCACCAACTAAAGCGTGTCGCAGAATGTTTAAGCCTTAAGTGAACAACCCCACCTAACTCTGACGTCAGAGTCCTTCCATGTACTGACCCTATTAAATACACGCATGCAGGGGTAACTTCTTCAGTTTTATAAAATAGACAATTTTAATGTGAACTAAGAGTATAACGATCCATATTTATTTGTCCCAGAACTTTAGTGTTCTAGTCATTCGTTCTTCTGAACCGCAGATCGTAATAATATGTACTTCGGCATTCACCTGCGTGTTAGTGACGCCGTGTATACAAGTGTTCTTGCCATTTTCAACGCCACGTATATGTCGCTTCGCTCAGTATTCCTTCTTAAATATTTCTTAACTAACCTTTAAACTTTATCCTGACCCTACACCCTTTTCTAACCTTTAAACAATTAAACGCTTACCGCAAAATGTTTGCAATTATAATGACACAAATATTTTATGCATGCAAACCTCGATCTGAAGTTTCAGAATCCGGTACTTGAATTGAAATACAAACTACGACTACCTGGCGAATGAAATAATAAAACGGTTTTAAAACGGCAACGTCGTAAACAGGTTAATATAGCAGAATAATTCATAGAGGTCATGCCACTATACCTAAGAGTAGATAATCTCAATTTAATTTAAATGTTAAAGTAAATTATTCATTTGGTTCACATAAACAATGAAGGACATTTTATTCTGGTAAAGTAAAGGAGTAGAGCCACGCTGTAGCGTGTTATGGGCCATTTCAATTTCTCTCTCTATGGATCGATCGGCGCGATCGGGGACCACTCTCGCAAAGAATACCTACGTTTTACTGGTAACGATGTATTCCATCTTAGTATTCAAGGGTGAGGGCATTGTGCAGATTATTAGTTGAGGATAGATATAGGTGTCTATGGGCCGCACCATGCCCCTACCATCAGTTGAACTGTATTAAAATACTAGACTTCGTTAAAAATATAAAATTTTAGCAAACGCAACTAATTAATTAATTAATTAATTACAGCCTATAAAAGTGTTGAACATAGGCCACGCCTATAGATTGCTTCATATGAGATTTCACTATAGTTGCCAAGCTTGGCAGACGGGTTGGCAACCGCATTTTTTTATTATTTTAAGTTGTTATTTAAGATGTTATAAAAAGATGCTGCTGCCCATCTTATATTTTAGTTTTCCTCTGTCACCTCTTACGACACCCATGGGACAATATGGTATATTTTTAGAACTTCGATATACCGACAGTCAACTTGGCACCGCTGAAGGGACTGCAGCACCGCCCAAATTTCGACGGAATTAAAGGCTCTCTGATAGTCCACATACGCCAAACATAGTGGCAAATTGTACTCCT
This sequence comes from Parnassius glacialis, assembly GCA_033319125.1. NCBI lineage: Eukaryota > Metazoa > Arthropoda > Insecta > Lepidoptera > Papilionidae > Parnassius > Parnassius glacialis. The sequence continues at coordinate 16,785,635 of JAVANC010000003.1, read as the reverse complement.
CGGACTTCTGTACAATTTGCCGAAGGGTATATATGTGGTCTATGGTGCTAAAGCGTCACTTCACTTCACACCGTCACTTCACAGCCAAGAAACGCCATGTTGTAGATTAAGTAAAGTTTGTTTTTTTAATTTTTATTTATTTATAATCTAGCGCGGGACTGCTGTTCTACTTGATGTTAAGCTGTAATGCAGCCAAGAATTGTAAACTTTTACCTTAAAGATATATTGTTATTGTATGCAAAAACAGACGCTGGAAAATTATTTCATTCTTTTACTGTATGCGTTATGAACGACGAAGCAAATTATTTTGTTCGAACGTGTGTAGTGTGTGTCGACAACAAAGACCGTTCAGATTCTGTTTATCCAATGGTAGAAAAGAAAAGGAGGAATAAATTGAAATTTCATATACTAGATTTTTCTCTTCGTCATCCTATAAAAGTTCTGTTAAAGAGGATTTTACTTAATCACCACACTTGAGTTCTTTCGGGATAGCGTAACTTGTGCCCTTCTTCGTTAAAAGTCGGTTGTACGTGTCCAAGGACTACAGAGATCTATACTATAATGAGATCTCGCACAAGATTAAAGTATTATATAATTAATCGGGTTTCTCGAGTATGTTTTTTAAATGATCGAATGACAGCGTTTGGTAGCCTATCTGTCGTCGCTTTATTTTCAAAGTATCCCGTCGTTTTTTTTAATTCAGCAAACCAATTAAAACTGTTGCTCGTTAACAAGCAGACTTACAAAATTACAAAACATTCTTATGGCCTTTCTCTATTTTATGATCATAGTAAATCATAGCATAAATAATACGTTGAGAGAGCTGCATCCCAACACGCGGATTCTTGTTAAGTTTGCATGTAAAAAAAAAACAGTTACCAATTAAAAATATTTGAAATAATATGTGTTCCAATTTCAAACTTATAAGTAACAGAATAAAATATCAGTAAGTATAGAATGTTAAAAGACCAAAAAGCATATTTTTAAGGAATCGCAACTTAGTCTTGCCACGTCTGGCAACGTTTCTATGAAGTTGTCGTGCCATAATCATTAGGTAGACCGTTACCTTGCCTGGCACTTTAATATTAAAAAAAAACGCCATCATAGTGACTTTTCAGATCGAGACACTATACTAAAAACAAAAAATATTTAAGCGATATATATATAAATTTCATCTACTGACAGATGTACAAGATAATATGTAAAGAATATTAAATTTAACACATAACATACTAGACCTACGTTAAGTTCAGTGATTTTCTAACTTTTTTATTCCCATTATTCCCTATTATACTTCGATAGAAAAAACAAAGTAACCTACCTAACAATATTATAGGTGATCGTACATTTCTCAGCATCGTACGCGCAGTACGCGCCGCATGTACTGATGCTCGTATCTCGCGCCGTACGCGACAACACAAATATTTAGTATAGTTTTCAACGTGGTAGAGCCATGCTGCAGCTATATTAGTAGTATAGTTGTAGCACGAATGGGTCGGCTCGACCGGGGAAGGACCACGCTCTCACAGAAAACCAGCGTAAAATAGCAGCTTAACGCTGCTGTGTTTCGTAAGGTGAGTGTAGAGAACCGGAGACCCTTTTTACTGGCAAAGAGGCATTCCATCTTAGTCCTCACGGGTGACGACGCATCTGTATTTTGATTCTTTATTGAGGATAAATGTAGATGTATATGGGTCACAGTAACCACTTACCATCAGGCGGACTGTGTGCTCGTTTGTCACCCTATAATATAAAAAAAAAAAACTTTTGCAACCACTGCTGTGAAACAATACAGTGACATTGATTAAGATATGGATATATACATATATATATATATATATATATATATATATATATATATATATATATATATATATATATATATATCTCCTCAGTTTCAAGGCACTCCCCTGGTTGCCTCAGCCAGTATCGGAATCCTCGGCGTCGACATATCGAGTGACGTACAGTTTCGTGGTCACTTGGAAGAGAAGGCCAAATTGGCCTCTAAAAAGCTTGGCGTGCTCAGCAGAGCGGGACAGTATTTCATGCCGTCACACCGCCTGCAACTTTACAAGGCGCAGGTTCGGCCTCATATGGAATACTGTTCCCATCTCTGGGCAGGGGCTCCCCAGTGCCAGCTCCTTCCACTTGACCGCATCCAGCGCAGAGCGGCTCGAATCGTCGACGACCGAGTCCTTTCCGATCGGCTCGACTCATTGGCGCTGCGAAGAGATGTTGCATCTCTTTGCATTTTCTTTCGCATCTACCATGGGGAGTGCTCTGAGGAATTGTTCGGATTAATCCCAGCCGCCAAATTTCATGAACGCACATCGCGGCAGAACTCTCGATACCATCCACACCATCTGGATGATTGGCGGTCCACCACTGTGCGATTTAGAAGATGTTTTCTTCCTCGCACGACTTCCTTGTGGAATCGATTACCACCAGCGATTTTTCCGGACCGATACGACTTAGGGAGCTTCAAGAAAAGAGCCTACTCCTTTTTAAAAGGCCGGCAACGCATCTGCGATTCCCCTGGTGTTGCAGTTGTTCATGGGCGGCGGTAGTCACTTACCATCAGGTGAGCCGCATGCTCGTTTGCCCCCTCTCCTATAAAAAAAATGGAAAATAAAATTCGAAGAAAAAGAAGATTTGGGATTTACATTTATTTAAAACCTAATAACGACTACAAAGAAAACATAAAATCTGCGGTTGCCAACCCCCTTGCCAAGCGTGGCAACTATAGCAAATATCCCCCCTATGAGAAAATCTATCGAGGACTATAACGATACCGGATTTAAAAAGTCGTCTGTCTTGTCTGACGAGTCATTGTTGCCCGCACAGTAAATTTAAATACTCCTGCAATGAAGTAAAATATATTTCGAAACTTGTAAGTGGCTTAATGATGGAGTGATTATCTTGCCACTTATCAAAACTTAATTCTAATGAACTACTATAAAAAACACCAGCCACTTAAAGCAATATAAAAAAATATATCTCCACTAGAAGTTCGAAACCACCAGGTTTAATGGAAAATACACTAAGTTGGCAACACTAAGCAACACTGATCGCGCCACATTATATAACGTCATCAGCATGCTTCCGTTAATATTTCGGTAGCATCCCCATTTTATAAAATACTGCGCGTACGGTGCGGGTACGAGCACTAGTAGTAGCAGTATGTGCGAGGTTTCATAAATCATTTCGTACAACTCATTTTAAAATGCTGTGCGTACGGCATGTGCTCCGCGTACATTGCTGAGAAATTTGCGACCACCTTTTGAAGGATGTTTTAAATTGCAATTTTTTATGCCAATTTACCACTAGCTCGGCGGCTTACTTCAAAGGGGCTATATCAAATTTAAGGTTTGATCTCAATCCTATTACACATTACATACACACTTGACACAAGTTTAGTGGGATCTCTTTATCTCCCTCTTTACATTTCGCTAACAGATATTTTGCGTTCATTGTATATTAAAATACTCCAAGATCTGCTTACAAGTTTGGTGCGTTTGCAATCGCTTAAAATACGTTTTGACAGAATACGAAGTGAACCTTCGTTTTCCAGTTGTACTATAAATTACAGTGAGTAATAAAATTATTTACATTTAAATTCTGTTAATATATATGATACTAGTTTATAATTTAGTCCATTTGATTATTTTTAAATAATGAAACATACATATTTAGACGAACTCGATTATATATTTTGTTTTTATAGATTATATTTTTGATTGATATAAAATTTGAAATAAAATATTTAAAACTTTTACGAACGACGTTTTTCAACGATTAAAATATAGTACCAATTTGACTGATCACACAGAAATTGTTTGTACGCGTTTAATATACTGTATGTATTTTATCGGACGTAAATATTTTATGGCGTAGTTTTAAATATTATATTTCAGGAAACAAATTGCTGTTTTATTGTCCGATATCAAAAACTATATTTTACTTGAATCGTCATAAAATGCAGTGCATTGGTCATTTACAACTGATAAAAGTTATTTGTTATTTTCTGCCGTGTTCCAAAAAGGAGACGGTACTCAATTCGACTATATGTTTTTTTATGTGTGTTACCTCATAACTTTTTACTGGGTGAATCGATTTCGATGATTCTTTTTTTATTTGAAAGCTGGTACTTCTCGTGTGGTAATGTGTAGTCCTATGTGTAGTCTCATATGAATTTGATCAAGGTCAGACCAATAGTTTTTGAGTTATTCTTAATAAATTATATTGAAGTCGGCTGTACAATATTTTTAATTTTTAATTATACATCAGTCACGGTAAGATGCATATTTAAAAAAAAAAGTGGCTTTATATTATCTGGAAGATATTAAGAGATAAAATATCTATGGTAATTTTATATTAGTAGCAGAAATGTGGAACCAATGGGCGGGTTTCTTTTTCTTTATTTTCTACGATCGATATCTATAAAAATAAAGACGGACGTCTTTTTTTATATTTTTAAAGAAAGCAGGAAAAAAGGAAGGATTTTTTTATTAATAAACAAACGACATGAAACATAGAAAAAAAATCCTACAAAAAATTGTTAATAGTTGTGATGCAATGTCAATTGAGCATCATCACAAAAGTTGATTTATAGGTACGTAGTTGTATGTTTGTCATTAATAGATTACAATTCTTCGATAATCTCTTGTTGATATTTTTGTCAGTAATGAGGCAATAGTACATTATAACAATGATGATGATGAACATTAATTTAATTTATGATGATAAACAATTCTTATTCTTCTGAGGAGATTGACCTTTTTTAGTCTCACCTTGAGGGTTACCCAGATAATTTTTCGGACATTATTTAGGTAACAGATAACTATTCGGACAAGTGACTTTCAATAACATTTATAGTCGAATTACGCAGTTTCCATTTAATAAACACAAAATAGTATTTTATATTTCATATTTCGTGAGTATATTATTTGGTATATACGCTGTTGACATATCGTATGATTCGTCGTCTTTTGATTGCAAGCGCTCGCTGGTTTTTAAAATGTCGAAGGAAAATTACAAATTGCCTCATCATTATGTAAATGTCTATGAAACTCGAAACACGATTTGAATGCTACCACCGTAGTCCAATCGTAGATGTAGGCCGATAAATTACAAAAATACGATATACGACAAAAGTACGGAATCGCATTTGAAGTAATGTCAGCAACAGTAGCATAAGGTGCGGTTGGGGCGATGGAACATTATAACTTTCCGCCATTTTATGATTCGACCGAAACTTTCCGTGGCTTTACATATATGTTAACATGTTGTCGCTAATATTACTTGATAGGTACTTTCATATTTTTAGCAAAATTAACAAAAGTATTATGAAATGCCCAAGTAGATCACAATCAGGTCAATTCTACGATTGAACTACGTCATTTAAATGTGTGCCTTCAACATTTTGCAAACCAGTGTGCGTTTGTAAAGAGATGACGCCATTTGTATTGTCAAAGTGATCAAACTTACTATCTGCCGACGATATGTGCAATTTTTACAATTTTTAAATTATTCTAATAATATTTTTATAAAATTCAATAAAAACATTCATAATTAAGTTATTAATTATAATTAATATTTATTACTACGTATTAAATTATTTATAAATAATAACAATAAAAGTAATTACATAACAGGAGCTAAGATGCCTCACAGATTGTATCTATTTACCGCAATCATGTACAGTACAACAATATCTTTATAGTAAACATGATACCAGACAGGAGGGTTGGAAACCGCAGTTTTTTTAACTATTTTGAGTTATTTTATGGAAAAAAATTCTGTCCATATCTTTTTCAGTATTTCCCTATCGCCTCTTACGATATCTACTGAATCATATTACTTAGTGGATATATCCTATAAAGGCGCGGCAAATATTCAAAATTTTCATAAATATTCATAAAATGTAATCATATCCCATAACTATTCAAACCGGAGCAGTTGGTGGCCTGTTGCTGATGACAGAAACAGGCAATCCTACGCATAAGGGCTTTCAGACAGAAGAGGAACTCTGCCAGTACTTTGCCTCTTTTATTGCCCCCTTCCTTATTCTTTTTTGTGTTATTTATGTAAATATTTCAAACCGTTTACTCAATAAAACAATATTATTATTACAAACCTGTATTAAAACCTTTATTATTATGTTATTATTGTAATATAAAGAAAATAAGAACAAAGTTTATTTATAATTTGCACTCTTTTTGTCAGTGTGGAAATTACCAACGCCTGTTAAGTGTTCACGTATCGTAAACGTACCATTCGCCAACTGCTTTCGTTCTTTTACTTCTTGTACTACAAGTTATCCTTTTCCTTTATGTTTAAAATGAATTTTCCTTAGTCTGTCTCAACCTCGTTTTCGTTTTACCTTTTCCTTCTTAGTGTTTTTTATAAATTGTCATGTCGTATCAAGTGGGCCAATTATTGTACCGATTCTGTGCCACAATATACAATGCTTTTTCTTCCACTCTATAATTTCATTTTTTTTCGGCTGAAATTCTTCCATATTTAAACACAAGTTTTTTTGCAAATTATCTTGAATATTTTATTTTATGCACATTATTATGAAGCTCGTATTTGAATATTCAAAAAATAAGTTATGCTATATGCACAATAATATACACCAAACACGATACACGACAGATGTATTGCAGGTGTTACAGTGTTATACATTCATAAATATACATGAACTCTCACGTCTGTCACTCAGAGGGGTAGTCAGAAACTATGGACATGGCATATGTTATATAGATTAATATGCGTTTAAATAGGGTAGGTTGTTTGCCATCCATCTTGATTTGACGCCAAACGTTGCAGCTTTTCTTTACGTGGTAGAGCCATGCTGCAGCTATTAGTAGTATAGTTGTAGCACGAATGGGTCGGCTCGACCGGAGAAGGACCACGCTCTCACAGAATATCAGCATAAACTAAGTAATATATCATACCATATAAGTAATAATCAGCGTAGAAAGCTGCTAAGCTTAATACTGCTGTGTTTTGTATGGTGTGTGTAGAGAAACGGAGACTACCTACCTATTCACTGGAAAAGAGTCATTCCATCTTAGTCCTCACGTGTGACAAAGTATCTGAATTTAGATAATTTATTGAGGATAGATGTGTATGTCTATGGCTTACAGCAACCACTTGCCATCAGATGGACTGTGCGGTCGTTTTTCACCTTATCCTATAAAAAAACACTCAGTCTCCACTACATAATATTAAAGTTTAACTGTTTTGATAATATACGTCTTATTAATAGTGCATTATTTTGTATTGGTTATTTATTTTATTGTATACGAGTAGTATTGATAATATTTCTACTATATTAGAAGTCCATTAAAGCGAACAGGAGTAGCGCGGCGGACATATTGCTCCACTCTCTCAGAAATAAGAAAAGGCCTGTGCCCAGCTATGGTACATAGACTGAAACTTAGATTTTTTTAAAAAAACGTTACACCCACACTAGAATTTTCACCTGTATCGTGGAGGCAGTTTATAAACATAGATTGCACGAGGACAAATATCTAGACCCGGAACAATTATTTGTAGGCCATACAAATAGTTGTTCGGTGCTGGATTCGAACCCGCGGTCCCCAGCGCAACAACTCATTGCTAAGCCACTGCACCACGGAGCCGTCAAGTTGCACTAATAGTATTGATTATCGAACAAAAAAATTACATTCATATATCAACATATTTATAATACACGAACGCATTTCTGTCGCAAGTAAGATATAAACAAGTAAAGAAATACTTTCATAAAATGTTTGGATTATTGCTGCATAAAATTCTTATATGTACTTAAGTATAAAATTTTTCTAAAGTCCACTTCACTATGAACTAAGAAAGGCAATGTAAACGTCAGCAAATGTTTGAGTAAGGATACATTTGACTTAATCCTTTCTTAGAACGCTATTTAAAATAGTAAAAATGAAATTTCATAACAAGTATATTCAATATTTTGTAGTTATTTGCAGTTAATGTTTAATTCATCCTGGTTAGTCATAATTACTAAGCTTTTTAGCGCATTGTCGATCGCATTATCAGGAGTCATGCAATTTTTTCTTGTTTATACGGAAGTAGCACAACAACCTATCGGCAGTCACATCTTGAGTCTACTCCTACGAAACGTACAGATGGAGTGACAGAATCTCTTACGTCAACATTTAGATATCTATCGTATCATAATAGTAATCATCAACATTTCAAGGCCACTGCTAAACATATGCCTTACTAAGAATGCATGGATGCGTTTCTCGAAAGATTTGGCCAGACTGACAGTGAGCGCCGCTTGCCACGCTTCGGTGATATTGCTCATAATCGTCATTCTATCAAAGTAAGATTCAGTGTATTCGAACAAATATTTCGCCAGTCAATCGCATGATACTTTTTTGTTATCATCAGGATGCATTAAGTGCCGATAACGCTGCTACTTTAAGAAAAAACTGATAAATTATTGTACTATGTAATATGACCGTTGTATTATGTAGTGTTGTGCTACTTACATATCATTTTACACTATTTTAAATTTATTTTTCTTGTTTACAATGTCATATATAATGTTTGTATAATCATTTTTACTTCGTATTTTCACGCTTTTTAAATCGGTGTCAATGGATTCTACCTTTTTCGATCTTTTATTTAGTTCTCCGTAACTCTGCAATTTCGGGTTTCGTGAGCGCTGTTGCGCTACCTTTTTTTCTATATCAATAATATCTCATTTCTTACTTAAATCTTGCCGTTTCTCAATTACGAGCCTGAAACCAAAATTGACATGTTTTGACATCGTTGTTTTATCTGGTTGTCATGACAATTTTTATTCAAATTCGTTACCGGTCTGATGTTTTTACATCAATAGTTCCACATAAATACTCTTTTCCTCTTGGCCATTTACAAAAAATTGTTTTTAATTTAAATAATTTCCCGTTCTCTCTAAAAAGGTATAAAAGCCAAACAATCGGCCAATAAACGGAGTCTCGCTTCAGCTTTCAAACTGGAAGCATCTCCTAAAGGCCTTATCCCGGGGCCGCACTGCCCCGGGATCCTGCAAGCCAGGCACTGCTGACGTTGAGAAGATCCTCAGCTCTGTGGGTATTGAGGCAGACTCCGAGAAACTGAAGAAGGTCATCTCGGAATTCAATGGCCAGAGTATTGAAGAGCTGATCGCGCAGGGTGGTGAGGAGTTGTCGTCCATGCCCGTCGGTGGAGCAGCTCCCGTGGCCGCGGTCACCGCTGCTGCAGCGCCGGCAGCTGAGGAAAAGAAGGAAGAGAAAGAGACCAAGAAGGAAGAATCTGAGTCTAACGATGAAGATATGGGCTTCGGTCTCTTCGACTAAGCTTGCATAAGATTAAATTCTTTATCTTAATCTTCACTTGGGAGCGGCTGACTACTCCCTTAATATATTTTTTTTTCCACGCAGGAGCGGATGACAACTCCTTAAATAAGCCTGAATGTCCTTTCGAAAACACACTTTTAGAGTGGTAGTCATTGAATGTGAACTCCACCCTTACCTGAATGCAGATGATGAATGTAAGAGATAGTATATCTGATTTTGCCTGTTGATGTCTATTTCTGCAAAGCTGTGTTTTTATGGTTTATTTTAGAATGTACATGTCAAAATTTTTGCTGAGTCAAAAATTTTCCAAGGTCGGGGGGGGGGGGGGAAATGTAGTGTTATGCTACTAACATATCATTTTATACTATTTTAAATTTATTTTTCTTGTTTATAATGTCATATATAATGTTTGTATAATCATTTTTACTTCGTATTTTCACGCTTTTTAAATCGGTGTCAATGGAGTCTACCTTTTTCGATCTTTTATTTAGTTCTCCGTAACTCTGCAATTTCGGGTTTCGTGCGCGCTGTTGCGCTACCTTTTTTCCTAAATCAATAATATCTCATTTCTTACTTAAATCTTGCCGTTTCTCAATTACGAGCCTGAAACCAAAATTGACATGTTTTGACATCGTTGTTTATCTGGTTGTCATGGCAATTTTTATTCATATTCGTTACCGGTCTGATGTTTTTACATCAATAGTTCCACATAAATACTCTTTTCCTCTTGGCCATTTACAAAAATTTGTTTTTAATTTAAATAATTTCCCGTTCTCTCTAAAAAGGTATAAAAGCCGAACAATCGGCCAATAAACGGAGTCTCGCTTCAGTTTTCAAACGGGAAGCATCTATTAAAGGCCTTATCTCGGGGCCGCACTGCTCCGGGATCCTGCAAGCCTTCGCCTTCACCTGAAGTCGTCGTCTACGCCTCCACCTACTAGTGCCCGCGCTATCTTTAGCCGCTGTGCGTGCTTGCTCCAGGCGCTGCGTGTGCCTACTTCAGGCGCAGCGTGTGCCTACTCTGGACGCTGCGTGTGCCTACTCCAAGCGCTGCGTGTGCCTACTCCAGGCGCAGCGTGTGCCTACTTTGGGCGCTGCGTGTGCCTACTCCAAGCGCTACGTGTGCCTACTCCAGGCGCTGCGTGTGCCTATACCAGGCGCTGCGTGCCACCACCGCCAAGCGCGGTGTGCCACTTTGATCTTCAGGCTCCGCTTCAGTATTCATCTATCTTTATTTTCTATTTTATTGTAATTCACGTCACCCATCACCATCATCATATTTCATTTTTTTATATAAATTTGTAAATATCTTTTTAAAATTTTAAATATATTATTTTCTAGTTCTATTTTTGTTGTTTCGTTGTTGTTAGGTTAGGTTCTTTTGTTTTAATTGTCACTTCACGACAATTAGCTTTGAAATTTAGATTTATTTAGAAACCAATCACGTTTTGTATGTATGTATAATTTCTTCTAACGATTTAGAAATTAGTTTTATATAGATACCTATGTAATAGAGAGGTGTTATACATTTAATAACACTAATAATATAAAAGAGTGTACGAATTTTTGTTTGTATATATGTTATTGTTAGAAACTAATAAACTAAATTTGAACAAAAAGTAGCTTCTATACACTATTAGGGTAAAAAAACTTCTATCCCTGTTCATCATTATTTTAATCGTAATAATATATTCAGTAGCTAATTATAGTATATATTGTATATACTTATATAGATTAATAATATTACACACTCTTGGTGTAAAATGTATAATGAAATATAAAATAAAGGATTTCTTTTGAAAAGTTGTTAGTAACACTACTAATAATATAAACAAAATTTCCGCTGCAAGTCTGCCACTCGAGAATCTTCTTCCCATCGCTTGTCGGTTCTTCGAGCTATATGGCCGGTCCATTGCCACTTCAGCTTATTAATCCACTAGGCTATGTCGGTCACTCTAGTCTTTTTTTTATAAGATAAGGTTGACAAACGAGCACACAGTCCACCTGATGGTAAGTGGTTGCTGCAGCCCATAGACATCTACATCGACGTTCCTCGGAGAGGGCGTAAGTTTGAAAGCTGACTTGTTGGGTGTGCAGGTGGTTTGTCACGCTGCGAAAATCGTCAGTCGTATTTACGAAAATTAGAAGGCCCCGACCGGCGTTTCGGAACCAATTGCAAAGGTTGTTCCATTTTGTTTTATCTTGAAGAATGATGGGTGGCGATGGCTCTTCCTTACGTTCAGCAGGGGACCTATTCGCTGCGGGCTTGGCCTCAAGCTAAAGGGCTTGAGCGCGTGCCGCGAGGGAAAACTTTTTTGCCGGAATGGCGGTGAGAAACGAGGCTTTTTGCCCTGGACGAATGTGAAGTCTTCGTCTTCGGGCTTACGCGGGACACACGAGTCGGTCTCCACGTCGGAGCGTGATTCGGCATCCGAGAAGACCGGAGGGGGACCGCGTGTGGATATCGCGAAGGTCGCGGGGGACCTTACGTGGACACAAGAGTTGTTAGTCTCAGTGCTCGGCGACAGAGGGTTGTCAATACACACGGTTGGACGGTCGATAGGGGGCCAGACACGTGGAGTATATGGCCCGACTTGAGGCGCGGACTCGAGCGCGGGCTCGGGCTCGGGACGAGCATTGCGCCGTGCAAGGAACACAGCCCAAATGTCGGGACAGGCACGACTGAAAAAGACGGTGAGTTCGTCGATCGTTATTGACGCCATTTTATCTCCTATGCTAATAAGCACATGTGTGTACTAAGCTCAAGCAGGGTGTGTGCGAAAACAAACACCTATACACCTAGCGCGTTGGTACGCTAGGGTATGTACCTAGCTGTTGCCTAATGCAAAAAGCAACAGAAAGATTACAAACGATGGACGCCTCTGAGGTAGCGAGTGTGTTTCACTCTACTTACGGTTGCCGATACCAGTATCAGGAAGCCAGGAAGGAGAGTTACGCACAAAACACTCTTTGCACCACAACAAGCGTTCACTACATTTCACTGTGAGAATGATGTCACCAAGGACAGCGTACTTCGCGCACCACTGAGAGCGCACTAAATCAGTCACCAAAGATACAGCACCAAGTAGTACAGCGTACTGAAGGCGTGATATATTAAAATAAATTGTGCGCATAAGCTTAGAGAGTCAAGTGACAAGAGTGAACTCTACCGACACGTCCGGAGTCTACAAAGGCCAAGCGCGGAATGTGTGAACCTGAACCTGAACCGCGGTTGGCAACCCGCTAGCCAGGCGTGGAAACTAACTAATATGAACAATGACACAAAAAACTTCCCCAGTCTCCGGCGGCCCTGCTATTCCTAGCTACGGTAGCGACCATGGTAACGGCCGGGTAAGATATAATGTAAATACTGGTAAACTTTATTAAAACTACCTGTTACTTTTGTATTCAAATGCCAAAAAAAAAGCTGTTACAACGTTCATAAAAATGTAAGAATTGTATTGGATAAGAAATATTAAATCCAAATACGGATGTGATACCTAAAATTATATTTTGAAACAGCGAGGGAATGATATCAACGCAGGTGAAATTGACGTTTTGAACACTTTCTGATATCTGTTTCAATTCCGGCGACGCAACATACACGAAGGCTAAGAAAAGATAAATACAAAATGGCTGGTGTGCAACAAATCGTGACTTACATTTTAATGAAATATATATATTTTCCAAAACATCAGTTACAGGAACGATGATGTTTATGATACTTTATAGACAAGTTTGAATCATGTCGTAAGCTTAATAACTGCGTAAAAGTGGAAAAAAATTTTTTAAGTTATTAAATTAAGAATCCCGTAATAAATAATATGTCTTACCTATTTTAAAGAGCATCTCCCACCCTCCTTCAAATTCGACTATCCCCGTCATCCCGTATCCACGTTAAGATATCTTAGCGGTCGAATATCGCAGAGTATTTAACTCTTGATGATGCCTCGTTGACAAGCGAAACACGTGTCACATTATCGACGGTGGTGTGTCTTTTTAAGTGTAGCGGTGTTGGGAGTAGTAGTATTAGGAGTAGTGGTATTGGGACTAGCGGTGACGGGGATAGTGTACACAATTGAGGGAGTGCGGGAGTTGCTCGTCAAACTAGGTAAAATACATGATTTTTAATTTTTTACGCGGGGTTTAGACAAATAATTTGGATAAACACATCTTTAATATAATGGATTTCAGTAAAGTAACGCCTGATTCTATTAATAGTGTAAAAGTGACAAAATATTACGAGCTACAGGAGCTCATTTTTGCCAAGTAAATTGTTTCTTATGATCCTAAATTAGGTGTACAGGCGACGATATGTCACTAGCAAATCTGAAACCAACAATTTGTTTTTACACTAATTGTACAAGCATTCAGTCCAGATGAAATTCAAACCCAAGTTCCCTATTTAAATAGTAGTCAGATACTGAAGCCACTTGACAACGCTGTCATCATAATAAATATAAGGATTCACGCAAGTATTTTAAAAGTCTACTTCAGTTTTACTTTTCTAATTATGTAGCCTATTCAACATAGGCAGCTACTATAGTTCCTTTTAACTTCGTTGCTGAAAGGATCGTCTTGTTTAATCATGAACACGCATCTAATTAACAAAGCAAGTCTTGTGTACTACACTTTATTAGCTTCTTTAATTTAACGTTATACAAAATAATTAACTAGTGTTGTCTTTCTACATAGTAATAATAAAATTGAACAAGTTCAAGTTAAACGCACTTGCTTAGTATTCCAAGCACGCTGCTTTTTGAATTTTCGCGATAATTTTTTCGACATTTTTCTAAACTTTCCACTTCTTCTTTTGAAAGGAGGAATTATAAAAATCAACTTAATTTTTAAACGCTTTTAACCACTGACAACGTGCCAATGAACACTTTCTAACATCCAATTTTGTCCTTAAAACAAACCCCTTTTTTGAATAATAGAACCTCATATAATCTGGGTAACCGTAAAGTAATGTCCCCCACAACGTATTTCGGTCACGTTGGTCAGTATGGAGACATACGTGGTAGAGCCATACTGTATCGATATTGTGGTTGCAGCACGAATATTTTATCTCTTATCTTTATCTTTATTGCAAAACTACCACGCACTCACAGAATACAAGCGTAAAATAGCAGCCTAATGCTGCTCTGTTTCGTATGGTGAGTGTAGAGAACTGGAGACCCTTTTTACTGGAAACGAGGAATTCCATCGCAGTTCTCAGGGAAATTAACGCATTTGTATCTTGATTTTTAATTTGGTATAATTGTCTATGGGCCATAGCATCCACTTACCATCGGGAGGATTTTGTGCTCGTTTGTCACCCTTATTCTATAAAAAAAAAGACTTACAATCTATGCAGGACAGGATTATAGTTCATGGGCATGTACGCATACGCAGGTATCATTTTCTGTTCCCTTATTCTTATATTTCGATGGGACGGCAATCAACGAAAGGGAGCACAAACACAGAACCAACGACTTTATGTGGTTTCCGAGGCTTGTGAGTAAAACACCGCCAACTTCCTGACTCCGGGCAGCTACTGAAAATTCATTGACAGAAAAACCCAATAACTGACTTTTGGCGCATCCCGAGATTCAAGCCCTTCCAATTCAATCAGAGCTTCCATGATCGGCCGTCACCTTTACGATCACTGGAAATAGTCATAACTAAATTCCAAAAGGCTACAAACGAATACTTGATTCGGTAATCATTAAACCGCTTTCAGTACCTAGAAGATTGTAATGCAAGGGACGATATGAATGACAAGCTCGTGGAAACTGTCCATGCGGTCGGAGCTAAGTTTTGCAAAACCCGCCACAGAAGAAAACAAAAACTCTCCGATCACACTCTTAATCTCATGGCTGTTAAACGGGATATGAATCTGCAGTCTTCAGTAGACTTGACAGCATACAGGCAACTGAACAGACAGATCTCCAAATGCATACGGCGGGACTTACGCAACTTTAATACAGCTTGTATTGAAGAAGCGATCGAGGGGAACCAGGGCTCCAAAGTCTTTGCTAGAGATCTGTCTGCCAGAAAGAGCCAACTGTCAAAGCTAAAGACCGAGTGTGGCAGCGTCGTTTGCAGGACACCTGAGATTTTGAGTGAGATTGAGAAGTTCTATGGGCAGCTGTACACATCATCGTTGGAGCGTCAGGAAAGTGTGAGTAAAGATTGGATCGTTCTGAAGATGAACATGGACAAAACATAGATTATGTTTAATGTCCATATCACACCTATGCCGGTAGTTATTGGGAGCACTAAACTCGAAGTTGTTGACGAGTATGTTTACCAGGGACAAATAGTCCAACTAGGTAAATCCAACTTTGGCCGAGAAGTCAATCGACGGATTCAACTCGGTTGGGTAGCGTTTGGAAAATTACGGCACATCTTCTCGTCAGGTATACCTCAAAACTTGAAAACGAGATTCTACAACCAGTGCATTTTACCAGTGATGACTTATAGAACTGAGACCTCCTTCACTACTGGCCGTATTTAAGGTCGCTTAGCGAGCTATAGAGTTTGCAGGGCTATGCTCGGAGTTTCTCTGCGTGATAAACTTAAAATTGAGGATATGCGCAGTAGAACCAGAGTGACCGATATAGCGCTACGGATTAGTAAGCTGAAGTGGCAATTGGCTGGACATATAGCTCGAAGGACCAACAACCGATGGGGAAGAAAGATTCTCGAGTGGCAGCCTCGTACCGGAGGAAGAAGAGTAGGGCATCCCCTCACTAGATAGAGTGACGACCTGGTAAGATATGCACGAATTTGATGGATGCAGGTGGCTCAGGACCGTGCTTTGGGGCATTCCTTGGGGGAGACCTGTGTTCAGCAGTGGACTTGTGAAGGGCTGTAATGATGATGATGATGATCAATTAGTTATGACAAAACTCACGATAACTGATGATCCATCCACAACGTTTGGATTCTTGACTGTCCACCACTGTGTGATTTACTAGGATTCTTCTTTCTTACACGACTTTTTTGTTGAATCGTTTATAACCGGCGACTTTTGCGGACCGATATGTCTTAAACCTTCAATAAATGAGCTTTTTAGAGGGCTGGCAACGCACATGCAATTCCTCTGGTGTTGCAGTTGTATATGGACTTACGGTTTCGTTTACCGTGAGGTGAGCCGCAGGCTCGTACGCCCCGTACACTATATAAAATAATCAATTGATCTTTGCAAAACATTCTTTGTGACCTTGCCCTGCCCTTTAACGCGAATATCGTTGCGAATTTGTTATGTTCTCTCCATGTTCAAGATATTCAATCACTATTACCTCTTGCTTAACTAATCAAAGAGTGCCCATGATCAAACCAACAGCATAGAAATCCATTAAATTATATTTAGGAGTAACGATAATGGTCCTTTCCGAGTACTAGACTACAGACTATAATTTTGTTTCAAGAGCTTGCCGGTAAAGCTACGGTCCGTCCATTGTAATAAATCGAGCCAAAGAACGACCAGGATCTCGTTGCAACAGTCCCTAAAACTTCGGGATAATTCAGTCTGGTTTTGTTCTGCGCATCGGTTAGCATTCGGTGTATCCAACGCGCGTTCGTGTAAAATGTTATGCTCGAAATCTTTGTTTATGTATGAACCCGACAAACCCGAACGACGCTTGTATTGAACTTGTCTCCTTTTTCACATTTAATTTTCCATTTTAGCCAACATGCTTCACCCAACCACAAACAAACTATGCGTATTTTTTAAACAAAAGATAATGAGTTTATATTTTAGGTATCTTACGAGTAGAGACATTTAGTTTTATAAGTAACTGTTCACATTTTCGAATTCCAAAAATTTTATACTGCAATCACATACTTTAGAACATGTATAAACAACTATTAAAAAAAATGTTCCTATTATATAACTTTGAAAATCAAAAAATCTTCGAAAATCACACTATCACACATTTAAAATTAAAAATATGTAACAAATAAAATTAATGTGCATGGTATCATAAGAAAAGTCACAAAAATAAGGTTTGGTTTTCTTCAAAACTTTCACAAATCCGTAGATGAATTCTATTGTCGGCAACACAATGTCGGTCAGTCAGCCTATTTGTCAGATTCTGATTTCTAATTCTTGAAACGAAAAACTTCCCTCGAAATGAAATATACTTTGAATATATTTTTTTTAATATAACGTTTGCTTCGAAAATATAAAGTAAGTTTTAAACAGTTGAGTTATTGCTATTTCTGTTAATAAGAAATGATATTACCGTTACCGTTACAACCTATGTAGAGGGCTATGCTCGGAGTTTCTCTGCGCGATAAACTTAGGAATAAGGATATCCGCAGTAGAACCAGAGTAACCGACATAGCCCAACGGATTAGTAAGCTGAAGTGGCAGTGGGCCGGCCATATAGCTCGAAGAACCGACAACCGATGGGGAAGAAAGGTTCTCGAGTGGCAGCCTCGTACCGGTAGGCGAAGTGTAGGGCGTCCCCCCACGAGATGGAGTGACGACCTGGTAAGACATGCAGGAAGTCGATGGATGCAGGTGGCTCAGGACCGTGCTTTGTGGCATTCTTTGGGGGAGGCCTATGTTCAGCAGTGGACTTGTGAAGGGCTGTAATGATGAATTATGATGATACAACCTATTAAATCCCACTGCTGATCGTAGGCCTCTCCCATATATTGCCTTATGTATTACATAAGGATACTGGACATATTTGCCAATATTTTGCAAGCGGGTTGGTAGCCGCATTTCTTTTTATTTTTAATTGTTATTAGAAAGACGCTGCTTCCCATCTCCTGATTATTTTCCCTATGTGGCCTATTACGACACCCACAGGATGATATGAGTAAGAGATGACAGACTTGTTATTATTAGTTTTTTGCGATTTTCTCCAATACAAAATAATTTCTAAAAATGGAAATAATTACTAAATGGAAAAAAATATATTTTTTACACACAACTATAACAATTCTGTGTCGCCAGCAACGCAAAGTCAGGAATTTGCATTTGGAAAAAAACCAAAATTTGTAGCTTTTTAGGTGCTAATTACGCGCCAAGATTATAAAGTCTATAAAATGCGCCAAAAAAACTTAAAATATCTATACATAAAAAATTAAGTGCATGCCTTTAATATCGATATAATTGCCTTTTGTCGCTCTGTGTGCCCCTGCGAATTTTATTAAATAGATCTTTAAAAGAAGGAAGTCTTCCATTACTATGGAAACAAGCACATATAGTACCTATACACAAAAAGAACAGAAAAACAAAATCAAAAACTACAGACCAATTTCATTAATAAATGCCTTTAGTAAAGTTTTAGAGAAAATAGTACATTATAACGTTTATCCAGTATTAATGCCTTCCATTCCACCCGAACAACACGTCTTCGTTAAAATTTGTTCGTTCGACAACTACCAATCTATCCCTCTTTATGGAAGATGTCTTACGTGGGATGAATGGTAGCTTGCAGGTTGACGTGATTTATACGGACTTCAAAAAGCATTCGAACATGTGGATCATGTCATCCCGCTTGAAAAACTGCAAGTGCTCGGGATTTGCGATGATTTGCTAAGATAGTTCCAAGCACTTATTTTTAATTGCAGCCTAACTGTGATCATAGGTAAATTCAGATCTAATTATATAAACGTCCCTTCAGGTGTTCCGCAGGTATATCTGCTTGGTTCTCTCCTGTATATAGCTTAACTGTATGATATAGGAAGATGTTTACAACACGCTAAATTTCTTTTGTTTGCAGATGATAAGAAAATATATAAACTCAGAAAAGGATTGTCAGCTCCTCCAAGAATATTTAAACAGACTTGCTTTTTACTACAAAAATAACCGTATTAAAAGCTAATATCGACAGATGTATATCAATATCGTTTACCCGTAAAATAAAACTTATACAATATTATTACCACGTTGACAGCTATACCATATCAAAAACAAACAGGCTTAAATACTTGGGAGTGACATTAGACAGCAAATTAATCTTTTCAGAACACATTACACTAATAACTACGAAAGCTTACTAAAATCTTGGATTCATCATGCGTGTCACCAAACCTTTTAACGATTTAATTTGCATTAAAGCACTTTATTTTGCATATGTTCGTAACATGTTGGAGTATTGCTCTACTAGTTGGAATCCCTAATATAAAAAATATGTCGCAGCCATAGAGGGTATACAGAGTAGATTCCCGCGGTACCTCAATTACCGTGGCAGGCACAAGAGCGAAGAATATCATCATATACACATATAATCATAGCTCTTGTCTGCATCACAAATTATTTACATTACGAGATCGTAGATGTAAAGCTGTCATGATGCTGCTATACGTGGTATGTACTGGTGCCCTAGACTACCCACAATTGACCCAGCAGCTTGTGAGTTGTCGTACTCCGAAGAGACGTACTAGAGTTACTGAATTATTTTATGTACCATTAACTTACACAAACTATGCAAAGAACTCCGATTCAAATAGGATACTAAGAATATATAATAAATATTTCTCTAGCATTGGCCCTTTTTGCATTACCAAGACCAAATTCAAAAAAGCTGTCTCTGAGATTTTGGCAAATAGCATTGACGAATAATTTGAATTAATTTGCTTTCTAGGTTGAAGTTGCGACGCACACACACACATACACACACACACACACACACACACACACACACATACACATGTATTATTAAGTCACAAATACACACAGACACACGCGCGCGCACGTGCTCGGGAGCGCACACACACTTCCTCTCGTTCTCATCACACTAATACCCAATATACGGTATACAGTAATACACAAAACAGTAAACAGTACTTGTAATATCAATATACAGTACTTACAACGTCGACGTAGGTAAATTAATCTTATGCTATACACTGTAAACTATTGGTTAACATTGGTGAAGACAAAAACAAAATTAAAATATTTGCAAAAAATGTAAATCTATAAAGACTTCTATATAACATAAAATGTCGTCTCTCATTTATACATATATATTGGTAAATGTACAAGCTGTAGATTTTGTTTCAATAAAAAATATCTGAGCTCAATGGGTTATTTGCACGCCAATCAAACATGAATAACCATTTTCAAATGATCCGTCTGTTCGTCTGTCTGGGCTAATCTTACATTCGGATCAACCATTGATCCGATTGTAATGAAAATTCATGACCAGATGGAGAATAATGTCAGAAGTGATCGAGGTTATATTTTATCCGAAAAACGTAGAGATTTCTTTTAAGATCGAAAAATTAACAAAATAAAT
Source organism: Parnassius glacialis (assembly GCA_033319125.1). Classification (NCBI taxonomy): domain Eukaryota; kingdom Metazoa; phylum Arthropoda; class Insecta; order Lepidoptera; family Papilionidae; genus Parnassius; species Parnassius glacialis. The sequence goes on along the minus strand of JAVANC010000003.1, from coordinate 16,765,042 downwards.
AGCCCTTGATAATTATGCGACGTTACGTTAACAGATCCTACCCAGGCGAAGCTGGGACTGGTCGCTAGTAAATAAAATTTAAAATTATATGACGTTTTTCAAATCTCTTTATTACCTGAAGCAAATTAGTGGTGTGTGATTTTTTTTTTATAAGTAGGTACTTATCTATTTTGTGACAGAGCAGTGTGATTACCTGTAACAAAAAGCGCTGTAAATAATTGTGAATATTTGTGAGCCAAAATATATTAATAATACAGTTACATATAATATGTATGTATGTGTATATTTGTATCTATATTTGTAAAGTTTGTATTGACATACATACATATTTTTTAAAGATCGCTAAGTAAGTAAGTAACAATAAAGAATAAATAAATAATATGATAAATGATATGAACTAAACGATTGTACTAGTAGATATAGTAAATATATATAATAATTTACTACTACGATAATAGTAATAGTGTTTTTATTCTTTGTACCCTTAACCAACGAGGATGTTTTTTTATAGGATAAGGGTGATAAACGAGCACACAGTCCACCTGGTGGTATGTGGCCGCTGCGGCCCACAGACATCCACATCTATACTCGCTCGCGAATCAAAATGCAGATGCGCTGCCACCCGTGAGGACCAAGATGGAATGCCTCATTTCCAGTAAAAAGGGTCCGTGTATGTGAGCATCAACGGACGTGAAAAAGGCGACAGAAGTATATGAGTCAGGATGATTTCAAATGGAAATTTGTAGTCCCTGCCTACCTCTTTGTGTGACAGACATGACTGTTTATGTTATACTACTTTTTCCGGCAAGATACTCGCAACTGTGTTATTATTATGAGATATTTTTGTGATTATACGAAAACGTGGCAGTTAAATGAAAACAAAATTTGCATTGCACAATACGTTTATCTGTCGAACTATGGTAAATGGTGATTTTTCATACTTATTTTGTATTATTTATTGTACGCCAAATTAACCGAAAATGGATATAGTTAGGAACTCGGTTCTGCGTTTAACTTCAACTTTGTTTCCACAAAGTTTCCAAGTTTTCTCGCTTTTAAAGTTATATTTCCTTCCTTAATGTAGATTTATATTGAATATTCGAATTTACAAATGCAAAATATGAAACTAAAATTTTCCTGTTTGGATGTTGCTATTTTACCTCATAAAATTCCTATTTAACATAAAGCCTAACATGAACTTAAAAATAAGATGAACAGTTAAATATGTAAAGTTTTATGGAATTAAATATTATGAAATTAAATTATTAAGGAAACCAAAGCTATAAACATTTTGACCTATAATTTTACTACATTATACTAGTCATCGCCTTCAGTTTTGCTTCAAGAATTCGCGAGAGTAAAACTAGAACATTTCTACGTGTACTATTCCAAAATGCATAACATAATTAACCCCTTTTAAAATATGCAAACATCTAAATCTTTCAATATATATAGGAGTCCACCAAGGTATCGTGTATTTTTCGTCCAAGAAACTGTTTGTTATACTGACACTAGAGATTAATGACGTCTGTTTACCAAAAAGTAGGTTTGGTGGTGTGACTGCAGCATTAAAATAACTGTATTTTTTCAAAAGCTTACAGTTTTTATTTGTTTTGAATATTTATTTCAATTTACTGGTATTTCCCTATAAAAGTTTTGTAATATAACATGGTTAACTGATAATCTGGTAAACTGCTCATAAACATCAAAGGTTTGCACTTTGACTTGAATAAGCTACTATACGGTTTTAATCACAGGGTCAAGAACCAGTTCTTCTCTGTCGTGGTGACCACGAACTCCGGTTACCTTCAGTTCGTGGGCATTCGTGGTGACCACGAACTGAAGGTAGCCGGGCTAACTATGACATTAGGACGTCAAACACCTCAGTTCCCCCCGTGACCATGGGTGCTGGAAAGCACCCGAAACGTCGGGAATTAAATAGTTAAAATTAAACGTGATACAATCCATAAAAAAAAGATAGTTTCATTTTAAATATTAAAAGATTTATTTGAAAATAATGTCAAAGGTTCAAATTAAACATACCATAAGAATCGTGCTTCATATTATTATGATGTTAATACGGTATGTTTTATGTTTTTCGGCGAACAAAACAAAAAAAAACAATACAAAATATATATTATAGTCGAGTTCTCAATTCGACTTTATACTTTATATGTTACGCGATATATCTGTCTTATGAATCGATTTTGATAATTCGTTTTGTTACATGTTGCCTCAAAAGTGCCTGAAAGCACTCTTTCATTTAAATTTGAAGGAAATTTATTTCCTAATGGCGAAAAGGTAAACGATAAAACTTTTACTTGTTTAATTCTCTCAGGGTTGACTGGTAGAGAATGCCAGAAGGCATTAAGTCCGCTCATTGTAATACTTAGATTAAGATGTAACACAATAAAGAATAAATAAATAAATAAAGCTTTTAATGTAACTATTTAGACAACATTCTAGTAGTTACCTTAAGTTTGAAAAAGGTCCAAAAATATTAACATCACTAAAAGTAAAAGCCGACTTCAAAGAACTAAAAGGTAAAAACAATTTCACATTCTGAAGTCGGAGCGTGAACTTTTATATACACTATGTCTTAGCACCGACATCAGAATGCGAAATTATATTGTTCTTTCTAGTTGTTTGAAATCGGTTTGTACTTTTTATGAAAAGTTTATTTTTGTAGGTCAATGTACCATACATTAAAATAAAGTGCAAAAATAAAGTTTCTTACTTACTTTTTTGTAACTTTTAAACTTAGTTTTATTTCAGAAATATGGATATAGTAGTATAAATATAGTTATACTAAATAACGAAACGAAAAAGATTTTAATAAACACCTCACCTCAAAAAATAGCTACGATGACTGAATATGACAGCAAATTTTGTTGAAAGCTTGGAAAACAAATGCAGTCTGGCAACTTGTACTGGTCTGATGTACCGGTACAAAATAATGATTACACGGATCTGGGTTAGAAGTCTAGCAACTTGTACTGGTCTTATGTACTGGTACAATATAACGATTTACCCGGATACTGTAACGTTTTTTGAGCCATGGCATTTTTTGGATGAAAGTATAATAACTAATTGATAGTATTGTTTTCGATATGGCAACATGAGAGTTAATTTTGGCATTTTTTTTAACCTCTTTGTTGCGTGCTACAGAACTTTTGTTGATTTTGTATAAAATACTAAATGTAGGTATCTATATCACTGTAGTAACGTAATGTTAATGGTTAGGAAATGTAATATTTCGTTTTTAACATGACTGTCTTGAAATTTATCCATAAAACTGACTTGGCAAAGTTACCATACTAGTGATGCCACGATGTGACGGTTACTTTGTCATGTTTTGCTACAACCAAGGATTGTCACTTTTAGTATATATTTTTAACCAATTACAATATTAAAAAAAGAGTTCTGTACTTGACATTCCATGTATGTATGTTTGTATAAATGTTTCACCGTAGTAGCCGATTAGACCGGAATTGTCAATCAATTCATCATTTCTGAAGAAGAAGAGAAGTCTGTTTAACAAAAAGTAGGTGTAGTGGTGTGACTGCAGCATATAAATAACTGTATTTCTTTAAAAGCTTACAGTTTTGTTGTACTTTGTATTTATTTCAAACCACTGGTATTTCCTTATAAATGTTTTGTAATAAAACATAGTGAACTGATAATCTGCTAAACTGCTCATAAGCATCAAAGGTTTGCACTTTGACTTGAATAAGCTACTATACGGTTTTAATCACAGGGTCTAGAACCAGTTCTTCTCTGTCGCGGTGACCACGAACTTGGTCGGTGTGATAATAATTAAAATAAGATTACTTGTTATCTTGAATTTAGACTTTGTTATTTTAGATTTCTATTTCCACAAAATAAGTATTAAAGAGTTTTAAAATAAGTTCCAAAAATATAACACATGTCAGACTGTAATTAAGAAATAAATATACCAAGTCATTTTGTGTATTTTATGCTACCATATTATAAAGTAAAAACTATTAAATAAATCACCGTTTATTATTATAAGCTTGATTTCTTTAATTAAAATCATTTATAACATTGCTTTGGAACTTTAATATATAAATACGTGTCCACTCATCACCAGCTTTATAATATACTAGCTGACCAGACAGACGTTGTTCTGCCCTTTCCGAACAACCATTTACTTTACCAACAAAAAACTCCTGAAATTAGCAATAAAAAAATTGAGGGTCACTTATCGGGATAAAAATTATCCTATCTCTCAAGTTGGACCAAACTGCACCCAGTCTGCAAAATCTCATTGAAATCGGTTCCATCTGTTGAATACTTACAGCAACACGTGGTGGTTATACTACTAAATTGTTGCTTATATTAAACGTTTGTATTTTTAACATAGTGCCATCTATTGAATATTTACTCAATCCAATCAACAGATATCGTCATCTGACAGAATCGTTTAGAGCTAACAGAAAATTGTGACTGTCAAATAATAGGCAAATAATTTTCAATAAAATAATATTGTATTGCGACTATAAATTGAGATGTAAGCTATCCTATCTTTTAAGTTGGACCAAACTGCACACAGTGTGCAAAATTTCATTGAAATCTGTTCAGTAGTTTAGGAGTCCATCGCGGACAAACAACGTGACACGTACTTTTTATATATAAAGAAGATAAAACGAATTTGACGCCTTTTGATTATTAAAAACAAAGGTTGTTAGAAAGTCTCTTTCAGAAACAAGCTATACAAATGTTTGTTAAACTTCGCAACGTTTCGTTTGATACATTATATCCTGCAGAAAATAAGTGTGTAGTGTAGTGAGTGTTAAATAATGCGGTTCGTGACATAGAGTTCGCGTGAAATAGTTTATTGTGTGATTCAATGTTAAACAGAAATAATTAGCATACACCATTAAAGTAGGAAATACAAATAGTAGAGTAGAATTACACATATTAACCTTTTAATAGGCGCGCGGGGTCGCCGCGACCCCAAGTGATCTTTAAGTTAAGTTATTTTTTTAGCTATTGAAGCTGGCAACCGAATTTTTTGCTAGCTTCCTAACTTTTCAGTCTGCACTCAATTCAAGGTCGCCCGCACCGCGGAATTGATCGCACGCATTGCACGGAGGGCTTGGGGGTCGCGAGGACCCCGTGCGACTAATAGTGTAGTTCAAATTTAGTTAACTAAAATTTATTATATTATGATTTTAAACATTTTTTTCAACTTATCATGTCAATTTCGAAAATATTTATTCAAGTAAAATACAAATTTGTGTATTTTTTTGTTTTTGTTTGGGAAACACACGCTATTACGTTTTCTTTTTCTCTATGCGTATAAACTACGATGCCTTTTTACAGTTTATCAAGTTTATTACAACAACAGTTATTTATCATTCACAGAATAATTTCAACATGTCCCAAAATGGGCAGAGTCTTCGACTTGAACAAATAAGTGCGATTCTTGAAGATGAAGAAGAAGCTTTTGATGAGACTGACGATGAGTTGGGCCTAGATGGAAACGCAGATACATTTTGGGAGCCAGAGCATAAACTCAGAATTAAGTGATACAGAATTAAGTCATACCAATCACTATCCGATGTATCTGCGTATTTTTTTGGTTTTATATCGAAAATTTTTGATAATTGTTGAATTGTAATAGTACTTACGAAAAACATATTTTTCTTTTGTTCTAAATATCTTTCTAGATTTTTTTTTGTATTTTCTAAAAGTTTAATAAGAAATAAGTAGAATGAGGTCAATGAAAGTTGATTACTAATTAAAATGTTTCTTATTTTATACCTATCAATTTGGGGTAACTGCAGACCCCGCGCGACTAATAGTGTTAGTTATTGGCGCGCCTAACTAAAGGTTAAAATATTTATTTGAAAATAATGTCAAAGGTTCAAATTAAACATACCATAAGAATCGTGCTTCATATTATTATGATGTTAATACAAAATATACACATGATAGTGGAGTTCTCAATTTGACTATATATTTTTAGTATCTACGTTACGTGATATATCTGTCTTGTGAATCGTTTTTAGTAATTCGTTTTATTACGTGTTGCCTCAAAAATGCCTAAAACCATATTTTCATTTAAAATTGAAGAAAATATATTTTCTAATGGCGAAAAACTTGTGGATAAAGTTTTTAATGTAACCATTTAGACGATATTCTGGCAGTTACCTTAAGTTTGAGAGGTCCAAAAATATTAACATCACTAAAAGTAAAATCCGACTTCAAAGAACTAAAAGGTAAAAACAATTTCACATTCTGAAGTCGGAGCTTGAACTTTTATGTACAATATGTCTTAGCAGTGACTTCAGCATGCGAAATTATATTGTTCTTTCTAGTTTTTTGAATTCGGCTTTACTTTTTATTAAAAAAATATTTTTGTAGGTCATTGTATAGTACTGTTTCTTGCTAACATTTTTTGTAAAATTTAAACTTAGATTTATTTCAGAAATATGGTATAATAGTATAAATAGTTTGAATAATTTAAGTAGGATAAATATCATTTATACTTAATAACGAAACACAATAATATTTTAATTAACACCTCACCTCAAAAAAATAGCTACGATAGCCGAATGTCATATTCAGATTTGGTTGAAAGCTTGGAAAACAAATGCAGTCAAGTCTTGCAAATGGTACTGGTCTGATGTACAGGTACAGAATAACGATTTATACGGATACCGTAACGTCTTTTGAGCCATAGCATTTTAAGGATGAAAATATAATAACTAATTGATAGTATTATTTTCGATATGGCAACATGATAATTAATTTTGGCATTTTATTTTAACGCGGGATTGTGCCAGCATCGCAACCTCTTTGTTTTAGTGCTCCAGAACTTCTGTTGATTTTGTTTAAAATACTGAATGTAGGTATCGAAATTTATCTATAAAACTGACTTGGCAAAGTTACTATACTGGTGATGCCACGATGTGACTGATACTTTTTTGCTTTGCTACAACCAGGGTTGTCAATTTTAGTATATATTTTTAACCAATTACAATGATGAACTCTTTCTTCCAGAAGCAGCCCCACAGGAAGTGGACCTGGTCGAGCCCCGACAGTTCGACAAAAAATGAGATTGACTTCAATAAGACGACCACACGACAACTGTTCAGTGATGTCTCCGTGATCGCGAGGGTGAAAACTGGTAGCGATCACCGAATGGTCAGAGGCACACTGAACCTAAACGTTAAGTTGAAGAGGTCACGTCCAATGAAATCAACGCTCCGTCCACTCGTCAAAGTCCCGAAACCTTTCAGCTCGAGTTACAAAACCGTTTTCAGTGCCTAGAAGACTCCATTGAAGTGGACGATATGAATGACAAGCTCGTGGAATCTGTCCAACACAAAAACTCTCCGATCAAACTCTTAATCTCATGGCTATTAGACGAGAGATAAAGCTACATTCTTCAACAAATTTGACAGCATACAGGCAACTGAACAGACAGATCTCCAACTGCATGCGGTGTGACTTACGCAACTTCAATACAGCTTGTATTGAAGAAGCGATCGAGTGGAACCAAGGCTCCAAAGTCTTTTCCAGAGATCTGTCTGCCAGAAAGTGTCAACTGTCGAAGCTGAAAACCGAGTGTGGCAGCATTGTTTCCGGGACACCTGAGATTTTGAGTGAGATTGAGAGGTTCTAGGGGCAGCTGTACACGTCATCGTTGGAGCCACACGTAAGTGTGAGTAACAATCCAAGAGCGAGTCTGATCCGACACTATTCCTATGATATCCCGGACGTCAGTCTGAGCGAGATTAGAATAGCTCTCCAGCACCATAAAAACGGCAAGTCCCCGGGCAAGGATGGAATTACAGCGGAGCTTCTGAAAGCGGGTGGAAAACCGGTACTTGAAGTCCTTCAGAAGCTCTTTAATTCCGTCCTCCATGGTAGCACTACTCCGGAGGCGTGGAGCAAAAGTGCGGTTGTCTTGTTCTTCAAGAAAGGCGACAACGCTCTCTTGAAGAACTACAGACCGATTTCCCTTCTGAGCTGCGTCTACGTGCTGTTTTCGAGAGTTATTACGATTCGTCTCGCACGCAGACTTGACGACTTCCAGCCTCCCGAACAAGCTGGTTTCCGAAAATGCTTTTTTACCATAGACCACATATATACCCTGCGGCAGATTGTACAGAAGACAGAGGAGTATAATCTGCTACTTTGCCTTGCGTATGTGGACTATGAGAAAGCTTATGATTCCGTCGAAATTTGGGCGGTGCTGCAGTCCTTTCAGCGGTGCCAAGTTGACTGTCGGTATATCGAAGTGCTGAAGTGTTTGTACAGTAGAGCTACGTCCATGTCACACCTATGCCGGTAGTTATTGGGAGCACTAAGCTCGAAGTTGTTGACGAGTATGTTTACCTGGGACAAATAGTCCGACTAGGTAAGTCCAATTTCGACCGAGAGGTCAATCGACGGATTCAACTCGGCTGGGCAGCGTTCGGGAAACTACGACACATTTTCTCGTTAGACATACCTCAAAATCTGAAAACGAAATTGTACAATCAGTGCGTGTTGCCAGTGATGACTAACGGATCTGAGATCTGGTCCTTCACTGCTGGCCGTATGAGAAAGCTCAAGGTCGCTCAGCGAGTTATGGAGAGGGCTAACTCCGGGTGTCTTGCGTGATAAACTTAGAAATTAGTATATCCGCAGTATAACCAGAGTAACCGATATAACCCAACGGATTAATAAGATAAAGTGGCAGTGTGCCGGCCATATAGCTCGAAGAACCGACAACCGATGGGGAAGAAAGGTTCTCGAGTGGCAGCCTCGTACCGGTAGGCGAAGTGTAGGATGCCCCCCACTAGATGGAGTGACGACCTGGTAAGACATGCAGGAAGTTGATGGATGCAGGTGGCTCAGGATCGTGCTTTGTGGCAGTCCTTGGGGGAGGCCTATGTTCAGCAGTGGACTTGTGAAGGGCTGTAATGATGATGATGATGTTGATTTTTCATATTAATCTTAGAGTCTTTTTTAAATGATTGTGACAAGATTTAAATTGAAAAAAAAATTGAGCTCAATTGTACGAAGTGAAAGTTCTTTATTTATTTATTATTTAAAACTTCATATACACACGTGGTATGTAGGCGGATTTAATTCCATTCATCGTAAAATATGCGAATACTAAATAGGTTTAGGTTTGATTACATAATCATAATCATAATCATTTATTTCGTGGATCATAGTTATTACATAGATGTTAGATACATTATTATAAATAATATAATCAAGTCCAACAATGTACTACCCTGTGGGGCATACGAAGTACAATATTTTTGGAAATCATTTAAAGTACCTAAAAAAATAACAAAAAAAAATTAAACGTAAACAAAACATTAGTAAATATAGAATTTGAGAAAAGTAACAAAACTAAAACCACAAAAAAATTTATATACATACATACATGTTTCCTGAGATACAGGTGATAACCTAGTTCAGGAGACAGAGCTCCTTTGTATCTAGAAAAATTTGGTTGCTAATAAACGTTATTTTATTTTATTTATTTATACATCAGATGTAAATGGTACATCACAAATATATGTAAATGAATATAAAATAACTAAGATAATAAATAAAACTATAGGTAAATCCATTTGTGCCTGCTCTAAGCACATTAAAAAAGTTACGTATAACATGACTACAGGGATTTTTTTTAAATAGTTTAAATACACACAAGTTTTCACTTATAACTTTATTTTATACTTCCATTTTTACAATAATTTTATGTCAAACTTCAATTTGAAAAAAATTTGGAAAATCCAAAAGTGCACGACCCATAATGCTCATATGATCATCAAATCATTATTCAGGCAATTCCATAAAGTCCAAGACGTATTTAAATATAAAAATACTTAAATATATACACCCTACTTACTTTTACTACGTACTACTATTATTTATTCTGTCCTGGTAACATATTGTAATAAAAATCTCAGATTATTATAATAATCAAGTATGTATGAAATTTGGTTTTTGGAATTATTTGTATTTTCACAGCGACGTTTTTGAGCCGCTGCAAACATCCAATACAGTATCCACTCACGACGGTGGTTGATTTCGAACTGGTAGTCTATTTAGTAAAATAAATTAATACAAGACTGCTAAAACACCGAAAACTTCGTCATTTCGCAGCCGAAAAAAATTAACTTTAATTAAACAAAACAAAATGAAACTGCCATTTACATTCATATCTTCCCACATGATAGATGAAGAGGTTAAAAAATAGATTGAGTTAAACAATTAATATTTTCAAAAGTTATCGTGCTTACCACTGCATGCGGACTTGATAAATCTACATCATGAGCCACTAAAACCACTTTTTTATGTAAAAATAGTAGTTAATCAATTTAAAAAAAATATTAATAAGTTCAACAATAATTTATATTTCTGACAATGTGTTTTTTATATCATTTATATGTTCAATATGATTGTTAGATACTATTTTATGCGACAAAACATTGAAATCTTGATTTTTAGGCGCTAGTAGAACATACCTACGCGCTTTGCGCTTAAGGCATACAAAATGTATAATACATAAGTACATATTATAATGTCAGATGTATATACATAAACAAAAATAAATGTATATATATATATATATATATATATATATATATATATATATATACACAAGAAATTGAGACATTATTTTAATACCGTACTAAATTCATTCACTACGCCTATAAAGAAGTTTTACTACGCAATTTAAGTAAAATACGTAATCAAGGATTTTTTAAAAACCCTGGTACATATTTTCAAGTTTGTATGAACAAATTACTTACAATTTTGCCACTTGCGCAAACTTTGTTAGATGCAAAACAATTAGAAGAGCAAATCATAACTCTGAGGGTATGTATTATATTATGTAGTAAACTTGCCTTCATCCTCGAAGTAAAATCCTATTATTTTCATTAAAACCCCGTTATCAAAGTTGCCATAAAGGTAGGTTACCTTTGCCATTTTTTATTTTGGTATATTTTGTCGATTTAATGTTAATATTTTTTTAATTCACTAATAAATACTAAATCTAAGAGGTATATAGTGCCACATTTAACAGTAAGGCCCAGTCTGATAGTACCCTTAATGTTGGAAAACTAGTCCTTCTAAAAATGGCAAAGTTGCCCGGTTTCAAGGTAGTGTGTTAGTTATCAGTAACAACGTAATACTTTTAAGGCAAATAGTTGCTTACATATTTTATATATATTTTTTCCAAAAAGACAACTTATTTCAACACAAAGAACGCCGAAACACATCAATAAACAGCAATAAACAGGAATAAAAGTCTCTATATATTTATGTACCATTTTTTTATAGAAGAGGGGGCAAACGAGCATGTGTTTCACCTGATGGTAAGTGAATACCGCCGCCCAATAACAACTGCAACACCAGGGGAACTGCAGATGAATTTCCGGCCTTTTAAAAAGGAGTAGGCTCTTTTCTTGAAGGTCCCTAAGTCGTATCGATCCGGAAAAATCGCTGGTGGTAATCGAATCCACAAGAAAGTTGTGCGAGGAAGAAAACATCTTCTAAATCGCACAGTGGTTCACATATGTACAAAGTCACTTATGTCTAGTGTGAATATTTCAATTTGAATTATTTATGCCACAATATAAAGAGTACCGTGTGGTGGCAGCGTAAAATAATCCAATAATCATCATTAGAGGCAACTATGAGAAATGAAAGAAATAATTCATGGCGTCCTATAGACGACGGTATCCCGTTTACAGCAAACTTAAAATGTCCAGACTAACGACGTGCAGTATTGTCAAACATGGTACGAGAAGTCTTGGTGCTACTATTGTCAATTTGCCTGCCAAGCTTAAATATTAAGTTAAAATCCATGTTCAGCTGTAGACTTTTAGAGCCTGATGAAACAGGAAATAGTATTTAACTAAAGTAACCGCCTACTTACTTCCTGCGGCGGTACACATCCATTCACTTATTTCTAAAGCAGTAAAGGCCAAACACTCAAACGCTACTCAATTTTACGATGTTGTTAAGTCTCGTGGTGTTACAGTCACTTTGACTTAAATTGATTGGGACAGCTCGAGACTTAACGGCATCTTAAAATTGAGCAGATTTTAAGTATTATGGCAATAGAGCATATCCAATTTTACCATGTTTTCTCATTGCGGTTGGTGGAATTTACATAGCCTTTTTATTTTTTTTAGTCTTACATCTTCCTTCCCGATATTTCCTACAGCGCTGGGAAAGTGGTAAGTCAATACGTAAAATTGTGAATAACTGTACGGTTGATATAAAATAACTGCAATCAATATTAATTATTTATACCATAGCGGAAAAAATAACAATGGCTTACTTTTTATAAATTGATGGAGAATCGTCACACAAACTGGCTAATTAAAAAAATTAATCAAAACTTTAGCAAGGCAATTATTTACCGTAAAGCATTGTTTAACGCAAGGATTATCAAAAATCAGTTTAATTAGAAACTAAAAGTAAAAATATAATCGTATTGAATCAATATCTCTTAACTTTATAAACAAAACCGAAACGTTGACATATGATAATTTGACATAGAAGACAATTTAGAGTATCATTATCACATGAGGCATCATCACAGAATTATTATCATTCAAAATTAAATTCGCTTCATTCGACCTACTTTCTGACGTAATTGGTAGGCGAAAAGGCAAATTATTTTATGTATTTATGATATAATTAATATCATAGACCTTATTTTTAAGACCTATAACTAGCAAAATAACGCTTAGAATTGAACTATATCGACACTGATTTAAAATTAGCTTGGTTTATTTCATATAACAAAATTTATTGCGAGCAACCTCTATCTCGATATTCGAGTTACGCGGGAAGCGGAATAATTTCATTCTGTAAAAAAAGCAATATTTGTTTACTTTCCAAACATCACAAGTGCCTTAAAACATAACATTATGGTGTATTTAGACTTTTGCGCTATTTATCTTCATTCCATCCGTTACAGCCTATATATAAAAGTCCACTGCTGAGCGTAGGCCTCTTGCAAAAAATGTCCTCTTATGAAGGATTTTGCCATAGTTGTCACGCTTGGGTTGTATGGCGGCAACATTTATTTTTTAATTTTTAGATGTTATTAGGAAGACGCCGGTTCCCATCTGGCTTGTTTTCCTCTGTCGCATCTTACGACACCCACGGGACATTATGGGGTAGTGGATATTCTTACATCTCTTACGTCCATTCTTACACCGACTAAATGGTCAGTTATTTATCTAGTAGTTGTGACTTTTTTAATAGTATGGTAATGTATAGCTTAAATTTTTATAATGATTTAATTTGTAAAATTCTGACCGGTAAAGAGACTTGCTACAACCTAAGAAAAATTTACCGTATTTCTCGCACTTTGTACAAGAATTGACAATCGCAGTCTTGCACCGTAGTTCTCCCTCACCGATGTAAATATATACCACCTTGCTTATATTATGATGAACTGGTTGTACTCTTATTTATCTAGACCATTAATACTTGCAATAGCTTACTACGACATCCATGGTCCAAATAGAATGGACTAAAAGCCAAATGGTCTTCCGCCTTAATAATATAATTTTTAAGGCGGAATACCATTTGGCTTTTAGACTAACTATTAAAAATATTTTGCAAGAAAACTACTGGCGTCTAATCAAGTAAGTGGTGGTGGTAATAACCTATTTCATGGGTTGTTGCTTGCATTTGTCAGTGTGAATGTCTCCCATGTTATGAAAGACATTCATAATGATTTTCTGTGGTATACATGTTACCAGTACGGGCAATCACATTCTATTGAGCCATGATGTTTTACAGAACGGGACGCATTGATCTTACTTGGTACTTCAAAACATCCCAGATTTGCTTTCGTATTTAGGACTTCAAACGACGCTACTCGATCTCTTATACGCTTCCACGTCGTTAGAAAAGTGGGCACGATAGTTGTCAATGCAACATTGTGGCAACGTGCCATTTTCTTCTATGAAGACTATCTCCGTATTATACCGACGAATTATTGCCCAAAACATAGTAGATTCCCCTCAACAAGGAGAAACTTCTTCAAAATACACGCTGGCAAAATGTTTCTCAGGTATTTTCAGTACTCGCCGACGCCGGTTCTCGACAGATAGAGATATAATATTGACTTCATCGAATAACCTACGGTCAAATAATATATTTGACCGTAGTTAAATCTGGAAACTCTGTGCTTATAATTAATAGAATTAGGCGTTACTTTGCGGAAATCCATTATATTAAACTTCGTAAAAATTAATTTTTACCAACTGTCAAAAGTCATTAAGGATCACGCGCTGGGTAGTGACTGCGTAAATTGGCTGCTCAAAGCTTCTTCCTGGCCGTCCATAGGCTAATTTTTACACCTCTTACTTCTACTAGATTGTTCTCGATGTCGGCACATGAAGGTTGGCGATTTTCCAACGCTTGCAACAATGCACCAGAAAGCAGTTATCTCTTGCTTCAGTTCATGGTGTTCTTTTAGAACCAGTATCTTTTGAGGCTATGTGTGAGGCTTTTTATCTTAGACTTCAAGGGTGATAACACATCAATGGTCTTCCTTGTCTGAACTTTGATGCAGATGCTGATTTTATGCTGCGAAGTCGAATCACAGTACATGAATATCATTATTTTAAACGGTATATAACGGCGAAAATTAGCATTCCAGTTGCTAAGTTTAAATAAACAACTCCTTTCATTTGTCGTTTTATCTCTAGAAAATGGGTCTGACAGTTTTATATCTTTGACTTTAATTATTACTCTTTTATATAGATTATTCTTCTAATTGTTCACTTAAGACTTTAACGCATACTAAAGTAATTTCTATTGTTGTTGAAATCTAAAACTTATCTGAACAATGAAAAACGAAGCAGTAATAGAAAATGGGTCTGTTAACGTAATGACATGGTAAAGTCACGCTGCATCACAAATTTTTCTGCTCGACAGGGATAGAACCACGCCCTTCAGAACACCAGAGTGAAATAGCAGAAAAATACTGTGTTTCGTATGGTGATTGTATAGAAACAGTGACTCTTTATACTGATTACCACTCATTGCATCTATGTCCTCAGTGGTAGCAACGCATTTACATATCGATACTTAATTGAGGATAGATGTAGATATTTAAGGACCAAAGCATCCACTTACCATAAGGTAAACTGTGTACTCGCCCTGGACGGATAATTTGTAGAATAAAGAAGAAGTTACGTTTACGGTATATCATCATTAGAATTTCGGGTCCTTGGTAAATGCTCATAAGCATTTAGGTTCATCCAATTTAGGTATAAAAAACCCTAAAACTTGAAGCCACTGGTTACTTTTTGGTTTCTGGTTTCTCATATAAGAATACGGTATATACCGCAAATATGTTATGTGCTACCTACGTACCAATATATCAAAAAAAATATACAATTCCTGGTAGAATAAGCAGTATAATAATAGGTCGGGGAAAAAGTTTCTTCGTATTTTATATACAAATTCAAGACAATTTTTAAAAACTTTAATTACATTTATGATAGTATATATGTACCATTTCGTTCGATAACTCATTGCCATCTTGTGGGTAGTGATATAATCCTGTCGCTGTAGAAATTTTGGGAAATGAAAAACTGCGACAAGTAGTTTTGAGAATCCTCTATTGACAAATGAGTACACGATTCATTAGGATTCTTTCAATAAAATTAAAGTAGAAGAGATTAAAACAAACGCAAAAATATGCTTACTTTGTAGGAAAATGAGTGACACTGTGGGGCCTGTTCGTAGTTTTAGAAGATACTGAACCAAATGTTGCGAATTTCAAGAAAGGCAAAGGCGAACTAAACTTTTTGTAACTAATGACAACGAAAAAATGTTTTCGGTTCGTGATGTAGTTATTTTCAAAAAAAAATTGTCATTCATTTTTCTTTTCTCTTATCAACCGCTGTGATGTAGTATGTAAGTAGTATAAGAATATTATACCCCATATTTACGTAACATATCAACGTGTTTCAATAACAAAAATTTAATTTAAAACGCCAAACGTTACATCTGCTATTTTGTAATTTATAATATTAGTAAAGTAAAGTTGCAGCCTATTTACGTCTCACTGCTGGGCACAGGCCTCCTCTCATTTCTGAGAGAGTTTTAAGGCAAGGAAAAGTTCGCCGCGCTGCCCCAATGCGTGTTGGCGAACTTCACATGTCTTCGAAATATTTGTTTTTTATTTCTCAGACATGCAGGATTCCTCACGATGTTTTCTTTCACCGCCGAGCACGTGGAAAATCAGCACTTAAAATTGCAATTAACAATTTCATTGGTGCCGGCGGGGATCGAATCCGGGTTGCAGGAGTACTTTAAAGCTTACAGCGAACGCTAACCATCTGAGCTACCACGCCTCTCATAATATTATATCAAACATGTATATTATAATATACGAAAGCACTAAATATATTGATTAGTTTCATCAACTAGTTAATGTCTCAGAACCACACATGGAATATTAAATATATTAAAGTATTACACAGTTTGAATGTGATTTTGTATGTGTATTATTTGTTGAATATAATAGATTTTTTATAAGGGTGACAAGCATACAATTAGTATAGCTGCAGCACGGCTCTACCATGTTCAAATTATCATCAATCATCAACATTGTTTATGTTATTTACTTATAAAATTAAGACTTAGTAAATACTTAATAATTTTTATTTAATTACGTCAACGCAGATACTTGCTTCAATAACGCAAACGAAGATATATAAATAGTCTTGTTTAGCTTTAAATTACAACGTATATTTTTGAAACGACGCAAAAAGTCTATTTAACTTAAGATTCCTGCACACGATCCGTAAAATCTAAACCACCATCCGTAAGATAAAACAGCCTTTGGTATTTGCACGTTGGTAGAGCATGTAACATCTACATAAATTATTTTATCTTTTCATGTTTAACATTGGATAACGATGGATTTAGCGTTCGTGAAATTTGGCGGCTGGAATTGATTCGAGCGATTTATCAGAGCACTCCCATTAGTAGATTCGATAGAAAATGCAAAGGGATGCAACATCCCAACGCAGCGCCAGTGAATTGAGCCAATTAGAAAGAACTCGGTCGTCGACGATTCGAACCGCTTTGCTCTGGATGCGGTCAAGTGGAAGGAGCTGGCACTGGGGTGTCCCCGACCCAGAGATAAGAACAGTAATTCTATGTGAAGCCGAACTTGTGCTTTGTAAATTTGCAAGCAATGTGCCGGCATGAAATACTGTCTTGCTCTGCTGAGCACGCCAAGCTTTTTAGAGGCCAATTTGGCGTTCCCTTCCAATTGACCACGAAACTGGACATATTCGACGTCGAGGATTCCGATGCTAGCTGAGGTAGTAAAGGGGTGTGCCTTAAAACTGAGAAGATACGCCAAAGATGTGTCATCCCAGGCCTGGTAGCATTCCTGCTTATAGCGTGATGTTATTATACAGGAGCGACCAAACCATGGCTGGGATCTGCCTCCGATGGGCATAACAGAGGATGGAATAAATAATACCATACACTGAAATACCACATCAGCAATAGAATCAGCAACAACGCTGGGATCTCCGGCGAAAAGCAAACCCCGCCCCCCAAGGCCCACACATCCTATCCCAATCGGCCAACCGATAGTGCCAAATATGGCAGCAGCCTGCAGAATGCAACCGTGATGTTAGTGTGAGTGGCAACACAATCCGAACAAGACAATGGTCCTACGAACCTAGAGAAGCGTCGACGGAAACTTGTTATTCGTCTGGATGAGAGGTCAGCAGAAGGTTCATCAGGGAAGGCGCATAATCCTCCAAATCTGGAATCCGTGTGGGCGAAGTAGCCAGCTGTTCAAGACCATATGCCAGGGCAAAGTAATAGACAGATCTCCCCGCATGATCGGTTGAACGTGAACCGCGCCATTTGGCGTGGTCGGCGTTAAAATTGCGAAAGATCACGATGTCTGCGGATGGGATCTCATCATCAGCTGTAGCAAGGAATCTGTAGCCATTTGGACGTGGTCGGTGAGTCGGTCTCTTTCGGCATTTCCGCTATGGATCTATAAAGGCACCCGTAGACGCTGGGATGGTCGTCGCTGTCCACGTGCAGCCATAGGATGGACAGGCCTGTACCTTCAACACTACCAAGGTGTCGAAAACAGATGTCCTCTCTTACGTATACGCAAACTCCAGCCCGGGGCACAAAGGAGTGTTCTAATTTGTACCCCGGGTAGAATAGATATTATAAAGTATCAGTCGGAGTGGACACCTGAATCTCTCTGGTGAAAAAGGGCAAGGTTGTCTTCGCAATCTCCAGATGGAAGTGGACAGCGTCAAGGTTGTATTGAAGTCCCCTGATGTTGCAAAAATTCACGGATAGCGTGACAAGGGTAGCCTTGTTATTATTGCTCCGCTTGCACCGAGCAGTTGAGGTATTGAGCCTAAGCATAAAACAGTTGCTTGTAGAATAAATTGCGGTGAGATCGTATGCAGGTTATTTACTTTTTTTTTAATTATCAAGGAGAACAATGGCTGCCTTAATATGCGTCATTATCATCATTACTGCTTGTCTTATGTCCATTGCTGAACATAAACCAGCCCCATTGAATGCCATAAACGGCACGGCCTTGAGCCTACTGCATCCATCAACTTCCTGCTTCTCTTAACAGGTCGTCATCCTGTCTAGTGGAGAACTGCCCTACCTATCTTCAGCTTGCCACACACCCACGCATACCACGCATAGAGAACTTTGCTAAATGCTAAATAGCTATGTGTACAGCTGGTCTGGTAATTTACGCGTGGCATTAGCGAAATGGTAATACCGCCATTGGAAACCGTAAGATCTTTTTGCCAAATCAACATCTATGTGAAATTTAATTTGGTATAAAAACATTTAATACCAAAATTTGTGGCATTCTCTGGGGGAGGCCTATGTTCAGCAGTGGACTTATGAAGGAGTGTAATCATGATGATGATGATTAAAATATCTTGCTAATTTTATATTAGTAGCAGAAACGTAGATCCATTGTGAGTTTCTTTTTCTATATTTTTAACGATCTAAAAATCTTCTTTAAAAATATACAAATACGGAAAGTATTTGTATATTCTTAAAGAAAGCTGGAAAAAAATTAAAAATATATTGACATACATACGACAAGAAACAGAAAATAGTTCCTACAAATGATTGTTAATTGTGATGCAATGTCAATTGAGCATCATCACAAAAGTCGTATTATACGTACTTAGTTATTTGTTGGTGATCAATAGATTATAATTCTTAGATAATCTTTGGTGAAGGTTTTGTCAATAAATAGTGAATTTATCTCGTAAATATAAAATGTAAAAATATAATATCATTATGACAATGATGATGATGAACATAAATTTAATTTATGATGATAAACAATTCTTATTATCCTGAGGAGACAGCTTATTTATGACGTGACCTTTTTTTTGAAATAAAACTTCTTTAGACCCGGCTTGAAAGTTTCTTAGAAAATTTTTCGGATAGAAGTGACGTCCAATAGAATTTATTGTCCGTTTACACAGTTTCCGTTTTATAAAAACACAACAGTATTTTATATTTCATATTTCGTGATTATATTTACGGTACATACGCTGTCGAAAATTGTATGATTCGTCGTCTTCGGATTACAAGCGGTCGCTCCATTAATACATTCATCATTATGCTATTATGGCAATAAAAGAGAAATAAGGATAAAGTTTAGTTTTGCACTCTTTTTTTCAGTGTCGCTATTACAACGCGTACCAGTTTTGTTCACGTATAGTAGACGTATCATTCGCCAACTACTTAACCTCCTTGTACAACAAGTTAACCTTTTATTTTATGCTCATAATATATTTTCCTTAGTCTGCCTCATCCTCATTTTGATTTTACCTTTTCCTTCATAGTGTATTTTACACTTTTCAAGTTGTAACAAGTATGCCAATAATTTTACTAATTATGTTTTACAATACTTAGTACACTGTTTTTCTCCCATTCTTTAGTTTAATTTCTTTTATCAGCTAAGTTTCTTCATATTTAAACGCAATCTTAAACTTGAATATTTTTTTTTATTTTAATGCATCTTCTTAAAACGTATTATTATGTGGTTCGTATTTGAGTAATCAAAAAATGAATTATGCTATATACACACTAATATACACCAAACACGACACACGACAGATGTATTGCAGGTGTTACAGTGTCATATAGATTAATATGTTTTTAAATAGGATAGCTTGTTCGTAATCTATCTTGATTTGACGCCAAATGTTGCAGCGATGAAGAATAACTCAGTCTCCACTAAATACTGTTCAAGTTTAACTGTTTCGATAATATACGTCTTATTAAACGTGCAATATTTTGTATTGGTTATTTATTTTATTGTATAGTATTGATAATATTTCGACTATATTAGAAGTCCATTAACTCGAACCGTATGCTACGGACCCCTGTCCCTTGGCATACGACCGCCAAATATTTAGTTAAGAGATATTTAGAGAAGAGGCCTTTGCCCGGCAGTGTTAAATAGGCTGAAAATTAATTCACTAAATAGTATTGATAATCGAAGAAAAAATTACATTCATATGTCAAAATTGTTCATAATAAACGAATACATTTCTTGTACAATTCAATATTAATCCTCTAGTATATAGAAATCGCAAGTGAAATATAAACACGAAAATAAATACATATTAAATTTTTGCAATATTAATGCACAAAATTCTTATATGTACTTAAGTAGAAACTTTTTCTTACAGACTACTTCACTAAATAAGTAAGTTAACTTAAAACTAAGTTCACAACTTAGTTTTAAGTTAAGGCAATGTAAACGTCAACAAATGTTTGGGTAAGGATATTGTTTAGGCCAAATCTTAACATTTTAAAACTTGCATTCAAAAACCGGTTTAATGGCTCGGTCGCCTGACGTGCCCGCGGCGGCCGTGTGCGACGAGTCTGGAAGTTACTCTCGGAACGTTAGGTCGCGCTAAGACCGCCTGTTATTGCGTGGTATTTTTCGTGCGTTTACGAGACAACGAGGCTTTCCTTGAGTTTTTTGAGTGATTAACTTAACTTCGATTGCCATTAATTTGCGTCGACGAATCTTGTGTGGCATTTTAATATCGTACGAAGGCATTTTTCCTTTGTCGGGTAGAACGCTAAAGATTTGTGACCCGAGAGAAGGTCGCGTTCGTCTTCGATTATAATTTTGTGCTAAGTGACGATAGACTTGAGTTCAGATAACGGTGAACGCCCACTGGAGTGATCGAACATTGTAGGGCAGAGCAGCGCATGTGGATCTGCTAGCCGATTACATCGGTGACGTCAGGTTACAGTTACACACCTTCTTACACCACTACCACACCCACCTACTTGCCCTTGACGGTACCTTGTGGTCGACTCTACCCTCCGGAACTCGGTAAATTTGTGTTTGCTTATCCAGCCATTACATAATCATTATCCATAGGCCATTTGGGCCCGAACCCTCTGGTTGCCCGTCGAGTGTGCTACTCATGGGCCCTAGTACAGTCGACTTCTGTCGGGGTAACTGAGGGCCGTAACAGATATATTTGTCTTAATCATTTCTTAGAACGCAATTTAAAATAGAAAAATAAAATTTCTTAAAATACTACATATTCAATATTTTGTAACTAATTAAAGTTAATGTTTAATATAATAAGATTTGTCATAATTACTAAGCTTTTTATCGCATTGTCGATCGCATTATCAGAAGTCATGCAATTTCTTCTTGTCTATACGGAAGTAGCACAACAACCTATCGGCTGTCACATCTTAATTCTACTTCTACGAAACGTACAGATAGAGTGACAGAATCTCTTATGTCAACATTTAGATATCTATCTTATCATAAACGTAATCATCAACTTTTCAAGTCCACTGCTACACACATGCCTTACTAAGAATGCATGGATGCGTTTCTCGAAAGCTTTAGCCAGACTAACAGAGAGCGCCGCTATCCACACTGCGGTAATATTGCTTATAGTCATCATTCAGTGAAAGTAAGATTCAGTGTATTCGAACTGATATTTCGCCGTCAGTCAATCGCATGACTTTTTGTTTTGAGCAGGTTGCTCGCTGTGCCGATAACGCTGCTACTTGAAAAAAAAATTAGACAAATTATTGTATGTAACATTACCGTTGTATTTTCCTGAAATAGATGTATACGCACGCATAAAGCTTTATACCATATCATTATAACCATATGTTATGTATGTATGTACAATTTCTTCTAACGATTTAGAAATTAGTTTTATATAGATACCTGTGAAATATAGAGGTGTAATACATTTTTTTATTAAATAATTTAAAAATAATATAGAAATAAATAATAATAGTAAATGTTAATGTTAGAAACTAATATACCAAGTTTGAACAAAAAGTAGCTTGTATACACTATTAGGATAAATCCCTATTCACCATTATTTTAATTATAATAATATAATCAGTAGCTAATTATAGTATATATTTATTTATTTATTTATTGCATACCTTAAGCGAAAGCGCAAGGTGTGTTCTACTATCGCCTAAAAATTAAGATTCCAACATTTTATCGAATAAAATCGTATCTAGCAATCATATTATACATATAAATGATATAAAAAGCACATTGTTAGAAAGATAAATGATTGTTGAACTTATTAATAATTTTTTAAAATCGATTAATTGCTATTTTTAAATAAAAAAAAGGGTTTTAGTGGCTTATGGTGTGGATTTATCATGTCCCTGTGGCTTGTAAACACAATAACTTTTGAAAATATTAATTGTTTAAACTCAATCTATTTTTTAATCTCTTCATCGATCATGTGGGAAGCCACTGAATGTAAATGGCAGTGTAGTTTTGTTTTGTTTAGCTATAATTAAATTTTTTCGGCTCCAAAATGGCGAAATTTCGTTGATTTGTGAGCCTCGTATACAAATTAATTCTGTAAATGGGAAGCTACAGCCACAGAGTAGTAATGAGTAGTTTAGTTTGGCTCACAGAGTACATTATATATAGGGAATAATGTAAAATAAATAAATTATACTGAAAATTTAATTACAAATTTGTTTTGTAACAAAATAGTAAGTTAGCAAGGTTCGATTGTATTTTAAACTATTCATTAATTTGTTTGATTCTAAATTGGCCTAGCATGGCTAAATTTAAAAACGCGACATCTACTGCAACATGGACAAACTGTCATGACATTATAATACCTCTAAGAAAAATTATAGTACGGACTGTTATGCCACTGGTTTGGCTTCAGTCTTGCTCATAGATAAGCTAATATAATCGGGAGGTCTTGCTGCAGTCACCTTCGTGAGTGGACATTGTATCTGTTGTTTGCAGCGGCTCAAAAAGATCGCTGTACAAATACACAATATTCGAATAACCAAATTTCTTAAATACTTAATTATAATAATAATAAGACATTTTTTTATTACAATATTTAAAAAGCACAGAATAAATAATAGTAGTACGTACTAAAAGCAAGTAGTATAATTTTTTTTTGTCATGGGTGACATTTTCATGGTTTTCGAGGGTGTTGAAACCGATAGGTTGTCGAAATTTAATCCAAGATGGCGGCCGCAATAGGTATCAATTTTTTCATCATGGGTGTCATTTTTATGGTTTTCGAGGGTGCTGAAGCCGATAGTGCTGTCGAAATATAAATCCAAGGTGGTGGCTGCAATAGGTATAATTTTTTTTGTCATGGGTGACATTTTCATGGTTTTCGAGGGTGTTGAAACCGATAGGGTTGTCGAAATGTAAATCCAAGATGGCGGCCGCAATAGGTATCAATTTTTTCATCATGGGTGTCATTTTTATGGTTTTCGAGGGTGCTGAAGCCGATAGTGCTGTCGAAATGTAAATCCAAGGTGGTGGCTGCAATAGGTATAAATTTTTTCATCATGAGTGTCATTTTCATGGTTTTCGAGGGTGTTGAAGCTGATAGTGCTGTCGAAATGTAAATACAAGATGGCGGCTGAATTAGGTACCAATTTTTTTATCATGGGTGTCATTTTCATGGTTTTCGAGGGTGTTGAAGCCGATAGTGTTGTCGAAATGTAAATCCAAGATGGCGGCTGCAAAATATATCATTTTTTTCATCTTGGGTGTCATTTTCATGGTTTTCAAGGGTGTTGAAGCCGATAGTGCTGTCGAAATGTAAATCCAAGATGGCGGCTGCAACAGGTATCAATTTTTTCATCATGGGTGTCATTTTGATGGTTTTCGAGGGTGTTGAAGCCGATAGTGCTGTCGAAATGTAAATCCAAGATGGCGGCTGCAACAGGTATCAATTTTTTCATCATGGGTGTCATTTTGATGGTTTTCGAGGGTGTTGAAGCCGATAGTGCTGTCGAAATGTAAATCCAAGATGGCGGCTGCAATAGATATAAATTTATTCATCTTGGGTGTCATTTTCATGGTTTTCGATAGAGTTGAAGCCGATAGTGCTGTCTAAATGTAAATCCAAGATGGCGGCTGCAAAAGGTATCAATTTTTTCATCATGGGTGTCATTTTCATGGTTTTCGAGAGAATCGAAGCCGATAGGGTTGTCGAAATGTATATCCAAGGTGGCGGCTGCAAAAGGTATCAATTTTTCATCATGGGTGTCATTTTCATGGTTTTCGAGAGAATCGAAGCCGATAGGGTTGTCGAAATGTATATCCAAGGTGGCGGCTGCAATGGGTATTCAGTTTTTCATCATGGGTGTCATTTTCATGAGTTTCGAGGGTGTTGAAGCCGATAGTGCTGTCGAAATGTAAATCCAAGATGGCAGCTGAAGTAGGTACCAATTTTTTCATTTTGGGTGTCATTTTAATGGTTTTCGAGAGTGTTGAAGCCGATAGTGCTGTCGAAATGTAAATCCAAGATGGCGGCTGCAGTAGGTATCAATTTTTTCATCATGGGTGTCATTTTCATGGTTTTCGAGAGAGTTGAAGCCGATAGGGTTGTCGAAATGTAAATCCAAGATGGCGGCTGCAATAGGTATCAATTTTTTCATCACGGGTGTCATTTTCATGGTTTTCGAGAACGTTGAAGCCGATAGTGCTGTCGAAATGTATTTAAACTACTTTAAAAATTCCGTATAATCATGTTATACGTAATTTTTTTAATGCGCTTAAGGTATGCCCAATTGGATTTACCAATATATTTACACTTTATTGCCTACCTTATTAAAGGATTACAAAGGGCGGACTTAATGCCATTAGGCATTCTCTCCCAGTCAACACGGGACGTGTAGAAATTAAGTGATAGGTGACAAAATAAAATGAACAATTGAGTAAATCAAGGAAAAAAACTACTGATAAACTTAAAAATAAACTATTATTATACATATAAATACAATAAACTTATATACTATAAAATATAATACCGACAATATATTATATTTACATACAAATACATAAATACATAAATATATACATATTATAAATACAAATAGATATATAACATAAGCCTATAAACAAAATATCAACAAAGTAACCAAATTGACCAAATTAACTTTCATCTAATATCTTCATAAAGTGCTTATGTACCAATCTTTTAAAAGCAGACTTATTAGACGTTTTTCTGATGTCATCGGGGAAGGAAATCCAGAGCAGTGCAGCCTGAATGGTAAAGGATTTACCAACAAAATTAGTAAAATGTTGGATATTGTATAAACGATTAACAATATTACACACTCTTGGTTTAAAATTTATAATCAAGTATAAAATAAAGGATTTGTTTTAAAAAGATATTAGTAACACTACTTACATTACTAATATTCTATGCCTATGATTACCTATTCAACAAAATCGTCATCATCATCATCATCATCGTCATTACAGCCCTTCACAAGTCCACTACTGAACAGATGCCTCCCCCAAGGAATGCCAAAAAGCGCGGACCGGAGTCACCTGCATCGACTTTCTGCATGTCTTACCAAGTCGTCACTCCATCTAGTGGAGGATCGCCCTACACTTCACCTACCGGTACAAGGCTGCCACTCGAGGACCTTTTTCCCATTTGTTGTCGGTTCAACTATATGGATGATCCATTGCCACTTCAGCTTACTAACCCGCTGGGCTATGTCGGTCACTCTGGTTCTTCTGCGGATATCCTCATTTCTAAGCTTATCACGCAGAGAAATTCCGAGCATAGCCCTCTCCATAGATCGCTGAGCGACCTTCAGCGTCCTCATACGGCCAACAGTGAAGGACCACCTCTCAGTTCCATAAGTCATCACTGGCAACACGCACTGGTTGTACAGTCTCGTTTTCAAGTTTTGAGTTATATCTGACGAGAAGTGTCGTAATTTCCCGAATGCTGCCCATTCGTGTTGAATCCATCGATTGACCTCTCGGTCGAAGTTGGATTTACCTAGTTGGACTATTTGTCTCAGATAGACATACTGGTCAACAACTTCGGGCTTAGTTCTCCCAACAACTACCGGCATAGGTGTGACATGGACGTTATACATGATCTTTGTTTTGTTCATGTTCATCTTAAGACCTATCCGTTGGAAGGTACCTCAAAATCATTGAACATAGTGCTTAGGTTATTCATCAATAGTTTGGACTTTTTTACATTATTTTTAATAACATAGACGCACGTATTTTTTACAGTGTTCTCATGTGGTTTGGCTGGGTACTACCACGAGCTTGGGATTCTGTAATTAATAAAATTAAAAATAAACCCAAGCATAGCATTGTAAGACTTCAAGACACAATAAGTACATTCTGCGTAGATCGGACCAAAATTAATAATTAAAAAAGCTGAAGGTATTCCGGGTTCACTTTGACATCGGGACGTCAATCACCTCAGTCCTCCGTGATCGTGGGTGCTGTAAAGTACCCATAACGTCGGGAATTAGTAAAAACTAAGTTAAAAAAACTCGATAGAATCCGTAAAAGTAGTTCTATTTAATGTGTAGTGTTCGCGTAAATATAAGAAATCATTATTCTTATCAGTTTCACATTTAATTAATGAACAAATATCCAACAAACAGACGTTCCCATTCATAAAATTAGTAAAATTACAGAATATATTTCTTTATAATTTTTTTATCATAATATATACATATGTGTTATAGTGTGATAAAAATAATAATGATGTTGTCCTCCAGCTTGAACTTAAGTCACGGCAGCCAGCCTCAACGGAGACTAGCCATCTGCGCAGGATAGCATTACAGTGCCTCTATGTATGCGAAAGCACGGGTGTACTTCTATTCTCTCACTCTCATAGTCCGATGGAATGGCAAACCGACATGACTGGAGAGAAATCAAGCGCAAAACCAACGGCTTTACGTACCTTCCGAGGCACGGAGGTGAAACACCACCAACTTCCTGACTTCGGCCAACTACTGAAAATTTCTTGACAGAAAAACTCAATAACAGATTTTATTTGGCCCAACCAATTCGAATCTGGGACGTCGCGTTTACGACCAATGAAAACGAGGCAGTTTTATATTAAGATGTTATATATGTGCAACCGTGTAGTGGCGGTGTATGAATATCCACTAGCTCATATCTACGCGTGGGTGTCGTAAGAGGCGACAGAGGGAAACTAAGGCTGCAGCATCTTTATAATAATAGCAAAATCACAAAAAATACTGCGGTTGCCTCGCCAGGCGTGGAAACTATGAGCAGTCCCCCATGAGCAGTGACAAAAAGAAACGTACCCAATCTCCGGCGGCCCTGCTATTTCTAGCTACGGTGGCGACCATGGTAACGGCCGGGTATTGGGTGTTATGAATCTCGTATCAAAGAATATATACACTATGCTCCGGTGGAGTTTCGGTTTAAATATTACATAATATATATAATATATTAAGATATTATTTAAATACGTGCAAACGCTATTGAAGCTACCTTTATCTTTGGCATTCAAATGCCAAAAAAAGCTGTTACAACGTTTATAAAATGTAAAGAGTGTATGGGATAAGAAATATTAAATCCAAATATGGATATGATACCTAAAACTATATTTTGGAACAGCGAAGGAATAATATCAGCGCAGGTGAAATTGACGTTTTCACCACTTTGTGATATCTATTTCAATTCCGGCGACGCAACATACATGAAAACTAAGAAAAGATAAATACAAAATGGCTGGTGTGCAAAAATTCGTGACTTACATTTTAATGGAATATAAATATTTTTCAAACATCCGCATTATTATAAACGATGATGTTTATGAAACTTTAAGTTTGAATCATGTCTTAAGCTTAATAACTGCGTAAAAGTGGTACAGATATTTAAATTATTAAGTTAATGTCTGCGTAAAAAAATAAAAATAATATGTCTTACCTATTTAAAAAAGAGCATCACCCACCCTCCCTCAATTGCGACTATCCCCGTTATGGCTGAACGTTAAGATATCTTAGCGGTCAAACATGGCCGAGTATTCGCAGAGTACTCTTGATGATGCCTCGTTGAGAAGTGAAACATGTCACGTGTTTCACATCTTTTTCCTTTGCGCACAAAAAAACACACCATCGACGGTGGTGTGTTTTTTTTAGTGTAGTGGTGTTGGCAGTAGCACTATTAGGAGTAGTGGTGTTAGGACTAGTGGTGACGGGGATAGTGCAAGTAATTGAGGAAGGATAGGAGTTGATCTTCAAACTAGATTAGATACATGATTTTTAATATTCTACGCGGGTCTTAGACAAATAATCTTAGCATCTTTAATATAATGGATTTCCGCAAAGTAACGTCTATTAATTGCGTAAAAGTGATTGAAAAGATAACGAGCTCATTGTTTTCTTGCCAAGCTCATTGTTTCTTATGATCCTATATTAGGAGTACAGGCGACGATATGTCGCTACCAAATCTGAAACTCAATATTTTTTTACAGTAATAGTGCAAGCATACACTCCAAATGAAATTCAAACCCAAGGTCCCTAACTTAATAGTAGTCAGATACTGAATTCACTTAGCAATGCGGTCGTCATAATAAATATAAGGATTAACGCAAGTATTTTTTAAAGTCTATTTCAGTTTTACTTTTCTAATTATGTAACCTATTCAACGGGCTGCTACTATAGTTCCTTTAAACTTCGTTGCTAAAAGGATCGTCTTGTTTAACCATAAACAAGCATCTAATTAACAAAGCAAGTCTTGTGTACTACACTTTATTAGCTTGTTTAATTTAACGTTATACAAAATAATTAACTAGTGATGTCTTTCCTATATAGTATAAAACAACGTCGCTTTCCGCCGTCTGAGATCTTTTAAACTACGCAACGCGTTTTGATGTGGTTTTAATGAATAGATAGATTTTTTTAAAGAAAGGTTTGTATGTATAATACATGCATTTTATACATATATTATATAA
This sequence comes from Parnassius glacialis, assembly GCA_033319125.1. Taxonomy (NCBI): domain Eukaryota; kingdom Metazoa; phylum Arthropoda; class Insecta; order Lepidoptera; family Papilionidae; genus Parnassius; species Parnassius glacialis. Next base: position 16,735,721 of record JAVANC010000003.1, on the reverse strand, counting down.
TTCTTCAGTCTGTGTGTATGTAACTGAACTCCTCCTAAACAGCTGGACCGATTTTGATGTGAAAATTTTGAATGTGTGATTAAGTTGATTAGAGAATTATTTCGTTTCACAATTGGACCTGGTAGGTGGCGCTGTTGTTGAGATCCAGAAATCAACCAGGCGAATCTGGGGTGGATTGCTAGTAATTTATACATAAAATTGAATTTGAAATGGTTATTGTGTAGTTATTTTAGTTATTCTAATATATTTTATTCAAATAGTTTCGCCAAAAGTGTTGGTATATAATATATATTATTAGATAATTTTATTGACAACAAATTTGAATGAATAATGTTGGACACAAATGACTATATCATAAACAAGGCTACCATTTGATAAACAATAATTTAGCGGCGGCTTAAGTAACTTTAATCATCACTTCTGGACAGAGGGATTGAAAGAGCTACCGCAACGGTACTAAAATACTGTGTAAAAAAGAAGCTGTTATGCATATGTTTGAAGGTAACTAAAAAGAGTTAGAGAAACTTTTCTAACGAATAATGCAGCGTTAACTTTAGCTTTATTCCTTTTTGAATAAGATTTGTAATAGTAAACAATCTAATTCAAAACTTAAATAGAGTCGACATTCAATTTAGCCAAGTCTCATTCTCTTAATCCAACTTCGACAGTCCGTAACTACAAGTAAGTCTAACCTAAGACTAGACTACGTGATCAAGTCACAGCTAGCCAGTACTTGGTGTCACTACTGTGTAATTAATTAACAAGACAATGAAAAGCAGCTAGTTCTAGGTCAATTAAAGTTAAGCACTAGCTAGTTTGTCTCAAGTTAATAAAAAATCTGCTCTTCAAAAATAAATTTTTAATGAAGAAAAGAGCAATAGTAAATCTATATCAGACATAAATAAAATTGAACAAGTTCAAACTAAACGCACTTGCTTAGTATTCCAAGCCATCACTCATAACCAAAGTTATAAGAAAGTTTGTAATTGATGAAACTGATGGATTTTCCCAAGTATTACAATTTTGACTTATTGCACGCTGCTTTTTGAATTTTCACGATGATGTTTTTTTCACATTTTTCTTAACTTTCCACTTTTTCTTTTCAAAGTGCAATTTTAATTTTAAACGCTTTTAACCACTGACAACAAGCCAATGACCACTTTTTTACATCCAATTTTGTCCTTAAAACTAACTCTTTAAAACAAGACTTTGAATAACAGAACCTAATATAATCTGGATAACCGCATAGTAACGTTCGCTAGAACGAATTTTGGTCACGATAGTCAGTATAAATGGAGACTTACGTGGTAGAGTCATGCTGTAGCTATGTTGTGGTTGCAATACGAATGGATCTTCTCGACCCGGGTAGGACTACGCTCTAACAGAATACAAGCGCATAATAACAGCTTAATTCTTCTGTGTTTCGTATGGTGAGTGTAGAGACCCGAAGACCCTTTTTACTGGAAACGAGGAATTCCATCGCAATTCTCAGGGTCAATAACACATCTGCATCTTGATTCTTAATTAAGAGTAAATGTAGATGTCTGTGGGCCACAGCATTCACTTACCAACAGGTGGATTTTGTGCTCGTTTGTCACCCTTATTCAATAAAAAATGAATAACAGTCTACGAAGGACAGGATTATAGTTCATGAGCATGTGTGCATACGCATGTGTCATTTTCTGTTCCCTCATTCTTATATTTCGATGGGTCGGCAATTAACTAGAGAGAGAGAGAGCACAAACACAGAACTAAACTAACGACTGTATGTGCTTTCGGAGGCACGTGAGTAAAACACCGCCAACTTCCTGACTCCGGGCAGCTGCTGAAAATTTCTTGACAGAAAAACTCAATTACTGACTTTTAGCGCATCTCGAGATTCGAACCCGAGACCCCATGATCGGCAGTAACGTTTAAGACAACTAGAAACAGTCAAAATTAAAATCAAAGCGGTTACAAACGAATACTTAATTCAGTAATCATTAAATTAGTTTTTCATCATGACAAAACTCACGATATCTGATGATACATCCACACTGTGTGGATGCTTGTCGGTTCACCATTGTGCGAATTACTAGGAGTCTTCTTCCTTACACGACTTCCTTGTTGAATCGTTAAACAATGATGGTCTTTTCCGAGAACTAGACTACAGAATATAATTTTGTTTCAATATGCTGACGGTAAAGCCACGGTCCGTCCATTGTATTAAATCGAACCAAAGAACGACGAGGATCTAGTTGCAACAGTCCCTAAAAGCTTTGGGAAATATTCAGTCTGGTCTGTTTCTGAGCGTCGGTTAGTATTCGGGGTATCTAACGCGCGTTCGTGTAAAATATTATTCTCGAAATCTTTGTTTATGTATGAACCCGACAAATCCGAACGACGCTTGTATTGAACTTGTCCCCTTTTTCATATTTATATTATTGGTACGATGCTGAATAACAGCGTATAGTGTAATATTTTCCATTTTAGCCAACATGCTACAACCAACCACAAACAAAGGATCCGTATTTTTTAAACAAAAGATAATCAGTTTACTTTCTAGGTATTTAGAAGATATTTGGTTTTATCAGTAACTGTTCACATTTTAAATTCCAAAATTTTATAGTAAATTCACACAATTGAGAACATACATAAACTTCTATCAAGAAAAAATCAATCCTATTATATAGCTTTGAAACTCTTCAAAAATCACACTATGCATTAAAAATTAAAAATATATAACAGATAAAATTAATGTGCAAGGTATCATAAGAATAGTCACGAAAATTAGGCTAGTATTTATTCAACAATTTCACAAAGCCAGCCAGCAAAGTAGAAGTTGTCGCCAACACAATGTCGGTCAGGCAGCTTATTTGTCACTTTCTGATTTCTAATTCTTGAAATAAAAAACATCCCTCGAAATGAAATAGTATTTTTTTGTTGGTATAACGTTTGCTTCGAAAATATAAAGTAAGTTTTAAACAGTTGAGTTATTGCTATTTTTGTTTATAAGAGATGATATTACCGTTACCGTTATCATTACATCCTATTAAAATCCACTACTGATCGTAGGCCTTTTCCATAGATTGCCTTATATATTAAAAAAGGATACTTGCATTAGTTGCCATGCGTAGCAAGCGGGTTGGCAACCGCAGTTTATTTTTATTTTTATTTATTATTAGAATGACGCTGCTGCCCATCTCCTGATTTGTTTCCCTCTGTGGCCTATTACAACACCCATGTATTGATACCGGGGTACGAGTGAGAGATGATAGACTAGTATATATTCCTTTTTCGGTATTTCCTCCAATAAACAAATAATTACTGGAAATTAAAAAAAATATGGTGACCAGAGTTACCTATAGCAGTTGTGTCTCGCCGGCAATGCAAAGTCAGGAATTTGCATTTGGAAAACTCAAAATTAGGAGCTTTATAGGAGCTAATTAAGTGCCAAGTTTCAAAATTAGGTGCTCTAAAATTTCCATCGCAACGAACGATTGGAATTTGCGTTGCTGCAAAACGTATTGAATCAAATAATAATATTTTTAATTGAAGGCTTAACTTGAATTGGAATTTAAGTTTTATGTTCGAGAAGTCTTCATATAACATTAATCACTTCAGATAAGTTTTAAAAGTATTATAGGAATAAACAGTATTTTAAGCATGCCAACAATATTTCCGACCTTTATGTTATGTCTTGATGGCATATACGAGTACGTACATTCATAAATACTCAATCATAATAAATTAAAAATCTATAAAATGCGCCAAAATACTTAAAATATCTATACATATAAAATTTAAGTGCCTGCCTATAATATCGAAATAATTGCCTTTTATTGAGCTCAAAGGATTACTTGAATGTCATCCAGACATGGATAACCGTTTTCAAATTATACGTCTGTTTGTCTGTTCGGGCTAATCTTTGGAGTGATTGATCCGATTGTAATGATAATTTACGAACAGATAGAGAACAATGCCAGAAGTGATCGAGGCTATATTTTGTCCTAAAAAGTTAGAGATTTCTTTTAAGATCGGAAAATTAACAAAATAAATAGCCTTTGATAATTATCTTAAGTCTTAATGATGCTACGTTAATAAATCCTACCCTGGAGAAGCTGGGGCGGGTAGCTAGTAAATAAAATTTAAAATTATATGGCGTGTTTCAAATCTCTTTATTACCTGAAGCAAATTAGTGGTGGGTTATTTCTTTATTTATAAGTAGGTACTTATCTATTTTGTGATACAGCAGTGAGATTACCTGTAACAAAAAGCGCTGTAAATAAATGTAAATATTTGTGAGCCAAAATATGATAATAAAACAATTGATTTAAACTATAATATAAATTAACTGGGATAACATTAATATTTCCTCTTTTTGTCTTTGTATTCTATTTTTTAATTGGTTTGTTTAAGTCAAACTTAAATTTCCATAAAAAAATCAAGTTCGGCTAAAAGCATAAAATATTATACATTAAAGTCCTGAATTCAATATGTAAAATAATCTTATTATTTAATTTCTTTGAAGCCAACATTTAATTTTTATTAAAAGTCGGCTTCAAAACTACGCTTGCGTAAGACATGATAGGTCTTACGCACACTTTATAAAGATGGAGTTACTGTCATAAGGACAGTTTGCTCCTGCTGTTCACTAGGGGGTGGAGAAAACTAGTGACAAATTTGGCACGGTTGCCGTGGTCAAATGTGACTACTAGATATTTGGCCGTTGACTGCCGTACAGGTACAGATAGTACCAAACATTTTCTTGGGGTTTCTGATTTGACGATTGGAGATCATTTGACAGCGAATTGCTACACTTTTCTCAGGATTCACTTCAATTTTCCATAAACGAAACCAATCGCGAAGGCAAGTGACGTCTTTTTGGAGCATCTTGATGAGGTATTTTGTATTGGGATGAGCGACGAAAAGTGCCGTGTTATCTGCAAAAAGAGCAGTATTCACTACTGGGTGCTTCAGGATGTCATTCGTGAAGAGTGTGAAGAGTATTGGAGAGAGGATGGAGCCTTGTGGAACTTCAGCTTTGAGGGGACGCTTTGTAGAGCAAGTACCCTCTATTCTATAGCAAAAGTGGCGATTGGCAAGAAAGGCTCCGATGTTGTGGATGAGCATATTAGGCACGTTGAGTTTATACAGCTTGTAAAGCATGCAGTCGTGCCAGACTTTGTCAAATGCTTTTGCGACATGGAGGAAGAGGGTACCGTTTATGGTTGTTCTGCCACAACTTTTTCGAAGGTTAAATCCTTTCAGAATATATTCCGTGGGGCGATGTAACTGGTCGGTGTACGAGTGTTTAGGTCTAAAGCTGAACTGCTCGTCTTGATGAAGCTTGTTGGTGAAGACGTATTTACGAAGGCGACTCAATATGAGTCGCTTGGCTTGGTGGTGATTTGAGGCGAGTAAGTGGGCACTGTAGACGGTGTGGATTTGTAACTCGTAACTGTACTACTATTTTATAACATATTTTTCAGGATATACAAAAACGTGGAAGTTTAATGAAAACAAATTTGCATTGCACAATACTTATTCCTGTCGAACTATGGTATTATTCATTGTACGCTAAATTAACCGAAAATGGATATAGTTGTGGACTCGGTTCTGCGTTTAACTTCAAATTTGTTTCCACAAAGTTCCCAACTTTTTTCGCTTTTACAGTTGTATATTACCTTCATTATTGCAGATTTGTATCGAATATTCAAACTTAAAAATACAAAATAATAAACTAAAAATTTCCTGTTTGGGTTTTTTGGTTTTACCTCATAAAAATTCGTATTTAGCATAAAGCCCACAATGTACTTTAAAATATAGCGATGTAAAGTTAAATAAAGTTTTATCGAATGAAATATTATTAAAATTGTAATAATTTATTAAAAAACCAAAGCAATACATGTTTTGACCCAAAATTTAACTATATTATTATACTAGTCTTTGCAATCTGAATGACAGAGAGAGAAATTGTTTATTAATCATTCTTCCTTCTGAGACGGCGCTGTGCACTCTAAGAAACACGCAGTAGTCAGGGTGGCACACATTTGGGTATATCTCACGATAAAGTACCGCAGCTGCATTAGCATTGCCGTCACACTCCCCTAAAATTAAATGCATATTAGCATACTCTTGAGCTGAGTTTTGTTTGCGGGGCATTTCAGTATTGTCTTGACACTTCCAATAACAATAGAATCGTAGTGCACAAAACAATAAGTCCAGTAGAATACCGAGTCGTTATAAATATTAACAAATAATAGTCCAATCGTAATGCAGAATACAAATAGTACAATAGGAATGCCGAGTGGTCGTAAATCGAAGATAAGCCACGAGAACGGATATAAGCGTATCTGATACATGGATTATCGACACACGGATCACGGACTAAACAAAATTCAAGAAACTTAAGGAATCTTCTTTTTACTATAATACAATTTCTGCTTGTTTATACAACTTAATTGATAAACGCATTAATATATATTCAGAAAATAAGTACAAATGTAAAATTTTATTGACAAACTGGCTAATAACAAAAACTTATGATGATACTGAAGCTCTTTTCACAGCGATAAGCTCTAGGTAAGGTAGTGGCATATTTATATACACACACCCACACCCACTCACTCACTCAATCACTCACTCACTCACTCTCTCTCACACACACACACACACACACAAACACACACACACACGCACACAAACTTTGTGGAAGTGACTTGTTATGGAAGAGCAGAATCTCTTATCTTTTTATCTATTTTACTTAAAAGGAGATTCCAGACACAGTTAAAACTGTACGAATTATGTTACTAAAATAAAGTTTATTTAATTTTATTTATTTGCTTATCTATCTATCTTACTCTATTGTTTATATCTTTCACAATACAAAACCAGTTGATCGTACCCCACGCACCAAGTAGTAAACTATTCAAGGTCAGGTACCTGAGCTTGAGGTTCAACCGGCCGTCGCTTTCTGATCTTCCGTTTACATTTGAATACAATTAGTGACTCGAAATATAATTTATTGCAAGTGATTTTTGTAACTTTAATTAATATTGAACTTTGTGAAAATAATACTTCATGATTGTAAATAGCAATAACTCAGTAATTTGAGAACTAAAAAATTTTGTTTATAACAGTTTTAGAATCTGCGTGAAATAGATATATTTTTATGCTATTGGCCACCCTGATCACCATACTTTTTTTATACTACAAGTGCTCAAACGTTTTGATTTTTAAATCGAAAATTCCAGTTTTTAATTTCAAGTGTTAAAAAAAATCAGTTACAGCTAGTAATATTATGTAATACGCGATGGCAAGGCAAAACATTCACGTTTATTCCCAGAGAAAATCAATTGGTTATTAATAAATTTTTAGCCGTAGTATTCAATAACGTGAACAAAGGTATCAAATTTCATAATTAAAATAAAGTTACTTTTTGCCACACTGCTGCATATTTTTTTTTGAGAGGCCAAGGTGCCTCCCACTAGTAGCTGCGAGTTTATTCATTATTTACCGGACAACCTGTATAATATATGTACATAGTTATTAATGTACATAAGTGTAATTTGCAAACAAAGTAAACAAAGCATTTTTTTTTGTTGTGTTAAGATTTCAATTGGAATTCTTTATATCACAATATAAAGAGTACCGCGTGGTGGCAGCGTAAAAGAATCCAATAATCATCATAAAAGGCAACTATGAGAAATGTAAGAAAGAATTCATGGCGTTTGATAGACGACGGTATCCCGTTTACAGCAAACGTAAAATATCCAGACCGACGACGTGCAGTATTGTCAAAGACGGTACGAGAAGTCTTGGTACTACAATTGTCAATTTGCCTGCCTAGCTTAAATATTAAGGTAAGATCCATGTTCAGCTATAGACTTTTAGGGTCTGACGAATTAGAAGAAGATACCTAATGTAAAGTAACCACCTACTTACTTTCTGCGGCGGTACACATCCATTCACTTATTTCTGGGAGAGTAAAGGGCAAATACATAAACGCTACTCTTTTTTTTACTTATTATAAGCCAGTGCTTGACCACAACCCCACTGGATGGTAAATGGTGATGCAGTCTTAGATGGTAAACTGCACTATCTTAGCGTAACAAAAGCCCACTCGCTCTTGCCTTGAAAACGCGCAGATTGTATTCGAACGGAAAGATTATTCCACTCCTTTGCTGTACGCATTACAAAAGACAAAGCAAACCATTTGGTTCTAATGCGTGGAATATCGACAACAAAGCGATAAAGACCCGCCGACCGCCTGGTTGTCCGATGGTGGAAAGGAGAGGAAAAAATTAAATTGTGTAATTCCTACGCACACTTACCGAAATTCATCTTATAGAATACCGAGAGACTGGCTGCTCTGCGCCTGTACTCGAGGCTGAAAAGATTGGTTCCAACCAAATAAAGGTCTCCAATGAGCCTCTTAGCACGTCTATCCACTGAGTCCAACGCTGCCAGATGACATTTTACAGCATCAGCCCATATGTGATAGCAGTACTCCATGCACGACCGGACTTGCGCTTTTTATAAGGTAAGAAGCTGCCCCGGCGTGAAGTACCGCCGAACTCTTGCAAGCACACCAAGTTTCCTTGCGGCTGCTTTGACTCTGGACTCAATGAACCGCCCATAGTTGAGGTTCGGAGAAAATTCAACCCCTAAAAACTGAAAACGGTCAGTGTACTTCAAGGATACATTCCCGAAAGTAGGAGCAAAGGTGAGCGCGCTCCTTTAAGTGGTGAAAAGACACGCTTGTGTTTTGGAGGCATTAATTCTCATAAGATTGGCATCACCCCCATTCGGAGACTGCCTGTAGTGTGCGACTCACACGCTCCACCATAGCCTCTCTTTCTGACTGGATTTGATCCCGACTAGCCCGGACACTTGGTTAGTATCCCTCCACAACTGCCTGTCGTCTGCATACCTATAAATACCGGGAATGAGCAGATCATTTATATGCAGCAGGAAGAGCGTTATGGAAAGAACGAGCCCCTGAACACCGGCGTTAGTCGCCACAGTATCGGATGAGCAGCCGTCGACGACTACCCGGAGAGACCGTTCACTCAGAAAGAAGCAATCAGGCCAGGGAATAAGCCGTACGCTGAAAGCTTGCCCAACTAGCGTGCCTAACCCTGTCAAAGGCCTCCGAAACATCGAGGGAAATAGCAAATGCTTCACCACTGTTCTCGAAGGCTTCGCCCCATATGTGAGTGGCATAGGCTAGAAGGTCCCAAGTTGATCGATCACCGATCACCGAAGAGATCAATTTGCTCCAGGTATGCCATAAGGTGGACGTTCAATAAATACATAAATAAAATAAAAATGAAAAAGCCTTTTATTCCATGCCAAATAAGTTATACAATATAACTTTTTTACAATATAATTTGCATTTTATAAATGAAATTGAAAATATATAATTAAATATAATTATTTTTTTTTTGATTTTAATACATTAATTTATTTTAATTATTTTTTTATTTACGAGTAATTACAATTGTTGAATGAATTTGATTGAATTTATTTATTTCATAATTCTGAGTATTACAAATATTTTTATAATATTTGGTTAAAATATAAATAAGCATTTTATATAAGTAATATTTTTACAATATTAGTAATTGATTGAATTATAAACATTAAGTGACTATTTTAAATGGATTTGGATTTTTATAACGTTATGAATGGGCTAAAATTAAGTTTAAAATTTAAATTAGTTGCAAATGGACAAAATATTTTAATTTATAATTTATTAAAGATCATATATACTCATTGGTGTTTATTTGCTTTGCATGGACCCTCTTTAGGTAAAGGCCTCCTTCAAAGATTTCCATTTGTCTCTGTTTTTTTTTGTTATTTGTGTCCAATGTGGTCCCGCGATCATTTTTATGTCATCTTCCCAGCGCATTTATGATCTGCCTGTGCGTCTTTTTCCTGGAGGACCATTCCATGAGGTTATGATAGAAATCCACCTCTTATCTTCTAGACGTGCTATGTGGCCGGTCCGGCTATGAAGGTAATTGAAATTGGCCGTTAGTTGGCAGGGTCGGTACGGCTACTTTTTTAGGCACAGGCTGCACAATCGCAAGCTTCCAAGATTTAGCACTATTCCAGTACTGAATGAGAGGCGGAACAAGCCTGTCAACACAGGAGACAACTCAGGTGCATAGAACTTTAGAACTATAGCTTGTATAACATCAGGTCCACTAGCTTTGTTCATGTCTAGACTTCGCAAGGCTTTAAAAAAACTCCTTGTTCGTGATCGGACCTCTGACATAGAGGTACTGCAGTGAGGTAATTGAGATGGTACGCTGTTGCTACTGTCCAGGCGTGAATTGTTAGCAAAAAGAGAAGCCGAATAAGTCCGCTTTCTCCTTAGGCGCATGCGCCAGCGAGCCATCTGGTTTAACCAGCGGGGGCAAGGTAGACAGACAGAAGCTTATCTCGACCGCTTTGGCGAGATACCAAAAAGCTCTATCGCCAGATAGTTTGACAGGGAGCTTTAAGCCGATGCGTTTAATGCGGTCGAAACTGGCTTCAACTGATGTCAAGCTTTTGTAAATTCATTGATGTTTTGAGCAAGTATGTGATTGAATTTTGTATTTTTGTGGGTTTTAGATATTGTATGGGAAGGGGAGGGTGGTAGGTTGTAGCATTTTGGGATGCAGTAGCGTGGGTCAATGAAAGATTGATAATGTTGCCTTTCATCGTTTGCAGCGTGCTCGAAAATATCATATTATAAGCAAAAGCGTGGTTGTATACGCCTAGGAATGCCTGTACCGCACGAAAGATCGTCAGTTCATAACGCGACCTTTAGAGGACCTTTTTCATCATTTATGTTGAAATTTATTTCGACATCAAATGTACGTATAACCTAACCTAACCTAACTTCTAGTTCAAATATACATCACTTAAATTTATTCAAGTAATACAAATTGTTGAGCTTTCATACACTGAAAATGAATTCATATTTAAATAGTGCCTTAATTGGATTATTCTCAATACTTTTTTAAAAAACTGAGCAAATAAATATAATTCATCTTTAAAGAACAACGTTCTAAAAATAAAATGCGACAAATTCAAAACCTTACTTCTCAGCCGGGAATACCTATCTTGTTCACAATGTAAGCGCAAGCTTAACCTGGTATGCGCTAACGTTTCATTTCATCGATTTAATATCATACATGCAGATAGAAAAAAGAGCTGAAGACGTGGTAAATGCATAAATTAAACTTCTTCTGCAACAAAAGCTGGGCCATCGTCGGTCTCAAAACAAACAGTAAATACACCAAAAAATAGCAGTAATATAAGCTCCAACTTGCCAGATGAAAATGATTATGTTAGGAAGGGAAACCACCAAAAAACTAAGAGTAAAATATAAAAGTAAATATAAACCACTACTTTCTAAGCCTAGTCAACGAAAGTTGACGCCATCGATATCAGTCAAGATCACGCACAGATTACTCCAAAATATTCCTATAGCATCCTTCATAGAAAACACCCCCTGTGACCAAGGTATAGCAAACTCTGAAGTGACAATTGTACCTGGAACAAAGGAAATAAAACAGCACAAAACGGCAAACAATCCAATAAAGACGACACCCGCAGTATCTATCAGTGAACAAAGCCAGAGGATTATTATTATTGGCGATCAAATAGCACGGTACATGGCGACATCTTTAGCACAAGCTAGATCTTATTACAAAAATCCAAAGAAATATTCGATCAGTGGAGTAGTATATCCAAATGCAGGTATTGAACATGTAATTCAGTGTTCTAAAATTATGATTCAAGAACTACAAGAAGATGACTGGCTTGTTCGATGTTTAGGATCCAATGACTCGACCCCAATTAAAATAATCGTGGAGCTGTCGTCCCTACTTAAGAGACAAAATAAGGCAAAAATATTAGTAACCAGTGTAATTCAGAACCCGTATCTTATTGTAAAAGGACTTAATTCCCATATTCAAACTCTATTAGTGTTTCAAAAATGTCAACTATCTAGATTTGTGTGTAATTGTATATATCCGTATCGTAGAGTTAATAATATGCCAAAAACATAACTTGTAAAAAAACCAAGTCTCGCAACTCAGTTCTTCCACCGTAAAAAGTTGTGAGATTTGGTTTTTATTAAAAGTTATGTTTTTGATGGCATCTCATTTCTTTTTGTTGATAGTTATATCTACGTACCTATCTACACCTATTATTTCATTATATTATACATATATAGGTACACTGATTCATTCGCTGCAAATGTAACTTTGTAATCCTATATATTTATATGGGATTACAAAGTTATTTATGCAGTTGGTGTATCTCAAAAACTGGACTGAAATTGCAAAATATTTTAATTTTCCCTTCATTTATATACTAAACAATAATTGTATTCCAAATTTGAAGCTTCTATGTCTGCTAGAAGTGCCTTAGAGTTTTGATGATCGGTCAGTCAGTGAATGACAAAATTAAGAAATTTTAACTAGTAATAATTCTTAAACTACTTATTCAAATTTAATGAAATTTGAAATATACCGACTCTATATAATATCTACTTGGTTGCTAAAAATTCAGGGTTCTAAATTTATCCACAACGAAGTTATAGGGTTTCTAAAATGGCCTAAACTGCTTCGAGAAAAGGATGGTACAGCCGTGCCGCTTTTTTGATCGACTTGGCGGGGGCACTACCGTGCCCCCAGATAATTTACACCATGGTCCACAAAAAGTATTTTCTATGTATTTCAATAAGTAATAATGCCATATCAAAAACTGACTCCAGGTCGCTGGAAACCAATGTAACCGAGTAAATTCAAGTATTAATCGAACTACCCAAATTAAGAACATTGACGTAATTAAATTTAATGACCAAACAATAAGTAACCCTGACATGATATTTTGTGAATTATTTAACATTTTTTATTGACCTAAGTAACATTAATAATACAAATAAGTCTGGTTACAGTTCTGCTCGACCAAATATAGATACAAATCCAAATACAATTTTCTTACAACCAACGGAACTAGCAGAAATTAAAAAAAAATCAAATAATTAAAAAACACGGATTCAGTTGGCTGAGACGAACTCAGTACCAAAATACTAAAGTCATGTGCCTGTTATAACTGTAAACCACTGATTTTCTTAATAAACCTATCATTTGTCGAGGGCTCATTCCCGAAACATCTTGAGATTTCTATAATAAAATCAGTTCACAAAAAAGGAGAGGAGAAGATCTCAATAACTATAGACCAATAACTTTGATCCCCGTAATATCAAATATATTTGACAGAACTATGTACGACAGACTAAGTAAATTTATACAAAGATTTGCTATCTTAACTGAAGATAAATTCGGTTTTCGCATAAACAGATCCACAACTTTAGCATGCTTCAATTTTGTTAAATACATAGCAGAGGGTATCGATAAAAAAAAACTCCAGTAACTGCACTCATGCTGGATATGACCAAAGCCTTTGATATTGTCGACCACAAAATCTATTAAACAAAATTGAAAGTTACGGGATAAGAGGTGCGGCTTACACATGGCTAATAGCTTAAGAGCCAGTGAGCGGCAGACTTACGGTATTTCAATAAGCTTCACTTTTTTGACGCTCAGGTGTTAAAGGTGTAAAAAAATGACCCAAAAAAACGTGATAAACGTTAAAATAATTATTTTTTTAAATTAATCTAACGACTGTATTAGAGCGAGCGCTATTATAGTAAACTTTTGGACAACATTAAAAAGCTGTTGTTTTTGGTTCACAGCTAAATTACTGTCACCAAAAGCTGCGAAGGGTTCTTGGTATGCCTGATTTTTCTGTAGTATGGTAAAGGGTCGTTTTTTTCCCCTTATTAAAAAAAAGTTGGATTATAATCACAGCCCGTATATACATAGAAACTAAGCAATCTTTCACTAAATAAATCACCATGTTGCTCATAAATTTTTGAAATATTTATGAATCTTTCATTATTTCCTGTTCCCGTGAGAATCCATACTTGAGAAGAGCTATTTTTCAAATGTAGCATATTACCAAGCATGATTATTATGATATCCGTATCAGAGCGTACAAAACTAGAAAGAAAAAGACTGGATTAGAGCGAGCGCTATTATAGTACGCGCTTATGGGTGCCCCAGAAGTTTGTTGTCTGCCTGGGTGATCCAACCACAATATGTGTCTGCCGTGAAAATTATACATGTCAAATAATATTATCAACAATATATATATATATATATATATATATATATATATATAAATTGCAACTTTATTGAAATAACGTAAATTATTATTAAAAAATTGTATTTTTTAACCTGTCTGCCATGACCTCGTAACCGTCCTAGGTAGACACCTAGGACGGTTACGGCCAATGTTATTTTTCGGTAACTTTTATTAAATATTTCAAGATGTCAAAGCGGCAGACTTATTGCTATCACGTTTTTTTGGGTCATTTTTTTACACCTTTAACACCTGAGCGTCTCTATATCGACCGCCGGTCAAACTAAAAGTCCCCGTTTCATGTACCTCAGGTATAGGGGATTACCTGAAAAAAAGTAACGCTTACTGAAATACTTAAAGGCTCTTAAGCTATAAGCAGTTACTTTCAAAGCCGAAAACAATGCACAGAAATCACTCTGCTAAAGAAAGTACGGCAAGACAAGAATATTTACCAAGAAACTACATCGTTAACAGTTTAAACCTAATGACCGTGGTATCCCTCAGGGTAGTAATTTAGAACCTTTAATTTTCTTGCTATATATAATAATAATAATAATAATCTTTATTTCGGACCAAAATTAATCCATAGTAGTGTTAGTAATAATTGACTTATAAACTAGTGTTAGTAAACATTGAAGTATGTACAAACTTTTTCAAAATCGGAGAATTATAGTTCTCCGCTACTGTTTTCAAAATATATTAATGACTTATCTAAAATAACCAAGCATTAATGCATCTTGTTCGCAGACACCACCCAAAAAAGGACATTTATATGAAACCGAAATAAATAATTCTATTAATACTATTGTGAAATGGCTTATTGCATAACTTAAGCGGAAGCGCAAGGTATATTCTACTATCACCAAAAATTAAGATTCCAACATTTTATCGAATAAAATCGTATCTAGCAATCATATTATACATATAAATGATATAAAAAGCACATTGTTAGAAAGATAAATGATTGTTGAACTTAGTAATAATTTTTTTAAATCGATTAATTGCTATTTTTAAATAAAAAAAGGGTTTAAGTGGCTTATGGTGTAGATTTATCATGTCCCTGTGGCTTTTAAACACGATAACTTTTGAAGATATTAATTCTTTAACTCAATCTATTTCTTAATCTCTTCATCTATCATGTGGGAAGCTAGGGAATGTAAATGGCAGTGTAATTTTGTTTTGTTCATTTATTTTTTTCGGCTCCAAAATGGCGAAATTTTCCTTGATTTGGTAGCCTCGTATATAAATTATTTCTGTAAATGGGGAGCTACAGCCACAGAGTAGTTTAGTTCGGCTTCAGTTGCCGTCGTGAGTGGACATTGTTTCGGTTGTGTGCAGCGGCTCAAAAAGATCGCTGTACAAATACACAATACTCGAATAACCAAATTTCTTAAATACTTGATTATAATAATAATAAGAGATTTTTTTATTTCAATATTTAAAAGCACAGAATAAATAATAGTAGTACGTACTAAAAGTAAGTAGTATAATTTTTTATTGTCATGGGTGACATTTTCATGGTTTTCGAGGGTGTTGAAACCGATAGGGTTGTCGAAATGTAAATCCATGATGGCGGCCGCAATAGGTATAATTTTTTTTATCATGGGTGTCATTTTCATGGTTTTCGAGGGTGTTGAAGCCGATAGTGCTGTTGAAATGTAAATCCAAGATGGCGGCTGCAATAAATATCAAGTTTTTCATCTTGGGTGTCATTTTGATGGTTTTCGAGGGTGTTGAATCCGATAGTGCTGTCGAAATGTAAATCCAAGATGGCGGCTGAATTAGGTACCAATTTTTTCATCTTGGGTGTCATTTTCACAATTTTCGAGAGTGTTGCAGCCGATAATGTTGTCGAAATGTAAATCCAAGATGGCGGCTGCAATGGATATCAAGTTTTTCATCTTGGGTGTCATTTTCATGGTATTCGAGGGTGTTGAAGCCGATAGTGCTGTCGAAATGTAAATCCAAGATGGCGGCTGAATTAGGTACCAATTTTTTCCATCTTGGGTGTCATTTTCATGATTTTCGAGAGTGTTGCAGCCGATAATGCTGTCGAAATGTAAATCCAAGATGGCGGCTGCAATAGGTATCAATTTTTTCATCATGGGTGTCATTTTCAAGGTTTTCGAGGGTGTTGAAGCCGATAGTGCTGTCGAAATGTATTTAAACTACTTTAAAAATTCCGTATAATCATGTTATACGTAATTTTTTTAATGCGCTTAAGGTATGCCCAATTGGATTTACCAATATATTTAAAATAATCTTTTACTTAATATTGACGAAAAAAAATAATACAAATTGGAAATGGAACCTATAAATATGAATATAAAATATGAAAATTCGAAGATAGAAAATATTCAATTAGTTATGTTTTTAGGTATAAAATTGACAAATATTTCAACTGGAAGGCTCACACTGTCCACATTTGTAGAAAATTAAACCGATTTATGCTCAAAAAAGGTTGAGAAAAACAATATCATAAAAACAGACCTAGCTGCTTATCACGGTTATGTGTCTTCAGTATTATTATATGGTCTGCCTTTGTGGGAGAATTCTGTTGATGTGATTAGAGCTTTTAAATAACAAAAGAAATGTTTGTGAGCAGTATGTGGTGCGTGGGTTCTTAATCTGCCAGCCCTTGTTCAAAAAGATATGCGTATTGCCTTTGCCATGCGTGTATATTCAAGAAATATGTATTTTTGTAAAGCGACACCCGAATTACTTCAAAACTCACGCTGAATCTTTCGAAAAGCAATCAAGGCATAAAAATAGATTATTTCATCCCAAATGCAGTTCTTACTTTTATGCAAACAGTGTTCCTAGAATAACTATTAAAATATATAATAAATTACCCAATAACTGAAAAGACACGCCTTTGAATAAATTTAAAATTGAGATTAACAAACGTCTTGACAAGTTTTATTATAGTGTTAAGGAATATTTTAATTGATTGCGGTATTATTTAATGTATTATATTATTTATTTAAGCTTTTGACATTATGTACAATTTAATTTGATTATTTTAAGATATATTTGCACACCCGTGTACAACTCCCGGTAGAATATTATTGAGACTTACTCTAATACTGTCTTACCTAAAATTACTTAATACCTGCATTACCTAAAATTTTATTCTGCAAAGAAAGATTTTGAATTTTTTGCATAATGCCCTTTTGCAGGACTTGGCGGTTTGGTTAAAGGCTCTCCTCTTATAGCTAACATCCTGAGCTTTGCGGTCTCGAGCATCGGACCCAGGATAAGTACGTCATATGCTTGTGCTTTTCAGCACGAGCGCCCTCGGCGTTGAACCATGGGCGAGCTTTACCACCAATGGGAACATCAGCAAAAGGGATGAAATACTCCATCGCTTGACGTATCACATCGGTTATGGCATCCGCGTACCTCGATGGGTCTTCAGACAAGAAGCAGACCTGCCGCCAAGGATAAGACGCAAAGAAATACCGGATCTCATCCCAATCTGCTGACTTGTATCGCCAGACTCGTCGCATATCGTGCAAATCTTAGTTAGGTGGGGATTATAACGACACAGGTTTCACCAGACAGTGGTCAGAAGTTCACTAAAGTGAGGTAACCAGAACATCCTACCTGTCTGGATCGGTTGTCAACAGAATATCGAGACAGTTGGCTGTGTGCCTATCCACATCAGGTACCCTAGTCGCTTGTTGTACCAGCTGGTAGAGCCCCAGTGACAATAGCGTAATTCCACGCCTCTCTCCCAGTGTGGTCGGTTTTCTGGTATGGGAACAGCCAGTCCTGATGACAGGCATTAAAGACCCCAGAAAAACCTACTGTGCATTAGGTTACCAATTTAGGGCCACATCAGAGGCTTCACTGAGGTGTTCAAACAGCCTAGTTGTCTCTTGGTCATCGCTGTGCGTTCGGTAGACACAAGAATGAATAATTTTATCCATTCCTTTGTCTATAAATACCTAGATCATAGAGAAAGTGGGGTCTTCAAGGTAACAGAGACGCTTACAGTAGATGTCGTTAAGGACGTAAACACAGACTCCGGCGCGCTGATGAAAATTATGCTCCAATGTGTACCCAGGGTAGCCAAGGTACGCCGGATCTAAACGACATCTGATCTGCGTCTCAGTCAAGAAGAGTAAGTGCGGCTTGTGAGTTTAAAGGTGATAATTTTTTTTTATAGGATAAGGGTGACAAACGAGCACACAGTTCACCTGATGGTAAGTGGTTGCTGCGGCCCATAGACATCTACATCTATCCTCTATTACAAATCAAAATGTAGATGCGTTGTCACCCGTGAGGACTAATATGGAATGCCTCATTTCCAGTAAAAAGGGCCTCCGGCCACCTGCACTCACCAAGCGAAACGCAGAGGTAAACCTCTACTTCACGCTGGTTTTCTGTGAGGTCGTGGTACCACCCCGGTCCGAGCCGGCCTATCCGTGTGACAGCAAAAGCTGCCGCGTGGCTCTACCACTGTTAAATGGACTGCATTGAGATTACAGTGCAGGATTCGGATGTTTGTGAGGTGCACTTTGGTGGAGAGGGAGTGCAACCGTTGTACAAACTTACTCTTCGTTTACCTTTATATCATAAATGTTGGGAGTGAATAGGTTGAGAAATTAACAGTTGGACGAGGCGTCAAACATATATCCTAGGGACGCAAACAGAGTCACAGCATCGATGGTACCTAGCATGCAGATCGCGGGGACGCCCGAATACCCCTGGAAATCGTCCACACTAAACTAGACCAGACACTCTCCTCCGCTCGCCAACCGGCAAAGTGGATCCATCCCAGGATCGGAAAATGGCGGGGCAGCCCTTCATTAGTAGCTTGCTCATTAATTAGGTCCCCAACTATCTACGGTCGACCAGCGATGCAACCGTACTTCGGATCCCGCTAAACTCCATAACCAGGCACCGGCCACTAAGAATGGGCCGCCTCGCAACCGCTTCGTATGCTCAATGTTACTGTCCAGACCTATTCTCCCTAAGCAATGCGTTTCCGCTACATCATACTCGTACTAGAACACGTTTGCTTCATTTGGCGGTATGTCTTTGACAATTGGGTGGGAAACAACCCTCGGCCGGGCTTCTCACTAGTAGAAGACCAACCCACCACCAGTATGTAGTGCTGCTCGTTTAGCACTACCCAGGGGATACGTGTAGGGAATCAGGATTCAAGTAATGCAAACGGACTCGAGCAGCTTCATCCCCCTAATTTACTCAATTTTACGAGGTCGTTTAGTCTCATTGTGTCATAGTTACTTTGACTTTAATTGATTGAGACACCTCGAGACTTAACGGCATCTCAAAATTGAGCAGCGTTTGAGTACCATGGCAATAGAGCATCTCTAATTTTACCATGTTGCCCTCTTGTCCGTTGGCGGTCTTTACATAGTCTTTTAATTTTTTTTCAGTCCCACATCTTTCTTCCTGACTTTACCTTCACCACTGAGAAAGTGGTACGTGGATACGTAAAATTGTGAGTAACACTACGGTTGATATAAAATAACTTACAACCTTAATTATTTGTGTCCTAACGTAAAAAATAACTGTGGCTTTCTTTTTATAAACTGACGGAGAATCGAAACACAAACTGGTTTATTAAAAAATAAGTCAAAATTCAGTTTCTCGCAGTAAAGCATTAGTTAACGCAATAGTTATAGAAAATACGTTAAATTAAAAGTAAAAATATAATCGTATTGAATAAATATTTATAACTTTTATAAAAGAAACCACGTTGACATTTGATAATTTGACATAAAAGACAATTTGGAGCATCATCACATGAGGTATGATTAGCATTATCATTCAAATTTATATTCACTTCATTCGACCTACTTTATTTTTTTGATAAAATAAATAACATAGACCTTATTTTTAAGGTTTATAGGTAGCAAAATAACGCTCAGAATTAAACAAACTCGACACTGTTTCAAATCAGCATGGCTTATCTCATATAACGAAATTTATTTCGAGCACCCTAAACAAACGCTATATTCGCTGTTACGCAGAAAGCGGAATAATTTCATTCTATACAAAAGTGGAATATCTGTATACTTTCCAAAAATCATAAGTACCTTTAACATAACATTATGGTTCATTTCGACTTTTGCTATTTATCTTCATTCCATTCGTTACAGCCTATATATAAATGTCCACAACTAAGCACGGCCCCCCGCTGAAAATGTTCTCTTATGGAGGAATTTGCTATAGTTACCACGCTTAGCTGGTAGAGTGGTGTAGTATATGAGTTAAAATTATACGAATACACATAACAAAAGCGTTATTATGTCATGACGCCAACGAAGGACGTGATTGCAAATAAGCAATTTAACTTACCTTTATTAGCTTAGAGTGTTTAAATATTTGTAATTGGCTTTAATTTTGGACATTCAATAAATGGACCTGAATGAGTGTAGTATCTTTCAATCGCTACGCCAACGACCCTTATATTGCAGTGCCATATTTTTAGGAACACACTGCTTCCCATATGGTTTGTCTCCCGCTGTCGCCTATTGTGACATTCACGAGACGATATGGAGTAGTGGCTATTCTTACACCTCCTTTGCATGGTCAGATATTTATCCAGGAGTTGCGATTTTTTTAAATTTAATGTAAAGCTTTCCAAATTTGTAATGGTGCAACGGAACCCACGGAGCCAGCAGCTGAGCGACTTCATGAAGAAAGAGGAACTCTTTATTATTATTTTTTCTTCCCGAAGCGGCCCCTCAGGAAGTAGACCTGGTCGAGCCCCGTCGGTTCCACAAAAAGTAAGATTGACTTCATTATGATGACTAGACGCCAACTGTTCAGTGATGTGTCAATGATTGCGAGGGTGAAAACTGGTAGCGATCACCAAATGATTAAAAGCACACTGAACCTAGACGTTAAGTTGAAGCGGTCTCGTCTAAGAAAGTCAACACTCCGTCCCCACCGGGTCTTAATACAATATCCCGAAACCTTTCACCTCAAGTTACAAAACTTTTTTCAGTGCCTAGAATATTGCAATGCAGTGTACGATATAAATTATAAGCTCGTGGAAACTGTCCATGCAATCAGAGCTAAGTTCTAGAAGACCTGCCGCAGAAGAACACAAATACTCTCCGATCACACTCTTAATCTCATGGCTGTTAGACGGAACATTAAGCTGCAGTCTTCGGCAGATTATACAGCAAACAGGCAACTGTATAGACAGATCTCCAAATACATGCGGCAGGACTTACGCAACGTTAATACTGATCTTATTAAAGAAGCGATCGAGCAGAATCAGGGCTTCAAAGTCTTTGCCAGAGAACTGTCTGCCAGAAAGAGCTAACTTTTAAAGCTGAAGACCGGATGTGGCAGCATAGTCTCCAAGGCATCTGAGATTTTGAGTAAGATTGAGAGGTTCTATGAGCAGCTGTACAAATCATCATTGGAGCCACACGAATGTATGAGTAACAATCAAAGAGTAAGTCTTATCCTATACTATTCCGATCATATTCCGGACGTCAGTCTGAGCTAGATCAGAATGGCTCTCCAGCATCTTAAAAACTGCAAGTCCCCGGGCTAGAATAGAATTACAGCGGAACTTCCAAAAGAGAGTGGAAAACCGGTACTTAAAGACCTTCAGAAGCTCTTTAATTCCGTCGTCCATGGAAACACTACTCCGGAGGCGTGGAGCAGAAGTTCAGTGGTCTTGTTTTTTAAGAAAGTCGACAATGTTCTCTTGAAGAACTGCAGACCGATATCTCTTCTTAGCCGCGTCTACGAGCTGTTTTCAAGAGCCATTACAAATCGTCTCGCACGCAGACTTAACGACTTACAGCCTCCCAAACAAGCCAGTTTCCAAAAAGGCTTTAGCACCATAGACCACATACATACCCTTTGAAAAATTGTACAAAAAGCCGAGTAGTACAATTTGCCACTATGTCTGGCGTATATGGACTATGAAAAATTCTCTAATTATGACGTTATTTGGGCGGTGCTACAGTCCCTTCAGCGATGCCACGTCGACTTTCGGTATATCGAAGTGCTGAAGTGTTTGTACAGTAGGGCTACGATAGCTATCCGAGTACAGAACCAGAGTACGAAAACTACCCAACTGCAGAGAGGTGTAAGACAGGGTGACGTTATATCCCCGAAACTCTGTAGTGTTATACTACTTACATTTCATTGTACACTAATTCTCCATTCTGTTTTGATATTCTGCATTCATGTTTTGCATCACCTTTATTTCCATAGGATCCTGTAACATTTTTACACAATAACATATCATTTTACTGCATATTTTCACACTATTTAGTACTTTTAAACTAGCTGTCAACGAAGTCTTACCTTTTTTTTGGTCTTTTATTGAATTCTCTGTAACTCTACAATTTCAGGCTTAGTGTACGTTGTCGTGCATTAGTTTTTCCTATGTGATTTTTATCTCGTTTCTTACTTAAATGTAATAGTTTCTTAATGACAGTCCTAAAACTAAAAATTCCTCAATTTGACAACCATTGTTTTTGTGGTTGTTATGGTAACTTTTATTTAAATTCGTCTCTGGTATGATGTTCTTTTTACATAAATACTTTTTGGCTGTAGGTCATTTACAATAAATTTCGTTTTAATTTAAATAATTTCTCGTTCTCTCTAAAAAGGTATAAAAGCCAAACAATTGGAGAATACAGGACAGTCTCGCTTCGGTTCTCAAACGAGAAACATCTACTAAAGGCCTTATCCCGGGGCCGCTTTGCCCCGGGATCTTGCAAACCTCCATCTACACGTGAAGTCGTCGGTGAATTCTAATTCAAGTGCGGGGCCATACTCCGCGCGCTACGACTGCTTGATCCAGGCGCTGAGTGCAGCCTACTGCCCGCGCTACCTTCAGGCGCGCTTTGACTGCTGGCTCCAGGCGCTGCGTCCCTACTGCCCGCGCTACCTCTGGGCGCGGCGACTACTTCTCCAAGAACTGAGCGCACCTACCCCAGGCGCTACGTGCGCCGGCTCCGGACGCTGCGTGTGCCCAGTCCAGGCGCTGCGTGCCGTCGCCGCTGAGAAACCTCAAGCTCTCCGTGTCCCTACTACTACAAAAGCAGCGAGGCTCTAGGGCTCCACTATCATACTAATTCTCCTATTCTCCTATCCTTTTTTTTTAAATATAATTGTAATCTCATTTCATCCATCACCTTCATATTTCATTTTTTTTATAAGATTGTAAATACCTTTTAAAAAATTATAATATATTATTTTCTTAGTCTATTTTGTTGTTTTGCTGTTCTTAGGTTAGGTTCTTTCTCTTTTAATTGTCGCTACACGACAACTCTTCACCGCTGCATTGGAAAACGTTTTCAAGCTACTGGACTAGAAAGGATACGGTATTAATATGAACTGCAAGTACATCACTCACCTTCCATTTGCCGACGATATAGTCCTTACGGCAGAATCGCTAGAGGACTTAATCACTATGCTCAATGACCTCAATATTGCCTCCCAACGGATGGGTCTTAAGATGGACATGGACAAAACAAAGATCATGTATAACGTCCATGTCACGTCACACGGTAGTGGTTGGGAGCATTGAGGTCGAAGTTGTTGACGAAAGTTTATCGACCAAATTGGCGATACATTAAAAATGGGCCTGATTATGAGTACCCTTAACCGACGAGCGTGTATGCATAGATATATGGATGTAAATGAGGCGAGAGAGGTGTGTCAGGATCGCGCCAAATGGAAGGCCGTAGTCTCTGCCTACCCCTCTGGGTGACAGGTGTGAGTGTTTGTATTGTTGACCAGTATATTTACCTGGGACAAATAGTTCGACTAGGTAAGTTAAACTTTGACCGAGAGGTCAATCGACGGATTCAACTTGCCTGGGCAGCGTTCAGGAAATTACGACACATCTTGTCATCAGGTATACCTTAAAACTTGAAAACGAAACTGAACATCCAGTGCGTGTTGCCAGTGATGACTTATGGAACTGAGACGTGGTGCTTCCCTGCTGGCCGTATGAGGAAGCTCAAGGTAGTTCAGCGAGCTATGGAGTGGGCTATGCTCGGCGTTTCTCTGCGTACTACACTAAAAACGAGGATACCTGAAGTAAAACCAGAGTGACTGACATAGCCCAACGGATTGGTAAGCTGAAGTGGCAATGGGCCGACCATATAGCTCGATGAACCGACAACCGATGGGGAAAAATTTTCTTGAGTGGAAGCCTCGCACCAGTAGGAGAAGTGTAAGGCAACCTCCCACCAGATGGAGGGACGACCTGGTACGACATGCAGGAAGTCGATAGATACAGGTGGCTCAGGACCATGCTCTGTGGCATTCCTTGGAGGAGGCATAATATGTTCAGCAATGGGCTTCTGAAGGGTTGTAATGATGAAGATGATAAATGTATAGCTTAAAATTATTTAATGATTTTAGAAAAACTCTTGTTACACACACTCTTGTAACACACTACCTAAAGAAAATTTTACTCACGCTTTGCAAAAGAATTGGCAATATCAGTGCCAGACTTCTCGCACCTTAGTTTTGCGCAACCGATGTAGATATTTAAAACCTTGCTTATATTATATACGCAGTGAACTGGCTGTACTCTTATCTGTCGTAACCATTAATACTTGCAATAGCCTTCTACGACATTCGCGGTACAAATAGGATGGACTAAAAGCTGAATGATCTTCCGCCTTAAAAGTTATAATTAAGTATATAAATTATTTTGCAAGAAAACAACTGGCATCTATACAAGAAAGAAGTGGTTTAATTAACCTATTTTACTGGTACTTTTAGTCAATTTGATAAATCTCAGGAGCCCGTTTCCTTCCAAACTAGCAAATTAATAAACAGCATCAAATTTCGATTAAATCAATTAAATATGATGTCAGAGTTTAAACAGCCAGTGGTTTAATGACCCGTTTAATAAGAACAGACGAAAAATTATGTTTTTTTTAAAGCAAAAGCAATAAAGCTTGCCTCCGTCTTTGGATGTTCCGAAAGACAGTCAAAATTATTTCCTGTTGTATATTTTCTCAAACTATAGCAACCGGTTTCTTTTGATCCATGATGAATTGAAGAACAGGTTGCACTGATCTTAATTGGTTCAGCAGAACATGATGTGCTTTTATATTTAAGACTTGGACTTGGCTTATTCAAACAACAATACAATACTATACAATGTCCAATATCTTTATTACCAGCATCAAGGACTTAAAAATTAAGAACAACGGTCGATAGCAATATATACCCTAACCCAATGATATATAAAATAAAATATAAAACTGACTCTTAACATAAACATAAACGACGAAACCTGTTATCTTTAATATACGCTTCCACGTTGTCAGAGTGGTGAGCGAGAATGTTGTCAATGCATGTGCGGTGTGCATTAAATGGGCAATTTTATTCTATGAGTTACTGCCCAAAACATGATGGATATGACCCCTCAATAAGAAGAAACTTCGTCAAAATACACGTCAGCAAAGTGTTTCCCAGGTGTTTTCAGTACTCGCCGACGCCGGTTCACATCACATAAAGATATAATCTTGACTTCATTGAAGACTCTTACTTCCTTTAGGTTCTTCTTGAGGTCGCCGCTGGTTGGTGATATTCCAGCGCATTGTTTCAGTGCATGGTTTCCTTTCAGAACCATTAAATAGTATGGGACAGTAAAGTTAAGAGCTGTGAGGATTTTCATCTTAGTCCTAAGGGCTGACAGCATGTCAAAAGTCGTCCTTGTCAGAACTTTGATGCAGATAACTAACTATGTGCTGCGGAATCGATTCACAGTACTTGAATATAATTATTTTAATCGGCCTATATAGTAGGATGATATAGAATTAAATTTTCTTCCCTTCAGGAAATTAGCATTCCAGTTGCTTAGTTTAAATAAACAACTCCTTTTATTTGTCGTTTTATCTGTAGAAAATGGGTCAGACAGTTTTATATCCTTGACTTTAATTTTTACTCTTTTCTATTGCTTATTTTCTTCTTATTGTTCACTTAAGACTTTTAACGCATACTAAAGGATTTTTTATCGTTGTTGAAATCTGAAGCTAATCTTAACAATGGAAAACGAAGCACGAACAAAGCTAGTAATAAAAAATGAGTCGTAAAAAGAATACACAATGAGTAAAGAATATTTACAAAAGTTGTAGTGTTACAAACAATACTACGTTTTAATTGTCGATTTTATTAATATCGATATTCAGTATATTACCGCTACATTGACATGGGAATGGATCTTCTAAAAACGTCGTTGTAACTCAATTAACTTATATTTTTAATATGCGGTATGATAAACGCATCTCAGTAGCCTCAGGCTCAGTGAACCTCGTAATGGTACTTATTACATCATTCTTTACCTCCGTTCTATCTAATATAAACATCATAGTAGAAAATCAGGAAGTACTGTTTTATACAAAAAAGTAAATTTTACACTAAAGTAAATTAAAAAAGTAAATTTTATAACCATCTATACCTCATTCTCTCTTACCTTTTCTCTCTCATACTGTGCCTATCATCAACGTAACATTCCATTTCTTTCATCGTCTCATATTACGTTCTTACATTTATATATATTTTCTTAGTTTATAACCAATAGCAGTGAGATGTTTGAGAAAACATGCCATACTACTAATATTATAAATGTGAAAGTTTTTAAGGATGTATGGATGTTTGTTACTGTTTCACGCAAAAACTACTGAATTCATTGCTATGCGGACGACAGCACTGGTGATGCCTTATATACCGGCCGTGCCAATATTTCTCGGGAAAACGTCGCCGAGTACCGGGACAAACTTGTGTCTGAAGTCGAGTCTTTGCTTAACAAAGTCTCGGATTGGGGCCGACTAAATCTAGTCCAGTTCAATCCCCAGAAGACACAAGTTTGCGCGTTTACCGCTAAAAAGAACCCCTTTGTCGTATCTCCTCAGTTTCAAGGCACTCCCCTTACTGCCTCAGCCAGTATCGGAATCCTTGGCGTCGACATATCGAATAGTGTGCAGTTTCGTGGTCACTTGGTAGGGAAGGCCAAATTGGCCTCTAAAAAGCTTGGCGTGCTCAGCAGAGCGAGACAGTATTTCATGCCGGCACATCGCTTGCAACTTTACAAAGCGCAAGTTCGGCCCCACATGGAATACTGTTCTCATCTCTGGGCCGGGGCACCCCAGTGCCAGCTCCTTCCACTTGACCGCATCCAGCGCAGAGCGGTTCGAATCGTCGACGACCGAGTTCTTTCTGATCGGCTCGATACACTGGCACTGCGTAGAGATGTTGCATCTCTTTGCGTATTTTATCGCATTTATCACGGGGAGTGCTCTGAGGAATTGTTCGGACTAATTCCAGCCGCTCAATTTCACCATCGCATATCGCGACAAAACTCGCGTTACTATCCATACCATCTGGATGATTGGCGGTCCACCATTGTGCGATTTAGATGAAGTTTTCTCCCTCGCACGACTTCCTTGTGGAATCAATTACCACCAGCGAATTTTCCGGACCGATACAACTTAGGAACCTTCAAGAAAAGAGCTTACACCTTTCTAAAAGGTCGGCAACGCATCTGCAATTCCCCTGGTGTTGCGGTTGTTCATGGGCGGCGGTAGTCACTTACCATCAGGTGAGCCGCATGCTCGTTTGCCCCCTATTCTATAAAAAAAAAGTTTAATGAAAATGTTCAATAATGTTTCAATATAGCTCAAACACATACTTTGATGCTATTACGATACATAAAAATAACACATAAGCGATAAGTCATAAAGATATTGTGTAAAATATCCAAAATATAACGATAAATGTTAAGTAGGTCTGAAAAAAATCTGTCATCTACGAACTATTTTGGCGTGAACACGCATAACGCTAATACCTGTGAACCGATTTGGTTGGAACTTTCACTAGCAGATAGCTGATGTTATAAGGAGTAACTTAAGCTACTATTATTTTAGGTTCCACACAAAAAAATTCCACGTGGGTGAAGTCGTGGGGAACAGCAAGTTACAAATATATATATTTTTTATAGAAGAGGGGGCACACGAGCATGCGACTCACATGATTGTAAGTGATTACCGCCGCCCATGAACAACCGCAACATGAGGGGAATTGGAGGTGCGTTGCCGGCCCTTTAGACAAGGTGTGAGCTCTTTTCTTGAAGGTCCCTAAGTCGCATCGGTCCGGAAAAATCGACGGTGGAAAAAAATTCCACAGAGAAGTTGTACGAGAAAGAAAACTCCTAGTAAAACGCACATCGGTGGACCGCCAAGCATCAAGATGGTGAGGATGGTATGGTGAATTTCGACGCGATGTGCGTTCGTGTAATTTGGCAGCTGGAATTAATCCGGAAAATTCCTCAGAGCACTCCCTGTAGTAGATTCGATAGAAAATGCAAAGGGATTCAACATCCCTACGCAGCGCCAGTGAATCGAGCCAATCAGAAAGAACTCGGTCGTCGACGATTATAACCGCTTTTCGCTGGATGCTGTCAAGTGGAAGGAGCTGGCACTGAGGTGCCTCGGCCCAGAGATGCGAAATTTAATCCATGTGAGGCCGAACTTGCGTTTTGTAAAGTTGTAAGCGATGTGGCGGCATGAAATCTCGCACAGGCTTAAAATCAGAGCATGCACCGTCTACTACGAAATCAATGCTTCGATTAGCAAGGAAACTGGTGATCCAATTGCACAATTTCTCGGGAAGCCCATAGAAAGGGAGCTTTGAAAGAAGCGCTTTGTGCAAGACCCGATCGAAGGCTTTCGCTATGTCCAAACTAACGGCCAATGCCGCAAATTACTTCTTAGCAAACTATTATTGCACATGAATTGAATTTGTTATCCTACACTTCTTGTATACACCTATATAAGCATTAGTACATATTACAATAATACACGCACCAAAAATAACTTTAAACATTTTATAATAATTTGTAAATAATTTTTACTTATTGATAAGACATGAAGGTACATATATATATATATGTATAAAAATATTTATTTATTTACTTATTACAAAAACATTAACATCTTCATAACAGTACAAAACCAAGACGATGCTGTACAATAACCAAACAATCAAGAAAAAAATCATAAATAGAAAAAAGTTTTAAAAAAATATCACAGACCCTGTGCGCCGCTTCTATGAACTTTGCCAGGCTGTAAGGGTAAATTTCTGTTTCTTTTAATAATTTAAAGTCCGTGTGGAATTTGGGCGACGCCTTACCACCGCCTTATCAGGCACTAACAGCTGCAACGCCTACAGTACCTTAGGATGGTGTAGCTGGCCACGCAAGACTCGCCACACGTACTTGCAGAGTAAGACGTCACGCCTCACACCAAGCTGGCTGTACTCGACCATGCCGATCACGAACAAGGTCGGGTACATCAGTGGGTAGAAAGGATAGACGCCGTACTCCTTTAAATAAAAGAACCGCGTGAATTTATTTTGTATTTTTTCCATGTTGATATATTACAGTCGTTTCCAGCCGGCTGCGAAGAAGTGCATTGTAAAAAACTTTAATCGTCCCCGTACTAAGAAAATCCCTGCAATTCCTTTTTTTAAACCTAAGTTTCTGAAATTCTTACCGCAGATATCTTCAATGTGCTTAAGTAACGTTAACTCCGCTACAATCTGTTGACCTAAGTCATGTACGAAAGTAACGCCCGTAACTTATCACCTTACACTTCGACCTGTTAAAATATAACTTATTAATTGCAGTCCACTGCACAACCCTCATTTTTATCTCGCTGAAGCTTCTTACAATCCGAAACGTCCGCTACCGACATTGGTGTGAAACCCACCGCCGTAAATTTTTCTAAAAGGATATCGTTATCCACGGTATCAAAAGCTTTCCGAAAGTCGATAGATGGCGTTAGGTATATCATAAATGACAGCAAATTACTCGCTGTACTTCGACCCGACCGAAACCCATGCTGAACATCGGTCAGATGTGAACTGAACTGCGTATAAATACATTTTTGTAATGCGGATTCAAATACCTTGGCGAACGAACACAGCACCGCCAAAGGTCAGTATCCGCTCACATCTGAAGTCGAAACTCCTTTAGGCACCGATATTACTCTTGTTAATTTCCATTTTTCGGGATAGAAGCCTTATAATAAAACATGTTACATATTATCAAATAAAATAAACAGCTAAGTATAAATATAACATGTTATATGTTATCAAATAAAATAAACAACTAATTAAACTCCTTTAAATTTAAGGAGTCAATTTTGTCATAAGCTATAAAAATAACTTCAAAAGCTTCAATTATTTATGTCTTATAATATCGGTCGTTAAAATTTACGGCCTATTCATTGTCTATATCAACGACTTATCATAAATCTTCATCAAGCGCTCTGAGTTCGCTTATATAAGAGACTTACGAGGAGAAGGATTTTAACCCGTAAGTGTTTAGCTCGCGGCGTTAATATTAACTAGCACTTTATTGATTTTGAATTGCTTTCTCAATTATTCATTTTTATTAAGCTTTTGAATATGATTGCTTTAAAGTAATTTATGACCTATCTTTATAATAAATCTGCTATAAAATGGATCTGGGATTCCAGAGTAAGTTTTTATCAAATATTAACTCAAATGTTTATAAATTAACTTGGTGACTGCTGATTTAATATCTGCATCACACATTGGCCGGCTCGTCAGGGGTAGAACCACGCTCTTCAAAAAACCAGAGTGAAATGCAGAAAAATGATGTGTTTCGTATGATGATTGTAGAGAAACGGTGACTCTTCTTACTCGTTACCAGTCATTCCATCTAAGTCCTCATAGGTAACAAAGAATCAAAATTTAGATCCTTAATTGAGGATAGATGTAGATATCTATGGACCAAAGCCTCCACTTACCATAAGGTGGACTGTGTACTCACCCTGGCCCAAGATGACATACTTTATTCTACAAAATAATAGAAAAAGTAAGGTTTACCGTATATCATAATTAGACTTCTGAGAACTTAAAAACCGTCCATTAGCTTTTAGGATCATTCTTCAAAATTCTATGTATGAAACACCCTACAACTTGAAGCCATTGGTTACTCTTTTAATGTTTCTCGTATAAGGATACTGTGCATACCGCAAACATGTTATGTTCTACCTATGTACTAGTATTTGACAAAAGATATAAAATTCCAGATAGAAAAAACAGTATAATAGAACCATTTTACAAAGTATATAACTATAGAATTAAAGTAAAAGAGATTAAAATGAGCACAAAAATATGCTCCCGAAATTGTAGTGAAAGTAATTAAAAGACGTAAACATAAGAAAAGAGTGCATTCTTAGTCTATAAAGGAAAATTAGAGAAATTGTAAGGCCCGTTTGTAGTTTTAGAAAATACTGTATCAAATGTTGCAAATTTCTACTAAGGCAAAAGCGAAGTAGTTCATAAGAATAGAACTAAAGTTTTGTACCTAGTGACAACGAAAACATAATATTTTCGGTACGTTTTTTACTTATTTAGAAAAAAAAATTCATACATTTTCTTTTTTCTTATCAACCGCTGTGATGTAGTATGTAAGTACCTACTATAAGAATAGTTTGGAAAACCCAAAAGAGTACGAACGGTTTATTTAATTTTGATGAAAAAAATAAATTACCAAAATAAATCGATTACACAAAGTATTAAATTGATATAAGCTGTGCGGTACATTTGTCCTTTGTCTATCAAGGGATAAAAAAATAGGAAAGCGCCTTTAAATTTTTAAAAGAAATAAAACTTACAAAAGCTGCATATCATTTTATCAACAAACTAATAATATTAGGTTATTAATATGAAATAGGGAACCAGCTTATGTAATTTATAAGATATTAAAAAAACGCCAATTTTTTGGAGTTATCGTGATGACATACAAAATCAACATCCGGACATCCACGTACTGTATTTTCAAACCTTTTTTTTTTCAAAATAGCAGTATAAAATGATTTTTTAGAAAATATAAGATAGACTAAATAGTGTAGTGTGCTTTTTCAAACATTTTTTTTTCAAAGTAAACATTTTCAAAATATAACATAGATTAAGTAGAGTAGAGTGTATCGTGCAAGAGCAATATGGTAAAGATAGAGGTATTAAAGACCATAAAATTGCTTGACCTTGACGTGTCGAAACTAAAGCTTGTGCTTTTATTTGAAACTTTTTTTTTCAATATCGATTATAAATAATACTTATTGAAAGTCACTTTTTTGTTTAATTACCACTGGATCAAAAAAAACCTCTGTCTTGGGAAAAACTAGCAAGAAACCCAGCGGGACTTTTTTTTAAATAACAGCTTACAATCATCTATGTTACACAAATTAACAATACAACAAATTAGAAATAGCTTGGTAGCGATTATCTCATTTCTAGGGTTTATTATCATCCATAAATTCTTTAATATTGTAACAACCCT
Organism: Parnassius glacialis; assembly: GCA_033319125.1. Lineage (NCBI taxonomy): Eukaryota > Metazoa > Arthropoda > Insecta > Lepidoptera > Papilionidae > Parnassius > Parnassius glacialis. The sequence continues at coordinate 16,703,182 of JAVANC010000003.1, read as the reverse complement.
TTTTATACAAACTAATTTTAATTAAGTTTTTAAACTTTGAGCAGATCAAATTTTGTATATTTTCTGGAATTTTGTTGTAAAAGCGTATACATCGCCCCAAGAATGAATTACTGACTCGATGGACTCGAGTAACTGGTACTACTAGCTTGTGTCTGTTCCTAGTATTTACGGAATGAATATTACTTATTTTTGTAAAACTACTATTATTTTTGTGTGCTTACATTACATTTTCATAAATATATTGAGGGGCCAAAGTTATTATATTAATTTCCTTAAATTTTTATCGCAGCGACTCTTTAGGCTTTAAATCGTAAATTGCTCTTATGGCTCTCTTCGGTAAAACAAATATAATTTCAGTATCAGCTGCGTGTCTCCATAGAAAAATATCATACGACATAATTAGTTAAATAGTCAGAGAACAGTTTCAGCTGTGTATTTCTTATTCCAAGATCTTCTAGCCTATTCAACAAAAGCGGAACAGAGACGGTGTCAAATGCTTAAGCTAGATCAAGGAATATAACAACTACTTTCTTTTTACGGTTAAGGTTTGTAACAATGAAATCAGTTAGTTCATGAACTGCATTCTGTGTAGAACGTTTTGGTCGAAATCCATATTGGCAATGTGATAACAGATTTTGTTTCTATAAGTATTTAGTCAAGCGCTTGTTGATTACTTTTTCTAGTATTTTTGACACAGTGAGAAGAATGGAAATGGGTCTATAGTTATTGACACAGCCCGCATCACCGCTCTTGTAAATAGGGTGAACTTCAGCTAGTTTAAAACAGTTGGGGAATTTACCAGTTTTAAGGAAAAGTTTACATATATATGTAATGGGAGGAAATAGTAAATTTCTGTACCTTTTTAGAAGGAAAGTAGAAATATTGTCTCTACCTACGCTACAATCAGTTTTCATATTTAAAATAATTGTTTCAATTTCATGTTCGTCCTAATGTCCTATTGACGAATCGCAATTTAAAACACTAAAGATTATATATCTCCTATTTTGTAATTAATATAAAAATACCTATATATATATATATATATATATATATATATATATATATATATATATATATATATATATATATATATATATATATATATATATATATACCGGTACTTGAAGTATTTCCGTCCTCCATGGTTGCACTACTCCGGAGGCGTGAAGCAGAAGTGCAGTGGTCTTGTTCTTCAAGAAAGGCGACAACGCTCTCTTGAAGAACTACAGACCTATTTCCCTTATGAGACGCGTCTACGTGCTGTTTTCAAATCGTCTCGCACGCAGACTTGACGACTTCCAGCCTCCCGAGCAAGCCGGTTTCCGAAAAGGTTTTAGTACCATAGACCACATACATACACAGAGTATAATCTACCTCTTTGTTTTGCGTATGTGGACTATGAAAAAGCCCTTTGATTCCGTCGAAATTTGGGAGGTGCTGCAGTCCCTTCAGTGGTGCCAAGTTGACTGTCGGTATATCGAATTGCTGAAGTGTTTATACAGTAGAGCTACGATGGCTATCCGAGTATAGGATCAGAGTAGGAAACCTATCCAACTGCAGAGAGGAGTAAGACAGGGTGACGTTATATCCCCGAAACTCTTTACCGCTGCATTGGAAGACGTTTTCAAGCTTCTGGACTAGAAAGGATGTTGTGGCATCCAGATGATGTAAACGGTATAGGGAATTTTGTCTCGGTGTGCGTTGCTGGAATTTTTCTAATGGAATTGATCCGAACAATTCCTCTGAGCAATCTCAGTGGTAAGTGCTATGAAAAATGCAAAGGGAAGGAATCACAAATAATTATATGACTATTTTAATAAATTTTTCAGCTTTGAACTTTATTGAGAAGCATGCTAAGAGACTTATTGGTGGTGTCTACGGCTTCGTGGTGTCAGTCTCGAGCATAGGCGTAAAGGAGTTACATCACTTAATTCCTTACTCCTTTACGATTTGACCACCAGACTATCGAGGGGTGTCCACCCCTGTGTAGTCCGATTTATTTTCATGACCATCTACGATCTCTAAGCAATTTCAGAGTAAAAATATTTGAGAGTTTGTACAAATACAAAGAATATACATAAATGGTTTTACATTATTTTGCATTTAAACTCAATAAGAATGTAGGCTATTCTCCTACATTTATAAAATTATATATTTATAACATTTATAATTTTTAGCATCATACCATTATATTTATTTATTAATATTAAACAGTACTAATTTTATATCTATAATATTTATGTAAAGTATTATGTATATCTATTTATACATTAATTTTATATTAACACAATACATTATTACACTCAGCCAGCGAGCCGTCGTGACGTATATCGCAAATGGAAACAAGCATACCGAGACCGGTTCCTTTGTTTTCGCCACCTCGATCGACTCATGCGCAGCGTCCGAGTTTTACGGACCTCCCGCCAGTCGGAACCTGCTCCTGACGCGAAGTGCATGTCGCTCGATGCTAACCGCTTTGGAATTGCCCGCTTACGTATTATTGTTTTTACTGTTAAATTATTACTGTGAACTTTCTCTATTTCTTCTCTGTACTGTATACTTTCTTGCTAACTATTTGTGCTTGTGCTATATACTCCTTCTGTATATATATGGTGTTGCGTTGAAATTCGAAGTAAATACCAAAAGACTGTGAATAACATTTGATTTCACCTACGCAACCCACATTGGTGACCCCGCTTTGAATACCAAAATAATGGATCGCAGAGATAAATTCGAAGATGCAAGCAGCGGCAGCCACACCCAACAACTTAAACAGGGGGTAAGCGGAGAGCGCGCTTCCACTGACGCCTCCGATACGTCATCCGAAGTTTTTAAGGTAGGAGTGCGTGTACCACCTTTTTGGCCGGAAGAACCAGAAATATGGTTTGCACAAGTTGAGGGCCAATTTGCTATCTCTGGTATCACGAGCGATTTTACAAAATTTAGTTACGTTATCGGCCAGCTAGACCATCAATTTTCCAAAGAGGTCAAAGACATTATTATCAACCCACCAGCCAGTGATAAATATATAAAGCTTAAAACAGAGCTCATAAAGCGTTTGAGTACCTCACACGAAAAGAAGGTGAAGCAACTTCTTATGCACGAGGAACTAGGTGACAGGAAGCCTTCACAGTTCTTGCGACACCTCCAGAGCCTAGCAGGACCCCAAGTACCCGACGATTTCCTGCAGACTATCTGGACCAGCCGTTTGCCGAGGAGCATCCAGACCGTGCTAGCCGCGCAACCCAGCGCGTCATTGGAAGTGCTGGCAGATTTAGCAGACCGGATACAGGACATTGTACCGTCTTTACCGCAAGTCGCCTCTACGTGCCCGGCAAGTACATCCACACCTGGTCCCAGCTGCGACGCCTTAACAAGGGAAGTTGCCGAACTTCGTAAGCAACTGCAAAGACTGTCAACTCAGGTAAATAGGAGGCCCCGTTCCAGGAGCAGACACCACCAGCGTGGGCGTTCTTCATCAAGATCGCAGTCTCGATATAAAAAATTCCCACTTTGCTGGTATCACGCCAAATATGGTGGCCGCGCACATAAATGCCTGCCACCGTGTGATTTTAAGGCGGGAAACTAACAGGACGGTCATTAATGGCGACTTACGACTGTCCTAACACTACTGGTCGCCTATTCGTCACGGACCGCACCTCAAAAACACAATTTTTGGTCGATACAGGAAGCGACCTCTGTGTTTTTCCAAGGTCCTTAATTCGTGATCGTCGTGCAGCCACCAATTACGAACTCTGTGCAGCCAACGGGAGTACCATAAAGACTTACGGCTATGCCCACCTTACCCTAGATCTTGGACTGCGACGTAGTTTTAAGTGGCGTTTTGTGGTAGCTGATGTTACGAAAGCTATAATTGGTGTTGACTTCCTATCTTTTTATAACCTAATTGTTGATTGTCGAAACCAAAGATTAATAGATAGTACTACTACTTTAGTTACTAATGTATCTTTAATTTCTTGTCCAGATTCTGTTTCATCTGTGAAGGTTTCGACTGGCAGCTCGCGGTATCACAAAATTTTAGGTGAGTTTCCTGAAATCACGCGACCCGCTGGTACACAACACACGATAACACACAACACTATACACCACATTCGCACTACACCAGGCCCACCAGTAACTTCTTCTCCAAGACGCTTAGCACCCGATAAGCTCAAAATTGCTCGACAAGAATTCGAATCCATGTTAGCCAATGGTACAGCTAGGCCTTCAGAAAGCTCATGGTCATCGCCTCTTCATCTCGCACCGAAAAAAGACAACGGTTGGCGCCCGTGCGGGGATTATAGAATGCTCAATGCTCGCACCATCCCTGACAGGTATCCAATCAGACATATACACGACTTTACGCATAGTATAGCTGGTTGTAAGGTCTTCAGCACTATCGATCTGGTTAAGGCTTATAACCAAATACCTGTCAGTGAGTGCGACATACCAAAAACTGCAATTACCACACCGTTTGGACTTTATGAGTTCCCTTACATGTCGTTCGGTTTGTGCAACTCAGCGCAAACCTTCCAACGATTCGTGGATGAGATGACCAGGGGCTTAGAATTTTGTTACTGTTACCTTGACGACTTTCTAATATTTTCACGAAACGAAGAGGAACAAGAGAAACATCTTCGCGAAGTATTTAGCAGACTCAAGAGATATGGGATGCTTATAAACACCTCTAAGTGTATTTTTGGTGTTGATGAAGTCATTTTCCTTGGTTGCCGTATTTCGGAAAGTGGCACTAAGCCCCTTGCAGAAAAGGTACAGGTCATTCTGGATTACCCACAACCCAAGGAGGTACGTCAGTTGAGGAGATTTTTGGGTATCATTAATTTTTATAGGCGATTTCTACCCAATGCCGCCCAAACACAAGCGCCTCTTAACAACCTCCTGACTGGTGCTGTCAAAGGTCGCCTACCAATAACTTTGACAGATAAAGAAATCAAAGCTTTTGAAGACTGCAAACGTAGTCTGTCTAATGCAGCTTTATTAGCCCATCCAGACTGCGAAGCCAAATTGGCATTAGTAACAGATGCGTCGGACGTAGCTATAGGTGCCGTACTTCAGCAGCTGAAAGGCGGAGCATGGCAACCACTTGCGTTCTTTTCGCGTAAGTTAAGCCCAACTCAGCAGAGGTATTCCCCATATGACAGAGAGTTATTAGCTATATATGAAGCTATTAAATACTTTCGTCATATGGTGGAGGCGAGACACTTTACCATCTATACTGACCATAAACCGATCAGTTTTGCATTCCATAAAAGGAAAGACAACTGCTCGCCTCGTCAGTATAGACAATTAGACTTCATAGCCCAGTTCACAACCGACTTAAGGCATATATCTGGCAAAGATAACATTGTTGCCGACACCTTAAGTCGCATTGAGGAACTGGAAGCGCCCGTCGATCTCGCCACCTTAGCCGAGTCCCAAGCCAATGACGTAGAACTTGCCCAGCTTATAAAAACTGGTTCGCCGTCACTCCGTTTTGAACAGTACAATATTCCTGGTTGCAGTACTACATTGTACTGTGACATAAGTACACCAATCCGTAGACCATTTGTGCCCAACACCCTTCGCAAACAAGTCTTTGACAGTTTTCATTCCCTGAGCCATCCTGGAGCAAATGCCACTGCTCAAATGGTAGCAGAACGCTACGTTTGGCCAGGTATGAGGAAGGACTGTCGAGACTGGGCTAAAACTTGTATTGCCTGTCAGCGTTCCAAGGTAAGCCGACACGTATCCTCACCTTGGGGTACTTTCGCCTTACCTCGCACGCGTTTTAGACACGTCCATATAGACCTCATTGGTCCACTTCCATGGTCAAAAGGCTACCGCTACTGCCTCACCGCAATCGACCGTTTTACGCGATGGCCTGAGGTAGTACCAATAGCCGACATTACAGCCGAAACTGTTGCACAAGCTTTGCTATTCAATTGGATCGCTCGCTATGGTTGTCCTGAGGAAATTGTCACAGACCGAGGACGACAATTTGAATCAGCCCTGTTTCAACATCTATCAAAAACTGCTGGCTTTCAACATAAGCGCACAACAGCTTATCATCCTGCGTCCAATGGAATAGTCGAACGATTTCATCGACAGTTAAAAGCCGCTATTATGTGTCATGCTGACAGTGGTTGGACTGAATCACTGTCATGGGTCCTACTTGGCATACGCAGTGCTTTTAAGGCTGATCTGCAAACGTCTTCCGCCGAACTCGTATACGGCGAGCCTCTTTTTTTTTTTTTTTTTTTTTTTATAGTAGAGGGGGCAAACGAGCATGCGGCTCACCTGATGGTAAGTGACTACCGCCGCCCATGAACAACTGCAACACCAGGGAGGGAATTGCAGATGCGTTGCCGGCCTTTTAAAAAGGAGTACGCTCTTTTCTTGAAGGTCCCTAAGTCGTATCGGTCCGGAAAAATCGCTGATGGTAATCGATTCCACAAGGAAGTCGTGCGAGGAAGAAAACATCTTCTAAATCGCACAGTGGTGGACCGCCAATCATCCAGATGGTGTGGATGGTATCGGGAGTTCTGCCGCGATGTGCGTTCGTGAAATTTGGCGGCTGGGATTAATCCGAACAATTCCTCAGAGCACTCCCCATGGTAGATGCGAAAGAAAATGCAAAGAGATGCAACATCTCTTCGCAGCGCCAATGAGTCGAGCCGATCGGAAAGTACTCGGTCGTCGACGATTCGAGCCGCTCTGCGCTGGATGCGGTCAAGTGGAAGGAGCTGGCACTGGGGAGCCCCTGCCCAGAGATGGGAACAGTATTCCATGTGAGGCCGAACCTGCGCCTTGTAAAGTTGCAGGCGGTGTGCCGGCATGAAATACTGTCCCGCTCTGCTGAGCACGCCAAGCTTTTTAGAGGCCAATTTGGCCTTCTCTTCCAAATGACCACGAAACTGCACGTCACTCGATATGTCGACGCCGAGGATTCCGATACTGGCTGAGGCAACCAGGGGAGTGCCTTGAAACTGAGGAGATACGACAAAGGGGTTCTTTTTAGCGGTAAACGCGCAAACTTGTGTCTTCTGAGGATTAAACTGGACTAGATTTAGTCGCCCCCAGTTCGAGACTTTGTCCAGCAAAGACTCGACTTCAGACACAAGTTTGTTCCGGTACTCGGAGACGTTTTCCCGAGAAATATTAGCACGGCCGGTGTATAGAGCATCACCAGTGCTGTCATCCGCATAGCAATGAATGTTACCAGTTAGCAACATATCATTGATATGCAGAAGAAACAGCGTTGGTGATAGCACACAGCCTTGTGGAACACCAGCGTTAATAGGCTTGTAGTCAGAACATGCACCGTCTACAACAACCTTGATGCTCCGATCTGCAAGGAAGCTGGTGATCCAATTGCACAATTTCTCGGGAAGCCCATAGGAAGGGAGCTTCGAGAGAAGCGCTTTGTGCCAAACCCGATCGAAGGCCTTCGCAATGTCCAGACTAAAGGCCAACGCCTCCCCCTTGGACTCTACTGCCTCCGCCCATCTATGGGTCAGGTAGACCAGAAGATCACCAGCTGATCGACCCCCACGAAAACCGTATTGGCGGTCACTAATCAGCTGGTGATCCTCAAGGTACCGGATGAGCTGGCAGTTGATAATGGGTTCCATTATTTTGGAGAACAAGGAGGTGATCGCGATAGGCCTATAGTTGGACGGGTCTGAGCGGTCGCCTTTTTTAGGGATCGTGTGGACAAAAGCTGTCTTCCATGAATTCGGGACTACGCCTTGGGAGTAGGAGTACCGAAAAAGACGCGTTAGGACCGGTGCCAACTCCGGAGCACACGTCCTCAGCACAATTGGGGGGATTCCGTCAGGCCCACTCGACTTCTGGATGTCCAGGGAGAGAAGTGCTTTGCGAACCGAGCGCTGTGAGAACAGCACATCCGGCATAGAGCACTCACACCGCGGGATGGACGGCGGTGTTTTCCCCCCGTCATCAAGAGTCGAGTTGGACGCAAAAAGGGAGCCTAAAAGGTCGGCTTTGTCTTTTGCGTCATGGGCCAGTGAGTCGTCCTCCCTGTGCAGAGATGGTAGTGATGGCTTACAGAAATTCCCTTGGACAGCCTTGGCGAGAGACCAGAATGCACGGGTTCCCGAAGGAAGGTGAACTAGTCTCTCGCCAATTCTGCCTATGTGCTCTGACTTTGCCTTGGAAATAACTCTTTTGAAGGACCTGGAGGCGAAGTTATACTTCTTTTTAAGTGTGCTGGTGTTTACATCCCGAGTCGCCGAAGCCGCAGCCCAGGCTTGATAACACTCCTGCTTACTGCGTAATGCAGTTTTACAGGAGCGACCAAACCAAGGCTGAGATCTGCCTCCGATGGGTACCACAGATGATGGAATAAATAGTTCCATTCCCTGTAGCACCACATCAGTGACAGAGTCAGCAACAGCGCTGGGATCATCCGGCGAGAAGCAAACCCGCCCCCATGGGTAGGATGCAAAGAAAGACCGCATTCCGTCCCAATCCGCCGACCTGTAATGACAAACACGGCGGCAACCTGCAGAACGCAACCGCGAAGGGAGCGTGAGTGGCACCATACTCCGGATCAAACAGTGGTCCGAAGAGCCGAGAGGGGCATCGACGGAAACCTGATATCCGTCCGGATGAGAGGTCAGCAGAAGGTCCAACAGGGAAGGTGTATGATCCTCCACATCTGGAATCCGCGTAGGCGAAGTAACCAGTTGTGTCAGACCATATGCCAAGGCAAAGTCATAAACAGATCTCCCCGCATGATCGGTTAAACGTGAACCGAGCCATTCGGCATGGTGGGCGTTAAAATCGCCAAGGATCACGATCTCTGCGGATGGGACCTGTTGTAGCAAGGAATCTGTAGCCATTTGGACGTGGTCGATGAGTCGGTCTGTTTCGGCATTACCGCTATGGGACCTATAGAGGCACCCGTAGACGCGCGGATGGTCGTCGCTGTCTACGCGTAGCCAAAGGATGGACAGGTCCGAACCTTCAAGACTGCCGAGGCGTCGAGAACAGATGTCCTCTCTGACATACACGCAAACTCCAGCCCGAGGCACAAAGGAGTGCTCCAATTTGTACCCAGGGTAGGAGAGATACGAAATATCAGCCGGAGAGGAAACCTGCGTCTCGGTCAGGAAGAGCAAGGCCGGCTTCGCCGTCTCGAGATGGTAGTGGACGGCGTTTAGGTTAGAGTTAAGTCCCCTGATGTTGCAGAAATTCACGGATAGCGTGGAAGGGGTCGCCTTGGTATTGTCGCTCTGTTTACCCCGAGCAGTTATGTTTTTGAGCGGAATTTTGCCCCCCCCAGAATACGCGGGGCAGCCTGAGCACCCACGCTCAGGATTGGAATAACATGGTCGTGGATGCTCAGCGAGGGATTCTCCAGGGGTACTGGTACCCTCCTGGGGTAGTCTATTGTGTAATTCCGCTACCATGTTGATGGGGGGGGGGGATTGGGCCTCCGGCCACCTGCACTCACCAGACGAAACGCAGAAGCAGAGCTTCTACTTCACGCCGGTATTCTGTGAGGTCGTGGTACTAACCCGGCTCGAGCCGGCCCATACGTGCAACAGCAAAAACTGCTGCATGGCTCTACCACCTTCGATTACCTGGAGAATTCTTTGAACCTAGTACAGATGGCCCTGTGGATATCACTGAGTTCACTGCACGACTCCGTAATATCGCCAAGACCTTGCAACCGGTACCAACAACTCGGCACAACACCGAGAAGACATTTGTTTTTAAAGATCTAAATTCTTGCGACTATGTTTTTCTTCGCGAAGGTGCTTTGCGAAGTTCTTTACAAACTGCTTACACCGGTCCACATAAAGTCCTCACACGCGGTAACAAAGTGTTTAAGCTTCTGGTCAAGGGTAAAGAAGTCACTGTATCGATAGACCGACTCAAACCGGCCTACATACTCACAGACAAATACACTCTACACACACCACATAACCCAATCATTCCCACACCAACACCACACATAGAAACACAACGCGTAACACGCTCTGGACGCCGAGTTCGGTTTCCAGACTATTATCGCCCATAGGATGGTCTCTGGGGGGGAGTGATGTAGGCTATTCTCCTACATTTATAAAATTATATATTTATAACATTTATAATTTTTAGCATCATACCATTATATTTATTTATTAATATTAAACAGTACTAATTTTATATCTATAATATTTATATAAAGTATTATGTATATCTATTTATACATTAATTTTATATTAACACAATACATTATTACACTCAGCCAGCGAGCCGTCGTGACGTATATCGCAAATGGAAACAAGCATACCGAGACCGGTTCCTTTGTTTTCGCCACCTCGATCGACTCATGCGCAGCGTCCGAGTTTTACGGACCTCCCGCCAGTCGGAACCTGCTCCTGACGCGAAGTGCATGTCGCTCGATGCTAACCGCTTTGGAATTGCCCGCTTACGTATTATTGTTTTTACTGTTAAATTATTATTGTGAACTTTCTCTATTTCTTCTCTGTACTGTATACTTTCTTGCTAACTATTTGTGCTTGTGCTATATACTCCTTCTGTATATATATGGTGTTGCGTTGAAATTCGAAGTAATTTTTTTTTTTTATAGAATAAGGGTGACAAACGAGCACACAGTCCACCTGATGGTAAGTGGTTGCTGCGGCCCATAGACATCTACATCTATCCTCGTTAGCGATTCAAAATGCAGATGCGTTGTCACCCGTGAGGACTAAGATGGAATGCCTCATTTCCAGTAAAAAGGGCCTCCGGCCACCTGCACTCACCAAGCGAAACGCAGAGGTAAACCTCTACTTCACGCTGGTTTTCTGTGAGGTCGTGGTACCACCCCGGTTCGAGCCGGCCCATCCGTGCGACAGCAAAAGCTGCCGCCTGGCTCTACCACTGTTAAAATACCAAAAGACTGTGAATAACATTTGATTTCACCTACGCAACCCACAAAAACATCTTTATTGTCATAAGGTTTTCCCACAAAACAAATATTTCAATAATTTAAGGCCGTCTTGTAATATGATGTGTAAACATTTACCCATCCTTGGAGTATTCGAGCGAAAATGACTTAAGCGGGCATAATTTCTAAACTCGCAACGTATGTCCAACCTCAACGATAAAACAGCAGTCGGCGGGCACTGGCTGGGGAGGGCACAGACTGAGGTTGTCACAAGCGCAAACTACTAGATTTTTTCTCAACATAACCTAAAATAAAGGGATTTTCAATTGCCGCAGGGAGATTTTGGCGGCCCGTGGCGGCCATTTTGTTTTGGTGACTATCAAATCTTTTATTTATTATTCAGTTACTTATACCAAATCATCATGACAAGTTACATGATTGAACACTCTCTCATTTTGATAATAAAGTTTTATCATTTGAATGTGCTTCAAATGATAAAACTTTATTATCATAATTTAAAATTAAAAATTTTGTACAGCCGACTTCAATATAGGTTATTTGAGAATAACTCAATAACCTTGATCAAATTCATATGGGACCACACGAGAACTATCAGCTTTCATATAAAAAAAGAATCATCGAAATCGGTTCGCCCAGTACAAAGTTATGAGGTAACACACATAAAAAAAAAAAACCAAAAAAAAAAAACATACACTCGAATTGAGTACCGTCTCCTTTTTGGAAGTCGGCAGAAAATGAGTGTTCGTTAGTGCAATTTTGCGCGCATTGCGCCCATTCTACGTTGAACGTGGCGGCGCTTCACAGTCGACTCTTCAACGTTACGTAGCCAAATTTGAAACGACCGGTTTAGTAAACAATCAGCCAATAGAAGAAATGTAAGATCGGGCGAGAACATCGTCGCGGTTCATGAAAGTGTACAGCAGAAACCGAGGCAGTCGATTCCTCTAAGGACACAAAAAATCGGCCTTTTTCAGGCTTCAACTAGGCGAATTTTGCATCAGGACTTACGCCTACACGCGTACAAGATTCAACAGACCGAGGAACTCAACGTTTATGACCATAGACAACTTCGTTTGTTCGCTGACTGAGCTTCAAATCGTTTGGAAGAGTCAATTATGTAGTGGCGGTGTTAGAATATCCACTACTCCATATTGTCTTGTAGGTGTCTTAAGAGGCGAAAGAGGGAAGCTGAAAGAGGAGACGGGCAGCAGCATCATCCTGATAAGAAGTCAAAATAATAAAAAACTGCGGTTACCAACCCTCATGGCAAGCGTGATAACTATGGCAAATATGAGGCAATCTATGGTGGAGGTCTATGTTTAGCTGTGAACTTTTATAGGCTGTTATGAAAATTAACACAGGCACAAAAAAGATAATAATAATGCAACGTCACCTTAAACGCAAGTTTTGATATTAAAGCTGAAATTCTAGTAGTGAAATTTTATAAAATCCTTTTTTTTATGGTACCACCTGATGGTAAGTGGTTGCTCTTGCCCATAGACATCTACATTTATCCTCGTTTGCGAATCAAAATGTAGATGCGTTGTCACTCATGAGGACTAAGATGGAATGCCTCTTTTCCAGTAAAAAGGGTCTCGGGTTCTCTACACTCACTACACGAAACACAGCAGTGTTAAGCTGCGATTTTACGCTGGTATTTTGTGAGACCGTGGTCCTTCCCCGGTCAAGCCGACTCATTTGTGCTACAACTATACTACTAATATAGCTGCAGCATGGCCCTATCACGTATATAAAATTAAAATCATAAAGAATGTAGAAGTGAATATTTCCGATGTTTTTTAGGCATTCGGTTTATTTAAATTCTTGTTTAACGAGTTCTCGTTTAAGTATGAATAAAAAGAAATTAGAAAATTTTGAGACGAATTCTTAATTTTTTGTTTAAAACTTAATTAAAGTAATAATTGAGATAAATAATCTTGTTTAGCTTGCCATTACAACGTATCTTTTTGAACCGTCGCAAAAAGTCAATTAAACTTAAAATTCTTGCGCACGATCCGGAAAATCTAAACCATCCGTAATGAATCCGTAAGATCAAACAGCCTTTGGTATTTGCACCTTGGTAGAGAATGTAACTAACATCTACATACATATAGTACTTTATCTTTTCATGTTTAACGTTGGATGAATTTTGTAAATTTATTTTAGCAGTCAAAGGGCTTCATTATTAACATTGGTAACATACATTTTGTTGGAAATACTGTGATTTCATACGCAGTCCTTACATTTAAAAGTATAAAACATAAAAATTAGTAAACGAGCCTATCGGATGCGGTCCCTACCGGCAACCACTGAAAGTGCAAATTCCAATTTTTCGTGTTGTATTACCACGTGCTCGACAGAGAAGAAAAACATCTTGAGGGTACATGTCATGTGAAGCCCGCCAATACGCACTGCGCGTGTGGAAACCCGGAGGACTAACAAGTATATAACTCTCTCAGGAATTAAAAGATACCTGTGTCAAACAGTTACTAGTATATTTTATATTTATAATTTTTTTTATAGGAGAAAGGGCAAACGAGGATGCGGCTCACCTGATGGTAAGTGACTACCGCCGCCCATGAACAACTGCAACACCAGGGGAATCGCAGATGCGTTGCCGGGCTTTTAAAAAGGAGTAAGCTCTTTTCTTGAAGGTCCCTAAGTCGAATCGGTCCGGAAAAATCGCTGGTGGTAATCGATTCCACAAGAAAGTTGTGTGAGGAAGAAAACTTCTTCTAAATCCCACAGTGGTGGACCGCCAATCATCCAGATGGTATGCATGGTATCGCGAGTTTTGTCGCGATGTGCGATGGTGAAATTGGGCGGCTGCAATTAGTCCGAACAATTCCTCAGAGCACTCCCCGTGATAGATGCGATAAAATACGCAAAGAGATGCAACATCTCTACGCAGTGCCAATGAGTCAAGTCGATCGGAAAGAACTCGGTCGTCGACGATTCGAACCGCTCTGCGCTGGATGCGGTCAAATGAAAAGAGCTGGCACTGGGGAGCCCCTGCCCAGAGATGGGAAAATTATTCCATGTGAGGCCGAACCTGCGCCTAAAGTAAAGTTGCAAGCGGTGTGCCGGCATGAAATACTGTCTCGCTCTGCTGAGCACGCCAAGCTTTTTAGAGGCCAATTTGGCCTTCCCTTCCAAGTGACCATGAAACTGCACGTCACTCGATATGTCGACACCAAGGATCCCGATACTGGTTGAGGCAACAAAGGGAGTCCCATGAAACTGAGGAGATACAACAAAGGGGTCCTTTTTAGCGGTAAACGCGCAAACTTGTGTCTTCTGGGGATTGAACTGGACTAGATTTAGTCGACCCCAGTCTGAGACTTTGTTTAACAAAGTCTCGACTTCAGACACAAGTTTGTTCCGGTACTTTGCGACGTTTTCCCGAGAAATATTGGCACGGCCGGTGTATAAAGCATCACCAGTGCTGTCGTCCGCATAGCAATGAATGTTACTGGTTTGCAACATATCATTGATATGCAGAAGAAACAGCGTTGGTGATAGCATGCAGCCTTGTGGAACACCAGCGTTAATGGACTTGTAATCGGAGCATGCACCGTCTACTACGATGATGCTCCGATCTGCAAGAAAACTGGTGATCCAATTGCAAAATTTCTCGGGAAGCCCATAGGAAGGGACCTTCGAAAGTAGCGCTTTGTGCCAAACCCGATCGAAGGCATTCGCTATGTCCAAACTTACGGCCAACGCCTCCCCCTTGGACTCCACTGCATCCGCCCATCTATGAGTTAGGTAACCTAAAAGATCAGCAGCTGAGCGACCTCGACGGAAACCGTACTGGCGGTAACTAATCAGCTGGTGATCATCAAGGTACCGCATGAGCTGGCTGTTAATAATGGTTTCCATTACTTTGGAGAACAATGAGGTGATAGCAATAGGCCTGTAGTTGGACGGATCTGAGCGGTCCCCTTTTTAGGGATCGGGTGCACCAAAGCTGTCTTCCATGAGTTCGGGACTACGCCAATGGAGTAGGAGTACCGGAATAGACGCGTTAAAACCGGTGCCAACTCCGGAGCACACGTCTTCAGCACAATAGGTGGGACTCCATCAGGCCCACTCGACTTGTTGACGTCCAGGGAGAGGAGTGCTTTACGCACCGAGTGCTGTGTAAACAGCACTTCCTGCATGGAGCACTCACACCGCGGGATGGTCGGCGGTGTGTTCCCCCCGTCATATAGTGTCGAGTTGAAAGCAAAAAGAGAGCCTAGCAGATCGGCTTTCTCTTTTGCGTCATGGGCCAGTGAGTTGTCCACCCTGTGCAGAGATGGCAGAGATGGTTGACAGAAGTTCCCTTCGACAGCCTTGGCGAGAGACTAGAATGCACGTTGTTTATGCCCAAATTTGGTCATTTTTGAACGCCATCCAATTGCGTTCGAGCTGGCGCCTCACCCGATGGTATGTAGGTGAGGTAAACGCCGAGGTGGAGCGGCCGTGTGCGGCTTGCAGTGGTTCGACGCGTGTGCGAGGATAGTGGTTCGCTGGCCGCGAGGCGGAGAAGCCGCGTATATAGGTCATCGCGGCCGAAGGCACGCGACCGTGTAGGGTCCAGATAGTTAGATTTAGGCGTGTACTTCGCTACGTGGATATGTGAATTTTGCAATTTTTAACTTTTCGGGTGATGCGGAATGGTGCACGCGCGCGCCAAGTAGATATACGGTCCAGGATTCCTAGGTCGAGAACGTCTCCCGGTTGATTGTATGGAAATCCTTATAATTGTGCCGTCGCGTTAAGTGCCCTTTTTGTGTGTTGGTTGGTTTGTTAGTTTACGTGTAAACGAGGCGTATTTTGAATTCTTTTCGCGAAGTGGTGTTTTGGTGTCAAATGAAGGAACTTAGTTGTGTTTAACGCTGAACCGTATAACTCATTAAGAGATCGCGTTAGTTCCCTACTTATAATTTTGTGATAAGAATTTCGAACTACTGTCCTTACTGTGTCGGGTATCACGTGTTCGATTCTACGATGAATATGGAATTAGGCGAGTTAAAGTTAGTTAAATGTACAATGAAGCTAATAGACTGAAATAGTGACAATGAAGAAAGAAATGGTCCAGCGGTGGGGCCTGCTGGAGCGATGCAGCATTGTGGGGCAGCCTGGAACTCGGCCGCTGCTGGTCGTCTAAGCTGGTCCAGGTCACAGATATTTACACATCACTGAACACAACTTGCCATTCACCTTAAACCCACTTACGGCCTGACCGAGCCTTGGTGCGAAGTTAACTTCTGATACTGGTACGTACTATGTGTTTCCAGCATTCTCCCATATAGCTAAGCATGATAGGACATTCTTGCATGTGGCCATTTTGGGCCGACCTACGGCTGCTCGTGGAGTCTTCTGCTCATGGGCCCCGGAAGATTCGACCCTTGCTGGAGCAGTTGTAGGCCGTAACACACGTGTTCCCGAAGGGAGGCGAACTAGTTTCTCGCCGATTCTGCCGATGAGCTCTGACTTTGCCTTGGCAATGACACTTTTGAAGGACACTTTTGAGGTAAACCTCTACTTCACGCTGGTATTCTGTGAGGTCGTGGTACCACCCCGGTTCGAGCCGGCCCATCCGTGCGACAGCAGAAGCTGCCTCGTGGCTCTACCACTGTTAAAAATGACAAAAATATTAATTCGTCTATTTAGATGTAAGCTTTGGTAACAACATCATCATTTAACCCCTTCATAATTCCTTTACCGAACGTAAGATAATATTGTAAAATGCCGATGTCAAGTTGCACTGAATTGTCCAGATAGAATTTGGGTCACGAGAGAGCCTTAACGGAAAGTAGAAATCTGCGAAATCTGCGCAAGACAGATGAACTCATGATCAGCAGTCGCATACGACCACTAGACCAACCAGGCAGTCAGTATTCATACGAGGGTATCGGTTCTATTTTCAAACGCTCGCCTATCCAGCGTTGTACCTAGTTTTCGTTCCTTCATTTATTACAGCCTGCCAAAAGTCCACTGCTTAACATTGACTTCCTCTATAGATCACCTTATTTCTATTAGTTGCCTTTATTGGCAGGGGAATTGGTAGCCGCAGTGTTTTAGAGTTGCTATTAGGAAGAAGCTACTGCCCATCTTTTACAACGGTATTCCTCTTTCTACTACACAATAAGTGTAGAGCATTTTACATATTTATAATATATTCTTGGGAAAGTCAGTGCCTAACAGGGAGTTAGAAATACTGTAAACAAAAGAATTATTAAAATCAGTTCACCAGAAAACGAATTCTCAGGCAACATTTGAACAGTGGTAGAGCCACGCGGCAGCTTTTGCTGTCGCACGGATGGGCCGGCTCGAACCGGGGTGGTACCACGACCTCACAGAATACCAGCGTGAAGTAGAGGTTTACCTCTGCGTTTCGTTTGGTGAGTGCAGTTAGCCGGAGGCCCTTTTTACTGGAAATGAGGCATTCCATCTTAATCCTCACGGGTGACAACAACGCATCTGCATTTTGATTCGCAAACGAGGAAAGATGTAGATGTCTATGGGCCGCAGCAACTACTTACCATCAGGTGGACTGTGTGCTCGTTTGTCACCCTTATCCTATAAAAAAAAAACATAAAAAGAACCGGAAATCTCTTTTTTTTAAGTCCATTGAAAATGCGTAGTATTCGCGTAAATAAAAGATCATTACCAACCAGGTATTTAATTTATTTGCCCAAAAATTTATTTCACAGTTTATACACTACCAATTACCCCTATAAGAATTTATTTGCGTTTGTTCTCTTTAACTAAGCATAAACCAGTTGCTTGTGGAATAAATTACGATGAGATCGTATGTCAGGTTATTTACTTTCTTTTAAAATTATCAAGGAGAACGATGGCTGACATTATATGCATCATCATTATCATTATTACAGCTTGTCTTATGTCCATTGTTGAACATAAGCACAGTATAAATATGAACAGTATGGAAACTAAGCCTAGTTGAGGATATAATTACCTACGCTCCATTGAAGCAATAGGGTTGTAACTTTTAATGTTTTGATATTGCTTTTTTTATCAATCAATCGAATTTAAATAACTAGCTTACAATTTAAATAGGTAATTTCAGCAAAAAACGATAGTTTAAACACGGAAAACAATTTAATATTAACACACAACAACTTGTAGAACTATAGATCTTTAACTTTGTCATTACGTCGTAACCTTTTGTAAGTTTCGGCGGGAACGTACGGGACGAAAACGTACCTTTATTCTTCACTAGTTGTTCCCTGCGACTTCGCTCGCGTGTTAGGGTTTTTATTATTTAGCGCGGAACTCTAATTCCTTTTCTTAAATAAAAGTAGCCTAAGTTACTCCTTATGACATCAGCTATCTGCCAGTGAAAATGCCGTCAAAATTGGTCCAGCCGTTTCGGAGATTAGCCGGACCAAACAGACGGACAGACCGACAAAAATTTTTAAAATTGTTATTTAGTTATAAGTACCGTATTTACTTTCATATGCATTTAGTAAAAAGCTGTTATTTTAACATTACAAACAGACACTCAATTTTATTTATTTGTATAGATTATTACAAATTATTTACAGAAAAATATTTTCGTCTGCTACGACAAGTTCGGAATTCTTTATTATTGAATTTAACTGTGTAAAAAAATATCTTTCTAATGAACAGGATTTTTTTTAAATAAACTGTTGGGAAACAAGGACAGGGTACTATGAAACCGATTTTGTTTATTTTTTTGTAAATTAGATCAGCTACTTTGCAGTTTATGTGTTCTTTGTTAAAGCAACAACGAAAACTCGGTTTCAACACACTCAAAAACGATGAAAATGACACCCATGACGAAAAAATTAATACCTGTTGCAGCCGTCATCTTGGATTTACATTTCAACAGCACTATCGGCTTCAACATACTTAAAAACTATGAAAATGACACCCATGACGAAAAAATTGATACCTATTGCAGCCGCCATCTTGGATTTACATTTAAACAGCACTATCGGCTTCAATATACTCTAAAACTATGAAAATGACACCCATGACGAAAAAATTGATACCCATTGCAGCCGCCATCTTGGATTTATATTTCGACAGCACTATTGGCTTCAACACCCTCGAAAACCATGAAAATGACACCCATGTTTTTTATTCGTGATCGATGCACCCATGACGAAAAAATTGATACCTATTGCAGCCGCCATCTTGGATTTACATTTCAACAGCACTATTGGCTTCTACATACTCAAAAACTATGGAAATGACACCCATGACGAAAAAATTGATACCTATTGCAGCCGCCAGCTTGGATTTACATTTTGACAGCACTATCGGCTTCAACATACTCAAAAACTATGAAAATGACACCTATGACGAAAAAATTTATACCTATCGCAGCCGCCATCTTGGATTTATATTTCGACAGCACTATCGGCTTCAACACCCTCGAAAACCATGAAAATGACACCCATGTTTTTTATTAGTGGTCGATGCACCCATGACGAAAAAATTGATACCTATTGCAACCGCCATCTTGGATTTATATTTCGACAGTACTACCGACTTCAACACCCTCGAAACCCATGAAAATGGCACCCATGACGAAAAAAATTATACCTATTGCAGCCGCCATCTTGGATTTATATTTTGTTACCACTATTACACTATCAGATTTAAATAGCCTCAAAACCGCCACTTTCTGGATGTACAAATAAGTTCACGAATTCATTATGATCAATCACACGGACTTATAATTCGATAAAGATTATAACAATGACAATAAAAATCATTCTGACCTTTCAAAATCAGCAGGAAGCTTAAAATAAGATAGCTCCGGTTTTGATGAAGCCGAGTTCAAACAGCCGTATACTACGCAATACGTTCGTGGCATTTTTGAAGTCTTGAGACGACACTCGCTACTGAGAGCACCGCGACGAGCGCTTAGAAGTCTCGTCGTTGCGCATGTTCGTGTGAGTGTGCCGTTTCGAGCGTTTGTAGGAAGTTTCCATACTGTTCCTACTATATATTTACTGTGACATAAGCGACCCCCACTGAATGCCATAAACGGCACGGCCTTGAGCCTCCTGCATCCATCGACTTCCTGCTTCTCTTAACAGGTCGTCATCCTATCTAGTGGTGAACTGCCCTACCTATCTTCTGCTAGCCACACGCACACGCATACATACACATAGTATTTAGATAACTTTGCTAAATGCTAAATAGCTATGCACTTAGTTAGCGTAATGGTAATACCGCCATTGGAAACCGTAAGATCTTTTTAGCAAATCTCCATCTATTTAAAATTTAATTTGGTATTAAAATATCTTGGTAATTTTATATATGAAGCAGAAACATAAAATCATTGTGAGAGTTTCTTTTTCTATATTTTCAACGATCTATTTCCGTATTTGTATATTTTAAAGAAATCAGGAAAAAGGGGGAAAAAACGCGTGAGTGTTTTGGAACACTCGATTGAAACAAAATTCGTTTAGAAGTATATTATTATTGATAAACGAATTATATTATTGATCAACAAATACAAATAAATTTATTACAAAATATTGTTAATTGTGATGCAATGTCAATTGAACATCATCACAAAAGTTGTATTATAGGTACTTAAATATATGTTTGTGATTAATAGATAATAATTTAGTAAGTACAAAATGTTAACATATTACCTTATGAAAATGATAATGATGAACATGAATTTAATTTACAAAGATAAAAAATCCTTATTATTCTGAGGACAGCTTATTTATGACGTGACCTTTTTTCTAAATAAAACTTCTTTAGAATCAGCTTGAAGTTACCCAGATAATTTTTCGTACAGAAGTGACGTTTAATAAAATTTATAGTTCGTTTACGCAGTTTCAGTTTTATAAGGACACAATAGTATTTGAAATTTCATACTTCGTGAGTATATTGTATCGTAAATACGCTGGCAACAAATTGTATGATTCGTCGTCTTCTGATTTCAAGTGTTTGCTAGTTTCTAAAATGTCGATGGTAAATTATAAAGTGCTTTATTTTTATGTAAACATCTATGAAACTCAAAACAAATCATATTTCAAATAATGCCAACAGTAGTATAAGGTGCGGCTGGGGTGATGGAACATTATAATTTGCCGCCATTTTATGATTTGACCGATAACTTTCCGCAGATCTACATATACCTAAACATATTGACACTGGTATAACTTAATTGGTTCTTTCATATTTTTGGCAAAGTTATCAAAAGTAATCACGAAATGCCCAGGTAGAGGTCACTTAAATTTGTGCATTAGACATTTTGCAAACCAGTGTGCATTTGTAAATAGACGACGCCATCTGTATTGACGAACTAATGAATCTTACTCTGCCTTAATATACTCGTAATATAATTATTTAATCTGCCGACGATATGTACAATTCTCAGTACAATTTTTGCAATAAATAAATTGTTCTAAAAATTATTTCATAAAATTCAATGAAAAGATTAATAATTAAGTTATTAATGAATATTTATTACAAAGTATTATATTATTAATAAATAATGACCATATAAATAAATACATTAAAGGGACTAAGATGCTTCATAGATTGTAATTATTTACCGCAATTATGTACAGTATAACAATGTGTTTATATACCCTACATCATTATCATCATCACAACCCATCAAACTTACGCTTGGCAGAAGGGTTGGCAACCGCTGTTTTTTTAAACTATTTTGAGTTATTTAATAGCAAAAATTACTGCGTGTCTCCTATTCAATATTTCTCTGTCACCTCTTATGACATCTACAGAATCATTAGTTAGTGAATATATCATATAAGGTCGTGACAATTATTCTAATATTTTTATAAATTTTCCATTATAAAATAAAAATACAAATGTAATCATACTCGCCCCATTACCCTTCAAACCGGTGCAGTTGGTGGGCTGTTATTGGTGACAGAAATAGGCAATCCTACGCAGAAGGTCTTTTAGACAGAAAAAGAGACCCGCGTGTCAGTATTTTGCCTATTTTATTGATTCTACTTTATGTTTATATGTAAATAATTCATTATGTATATGTAGGAATGTGTAATTGAGTATAGTACAGAGACTAATTTTGTAGTTAGGAATAATAATTAATTCGTTTACACGAACTAATTACCCAACGAGTCGAGGATAAACTAGTAACGGAATACGACAAGCACACCGTTCCACGTCAGAGCCAAGACTGTCTTAACGGCGGCTGCTCCGTCCGTTTTATACGAGCAAAACGGGCGCCACCGCAGGTGCAATGGTGTAGTTGTGCGGAACACGTGTTATTTACAAGAATTCTGTCTAGCTACACCGACGCCGCTTCACGTGCAATGGTGCTGGTTCCATCACGGCCATACTGACATGCGTGCGTCCTCGCACGCGCTCCATCACAATTTTAGTTATCTGTAGACAAATAAACATCGTTCGACTATCCTGACATAATAGCGTCTGGTCCGGTCTATATTGACCCTTCAGACTTGGGTGACAATCAGTTTTGTTCCGGCAGTAAGCCCTACAAAACTTTAATCAACTTTATGCTAGATCGGAATGATTAGTCTGTAGCTTTTTCTATTTTGTCTTTTTTTTTTCAAGTACTGTTTTCGCTAGTCCGGAATCACTATTCCCTATAGCCATATCATTGGACCGGCACAAAGCCCTACAATGATAGTGTGACGCCACGTAATTATTATTAATAAATAATAATTAAATTCATTATAAAGACATTTAAAAATGTCAGAAATTATATTTTATACAATTAAAATACAAATAATAAGCATAATGTTCAAATATATTCATTTGGAATATTGAATATTATAGTATTAGTAAACGCATAAATTGTCCCTAAAAATCTCTAAATTTATTAAAATTCTCCTTTAAATATTCAAAATGTATTAAATCATATAAATACAAGTCGATATTGTAATTTGTATTGTGTATAATAATCGATATTGCAATAATAAAGATAAATAACATTTGTAATATAATAGAAAATTTTGATCCATTTTTTCTACTGCCGGTGTTCTTGTAATAATCGGAAAATTTCTATGTTGATGAACGTGTTCTTGTAATGTTCATATATATGGGGGCGTTGCCGGAGACGCATACCCAAGGTTGTACATATATTATATGGGGTGGTCGGCTGATCGACTGCTAGTAGTAAGGTTGCACTATGACTAGACCTATATTAGGGACTGAATGTAAGGTCTAACGAACCAAAGTATTAATATAGAAGGTCTGTATGTTGCATAAGCATTATGATAGCAGAGTTATGACTTGAAGTCTTATATGAATAACACATAAAATAGTATGGTCTATGAAATAAAGCAAATATGTGGAAGGTCTCAAATATGTAAAAGCATTATATTGAAAGAAATGGGAATTGAAAAGAATTATTATAGTGGCGTGTAGGTTGCTTCGCAGCCTCCGAGACGGAGGTAAACTTGGACTCGCTAACCGATGTGTCCTAGACATATCATCTTAGTGCCGGTAGTAAGCGGGTTTGTTGCCCGTGGACATCGCACACCCCTACCTTTTGTGGGCGGCGTCTTAGCGCATAGCGTTATGATACGTCGGTTATCTTTCGGATTAGGGTGAGTGTGTTTGGTAGTACTTTTAAGTGCAGCAAGCATACTCAACTTCATGTCTTACGTCTTAGTACCGTGCTACTATGTTACGTTGGTGGTATTTTTAGTTAACAACATTATCAATTTTGTTACCAAAGTCGATAGGGATCATGTGGGTGTGTTATGAGGGGGCGTCATCCGTATGATAGTTGCATTGATGCTTACTGCTACTTGTAGTATTGCGTCTTGTGATGGATTTGCGGGTGTTGTGCACCTGATTCGACGCATTTTGTGGTTCTGGTTGATGGAGGTATGCGGGTGGTGATGTCTGTTGGGATTCTATGGGGGACCTTGGGATGGTGTAAGCCCCGACGATAGTCATATT
Organism: Parnassius glacialis; assembly: GCA_033319125.1. NCBI lineage: Eukaryota > Metazoa > Arthropoda > Insecta > Lepidoptera > Papilionidae > Parnassius > Parnassius glacialis. The sequence goes on along the minus strand of JAVANC010000003.1, from coordinate 16,679,328 downwards.
GATGCTTGTGGTGTTCTGCAGCATTGAGTCTCTACGATGGTTGTTTCACGGGTCGCTATTCTCAATAGCGTTCCCTGCGTCTTGGTTTGGCTCACAACCTAAGTAGCTTTGCCCAAGTCGGGTCCCTTCATCGCGGGGCTGCAGACTGTCTGTCCTCCATGATGTTTTATATAACAACTTAATAATATATCTCTATAAAGTTCCCACCTTTGAAAGATTGAAGGCAACTTGTTGGTGGGTGAGACAAACATGATCAAAAAATGCATATTCTCAACGTCAGTGACACAAACCCTTTCTGGTGGCGAATTATTACTATTATTTTATAACTGCCTATTGGCTATATCCCATTGTATTGGTTGGTGGAGCATATGTGTCGACCTCATGCGGGTGGTAGCTGGAGGGAGAATCCGAGGAGACTCTCAAGGCTGCGGCCGAAAGCCGCGCAACGTGGAACCCCAATCCCATGAGGTGAGCGGTAGACTCATGATACGCTCTGCGGCCAATTGGCCGTGCTGACCACGCAATTGGTGGTGATGCCTTATACTTACATAACGTCTGTAGGAACGGCGGTCTGGCAGGTGGAGGCGCTCACGGAGGGCTTTTTATGGCCAGTATGCCTATTGTTGCCTTACCCGTGTGACATACATTCACTGTGGCTGGATTTGATCGTATTCTGTATGGCGTTTACACGCATTGACATGCGCGACTTCGGTCGATGTTTGTGCTTACGCACTATCAAGGGACCAAGTCCTCTTTTACTGGTTCGCCAGTTATTTTGATTTGGACTTCGGTCCAGTTCGTGGTTGGTTAGCGCTCACCGTGCACGGCGTGTGCGGAGCCGTGTACCTCCTCCAATTTTTTTTTAAATGTGGGAGAGCGAAGCCCTTGTATCTGGTATTTGATATAAATACTGTGAGCCTTTTCCAAGCGGGAAGGGAGTAATTAATAAGGAATTGATTGTTGTGAACAACAATACATGATACAAGTGGAATAGGGACAATTTATTGTTCTTAACTTTTTTGAGCTCTGTCTTCGTGAATGGGGTTTTTTAGCTTATAAGACGCTACCAACAGCTTTCAATTGCTTTCGTGAATATTCATTCTTCCAAGATACACCTAAAAAAACTAAGTAACTATACAAACACAATGTAAATAAGGGTCCTAAATAAGACGATCACGCCATAAATTTATTAAACGGCCTATATTTAAACCTTTAGAAAGATCAAAATATACTGGTCACATAAATTAATAAATTAATTTAAATTAATTAATTAATTAGACCGGCAAACGCCCTGCAATGATAGTAAGAACCACTTTTTTTCTTACTCTCTTTTTTTTCCATTCATTATAGAACAATTACAGACTAGCCATACCGCAAACATCTCCCTGTCACAATCACACAAAAGTGTATCGTGAGGGAAGTAGTGACATGATAACACCTAAGTATGCAAACCAACATTCACACAACACAACGCATCCCAGTGCAGCACAAACTAGCCTCCCTGCAACTCCATCTTCCTTTCCTGCACTAGAATAATTACTTCGCTAGAGTGTTGCAACGTCTCTGTATTTTCTAGACGCACAGACAAGGCTACCTCTGACTGTCGCGCGTTCTCATGCGGTTGACAGTGAACAGCATACGGTCTATCAGTTATCACCACCTGCTAACAGATATTAACTCTTGTTAAATATTACAACGGTCCACCATCCCAGACTTCATTTAAGTCATAAACGCGCCGATATGGCTACCTCCAGGAAACGCACTCCAGCTTTCCGTTCTGCTGCGTCCGTGCCACATTCACGCCAGCGAGCCGTCGCGCCATACTAGCGCTAACGAATTGCCGTACTGCTTTGCAAAATTAAAAGAAATCGAGATAAATGTATTACGAACCATGGAATTCCGAGCTTCCAAAATTCATCACATATTCTCTTAAGAAACGGCAACTGTATGAAATTTGAAAACATTGCAAAAAACGGAAACTATGTGTAGAGACGGATACCACCACATATATCAAAGGGAAGGAGGCAACTACGCAAAATCTACGATAGCCGACCAAGCCTTGGACGTTCATTTACAGCACCAAAGTACCATATGTTCGGCGGCCGCTTGAATTGCCTTGCCGTAAGATCTGCCGATAAGTTACAGACTGTAGCGGTGTAGGCTCAATCTTACCAGCGCTCGGCCGTACCTGACCATGTTCGATTAGCCATCACAACATCTTCCTCATTGATCATTGTTGTAGAGACTTCTATGAATCTCTCGACATCAAACCCCAATCTTGTCAACCACACAATATTCGGAGCAAACTGCAACACTGATCAACATATTAGAACACAAAAATGTCACTTATTATTTACAATTCCTAGCATGTTAAAGTTAATCCTTTATTTTAGTACATCGCTTAAACATTTTGAACTTCAAAATATAACAGATGATAATCATGTTTTGCATGAACTATCAAATTACAACAAAACTTGAATAAGTTAATTTTTCATTGAATGCAAACTATGACTCGTCTAGAAAGCCTCCAACATTTCTTACGACATTTGTTAACATATTTAGGTACGTCAGAAATAATGAAAATACTTGAAGGTACTTTTAATACAAATGGAACAAAGGGATTTATCTTTTGGCTTAAATAATTTCACTTTATCTTTTCTCTACACTTTAATGATACGACAATATCGTAAGTAGGACAGCAATTTTCATTACGGTATTTTTAATAAAAACAGATTCATCAATGCGAAATGCATTATAGCCTTTACAAATGTCATAATTCTCATACTATTCGAAAATTATATGTGGGCAATAAGGGGGATTTTATCCCACTTCTGATGTAGGAATGTGTGATTGAGGATAGTACAGAGACTAATTTTGTAGTTAGGAATAATAATTAATTCGTTTACACGAACTAATTATCCAACGAGTCGAGGATAAACTAGTAACAGAATACGACAAGCGCACCGTTCCACGTCAGAGCTAAGACTGCATTAACGGCGGCCGCTCCGTCTGTTTTATACAAGCAAAATGGACGCCACCGCAGCTGCAATGGTGCAGGTGTGCGGAACGCTTGTTATTTACAAGAATTCTGTCCAGCTACACCGACGCCGCCGCACGTGCAATGGTGCTGGTGCCGTCATATACTCAATTAAATAATATTCTGTTCGCTTCTTTTAAGATATACAAATTTGTCTAAAAAGTATCGTATATCCTATTATACGATATAATTGATTTCAATACCCAAAATTTCTAAGCAGTTTCAAATTTAATGGATAAACAAATATCCATCAAACAAACATTCATAATATTAGTAAAATTACAGAATATATTTCTTTATAAGAGAGTTTTAATAATTCTTTCTTTTTTTATACATATGTGTTACATTGTTATTCAGATATTAATAATAATATCCTCCAGACCGAATTTTGACACGGCGGCCAGCCTCAACAGAGACTAGCCATCTGTGCATGATAGCATTATAGTTCCCGAGTTTATACGAACACTCATTGTTTGATGGGACGCTATACCGATACTACTACTGAACATTTTCTGACTAAAAAACTCAGTGACAGATTTTTATAGTCCAACCCGGGTTTGGAATCCAGGAGGTCACGTTTACGACAACTGAAAACGAGGCAGATTTATATAAAGATTTATATTATATATTATGTATATAACCATGTAGTGGCAGTGTAAGAATATCCACTACCCCATATCTATCGTAAGTGTCGTAAGAGGCGACAGAGGGAAACTAAGGCAGGACAATCACAATAGAGTCTGCGGTTGCCAAGACGTGGAAACCTGCGACCTTGCTATTCCTAGCTACGGTGGTGACCATGGTAACGGCCTGGTAGGGGTTGCTAAGTATATCCAGTGGAGGTTCGGGTTATATATTACTTATTATATTAAGATATTACGTAAATACTGACAAATTTTATTGAAAACACCTTTTCTTTTTGCATTCAAATGCCAAAAAAAGCTGTTACGAAGTTTACAAAAATATAAGGAATGTATGGGATAAGAAATATTAAATCCAAATACGGACGAGATACCTAAAATTATATTTTGTAACAGCGAAGGAATGATATCAGCGCAGGTGAAATTGACGTTTTGAACACTTTGTGATATCTATTTCAATTCCGGCAACGCAATATACACGAAAGCGAAAGAAAAGATAAATACAAACTGGCTGGTGCGCAAAAATTCGTGACATACATTTTAATGAAATATAAATATATTTTTTTAAAACATCCGCATTTTTATAAACGATGATGTTTATGAGAATTTATATTTCTGCAATTTTAAATAATTTAGTAAAGTAATAACTGTGTAAAAGAGGTAAAGATGTTTAAATTATTAAGATTCGCGTAAAGAATAAAAGCCCTTCCTCAATTGTGTGCACTATTCTTGTCGTGACTGACCGTTAAGATATCTTAGCGGTAACCATCGCAGAGTATTTAACTCCTAATAATGACTCGTTTAGAAGCAAAACACTTGTCGTATTATCGACGTTGGTATGTCTTTCCTAGTGTAGTGGTGTTGGAAGTAGTAGTATTTGGAGTAGTGGTGTTGGGACTAGTGGTGATGACGAAAGTTCTCGCAATTGAGGGAGGGCGGGTGTTGCTCTTCAAACTACGTAGGATACAAGATTTTTAATTTTTAGGTGGATCTGATCCAATTAATTTTAGCATCTTTAATATAATGCAGTTCCTAGCCAAAGTAATGCCTGGTTTTATTAATTGCCTAAAATTGACAAAAGGTTACGAGCAACGAGTTACACAGGAGCTTATTTTTTTCTTGCCAAGATCATTGTTTGTTATGCATACATACATAGGATACATTAGATGTACAGGCGACGATATGTCACTAGCAAATCTGAAAACCAATATTTTCTTTACACTAATGGTACAAGCATGCACTCCGGATGAGATTCAAACCCACTTCTAGTAACTAACTATGTAGTAGTCAGACACTAAAGCCAGTTGGCAATGTGGTCGTCATAATAAATATAAGTATTAACGCAAGTATTTTTTAAAGTCGATGTTAGTGTTTCTTTTCTAATTATCTAGCCTATTCAACAAATGCAGCTACTATAGTAACTAACTAGCTGTTAATACTAAAAACTTCATTGTCAAAAGGATCGTCCTGTCATGAACAAGCATTAAATTAACAAAGCAAGTCTTGTCTACTACACTTAATTAGCTTCTTTAATTTAATATTATACAAAATAATTAACTAACGATGTATTAATTTATAAATTTAATTTGAGTTTGAAATGGTTGTTGTGTTAATATTTTAGTTATTCTAATATTTTTTCGTCGAACACTTTCTCCAAAAGTACTCGTATATCTATACTATATTCATATCGTAAAGATAAAGAGTTTATTTGTTTTTTTGTTTTTTATTTAAACCTGCTAATCTCTGGGACTACCAATCAAATTTGAAAAATTATTTTTGTATATCATAGCCAGATTCGCGCGCCTCAGACACGTGATGGCGCGGGTGAAACCGCGAGGCACAGCTAGTAACTACATTATTAGATAATTTTGTTGATAACAAAGTTGTATAAACAATGTTGGACACACAGTGGGTATTATATCATGTATAACAAAGGCCATCATTTGATAAACAATGTTTTGGCGGCGGCTTAAGTAACTTTCAATCATCGATATGAATTGGTTCCATTTTAATGACTTCAGTAAAGAGTAATTAAAAGAGCTACCGCAACGGTATTAAAATACTTAGTAAAAATGGGTCTGTCATATATATATATATATATGTGTTTTGTAAGTAGCTTAAATAGTCAGATAAACTTTTTTTAACGAATAAAACAGTTTTATCTTTAGCTTTGTTCTTTTTTGAATAAGCTTTGTAATAAATAGTAAACAATCTAATACAAAACTTAAATAGAGCCGACAGTAAATTCAGCCAAGTCCGATTCTCTTAATCCAACTTTGGCAGTCCGTAACTACAAGTAAGTCTAACCTAAGACTAGGCTACGTGACGAAGTCAAAGCTAGCCAGTACTGTGCGTTTCTAATAAGTAATTAATTAACAAGGCAGTGAAAAACAGTTAGTTCTAGGTCACTTAAAGTTTAATACTAGCCGGTTGTTTCAACTTAATAAAAGATCTGATCTTTATAAATAAGTTTTCAATGAAAAAAAGGGCAATATTAAATCAGTCAGTAGGAAAATTGAACAAGTTCAAGCTAAACGCACTTGCTTAGTATTCCAAGCCATCATTCATAATAAAAGTTATTGGACTCATTGCAATTGGTCAAACAAATGAAATTTCCCAAGTCTGGTAGTTTTGGCTATTTTTCGAAATTTCACGGTGATGTTTTTTTTTGATACTTTTCTAAACTTTCCACTTTTACTTTTGTATGGAGGAGTTATAAAATCATATTAATTTTTACACGCCTTTAATGGCTGACAACCAGTTCATAAACTATTTCAATTTTAGCCATGAAACTAACTCCATAAAATAATATATCGAAGAATAGAGCCATATACTATTTAGGTAAGCATATAAAAATGTCCTCCAGTAAGGATTTCGGTCATGGCGGTCAGTATCAATGAAGACTAACCATCTGCGCAGGACAGAATTACAGTTCACGGATGTTTGACACTCTCTATTCTCTCTCTCTCTCTCCTATAATCTGAACTGATGGCAATCCTACACGTTGAGATAGAGACACAGAGAGAGATAGAGAAGTGAGACGCAGAACTAACGACTTTATGTACTTTCCACGGCACTTGAGTGAAGACCGCCAATTTACTGACTCTGGGTGCCACTAAGATTTTCTTGATAGAAAAACCCAATAGCTGATTTTGGCTCAACCCAAAATTCAGACCAGAGCCTATATGATCGGAAGTCATGTTTACGACAAAAACAGTCATAATTAAAATGTTAAAAGAGAGTAAACCACAAACTGACAGCCATTCAATAATTATTAAATTAGTTAATCATCACGACAAAACTCACGATACTATCCAAAACCTATGGATTCTTGGTGGCCCACCACTATGCGATTTTCTAAGAGTTTTCTTCTTCTCATGACTTTCTCATAGAATCGTTTACCACCGGCGTCTTTTGCGGACCGATATTACTTTCGAGAAACAATATTTTCAAACGGCCGGCAACGCATCTGTAATTCCCCTGGTGTAGCAGTTGTTAATGGACATTGGTTTACATTTACCATCAGCTGAGCCACAAGCTCGTTTGCCCCGTCTTCTTTTTAAACAAAATCTGTGAAATGAAATGATTTAAGTAAAAAATTATTTGTGAGCTTGCGTCGTGGTTGAACGCGGATTTCGTTGCGAATTCATTTTGATTTGTTCTGCGCACATAGTATCTGTGTAAAAAGTAACTCTGTGATCAAGATATTCAATTACTCCACTATCTTAGAAAAGAGAGCTCATGATCATACTAACAGCATAAGAAACCATTAATTTCTAAGGATTTGGGATAATGGTCTTTACCAAGTACCAGACTATTCATTATAATTTTTTTCAATGATCATGACAGTAGTAATCAATGTAATAGACTACAATTTTGTTTCATGATTGTGAGGATAAGACCACAGTTCTTCTATTGTTATAAATCGAGCCAAAAAACGATCAGGATCTTGTTGCAATCGACCCTAAAAGATTCGGGAAATATTCAGTCTAGTTTGTTTCTGCGCATCGGTTAGCATTCGGGGTATCCAACGCGCGTTCGTGTAAAATGTTAAACTCGAAATCTATGTTTATTTACGAAACCGACAAACCCGAACGACGCTTGTATTGAACTTGTCCCCTTTTACACATTTATATTATTGGTGGGATAATCAATAACAACGCATAGTGTATTATATTTTCCATTTTAGCAAACACGCTACTACAAACCACAAGCAAAGGATTTCTAGTAATATATAACTCAATAGGATACGTATTTTTTAAACACAAGATACTCACAAGACAATCAGATTACTTTTTAGGTATCTCAGAGATATTTAGTTTTATCAGTAACAGTTTACATTTTTAAATTCCAAAAAGTGTATACCGCATTCACACATTTTAAAACATGCTTACATACCTATAAAAAAAAAATATATTATATAACTTTGAAAACGAAAAAAATTTTCAAAATTCACACTATGCATTTAAAATTAAAAATATGTAACAAATGAAATTAATGTGCAAGGTATCTTAAGAAGAGTCACGAAAATATGGTTAAGTTTACTTTAAAACTTTCACAAAGTCGTAGATGAATTCTATTCTCGGCAACACAATGTCCGTCAGTGAACTTATTTGTCAGGTTCTGATTTCTAATTCTTGAAAAGAAAAAATTCCCTCGAAATGTAATATACTTTGAATAAAAACTTTTTTAATATAACGTTTCCTTCAAAAATATAAAGTAACCATTACACGGATGAGTTATTGCTATACAGAAGTATATAAGAGATGATCGCGACACCGTTACAGCTTATTAAAGTCCATTGCTGAACACAAGCATTGGCAAGCGGGTTGGCAACCGCAGTTTTTTTTTTAATTTTAGTCGTTATTAGAAGGACTCTCCTGCCCATTTCCTGATTTGTTTCCCTCTGTGTCCTATTACGACACCCACGTGATGATACGGGGTACGAGTTAGAGATGATGGACTACTAATTATTCCTTTTTGGTATTTCCTCCCATGAATAAATAATTACTGGAAATGAAAAAAAATATGTTAACCAAGGTTACCTTTAACTGTAAACAAAGAAGGTATACATACCATTTTGTTTAATGGAATAGAACTCGACCAGGAAAGGACCACACTCTCACAAAATAACAGCGTTAAATAACAGTTAATGAACAGGAAAAGAAGAAATATGTTTTTGTCTTAAGTGGCTACAAAACATCTACATTTTGATTCTTTATGAAGTATAGAAGTTTAGGTAAGGTAAGGGTAGAGTATGTGCCTGTTTGTCACCCTTGTTCGATACAAAACTGGTGTCACCCCTGAGGACTAAGATGAATTAACTTACAGCATGTAATTACTGATAATATCAGTAATTGATCTTCTGTATATTTTGTTTCTTGTTTTGTTTTGATTAAGGCAAAAGGTAAAATGTTTTTGTTTATTAATATTTAACTTATTTTATTCTAAAAATTATGGCCTTCAGTGTCGCAAAATATCTTTAATTGAAGGCCTATCTTGAATGGAAATTAAAGTATTATGTTTACATAAAAAACTTATTACTCTTTCAAACGGGAATAAAAAATCTTTATAAAACATTTGACGCTTCAGATTAATTTTAAATCGTATTTTAAACATGCCAACATTATTTCCTACCTTTATGCTATCACTTGATAGTATATTCGAGTGCGTACATTCATAAATACTCAATCATAATAAATTCAAAGTCTATAAAATGCCCCAAAAAACTTAAAATGTCTGAATATAAACATTTATGGGCCTGCATATAATATCGTGCATATAATATTTGCCGTGTAGTGGCGGTTAAGAATATCCACTACCCCATACCTTCCCGTGGGTGTCGTAAAAGGCCACAAAGGGATACAGACAGGAGATGGGCAGCAGCATCTTCCTGATAACAGCAAAAATTAGAATAAAAAAACTGCGGTTGCCAACCCGTTCGCCAAGCGTAGCAACTATGGCAAATTACCCCCCATGAGCAATGACAATAATAAACGGCCCCAGTCCCCGGCGGACGCGCTATTCTTGGCTACGGTGGCGACCATGGTAACGGCGGGGCAGGGGGTGCTAAGAATCTCCGGTGGAGGTTCGGTTGCCACCTACGACGACTCGACCTGGCAACATACAACGCACGCACCCTGAGGACTGACGAAAAGATCGTGGAGCTGGAAGAATAGATGGAGGAGTTAAGCTGGCATATTATAGGATTATCCGAAGTCCGAAGAGAGAGGGAGGACACGGTAATCCTCGAATCCGGCAACTTGCTTTATCACCGGGAGGGTGAACATCTGTCCCAAGGAGGTGTCGGATTTATCGTCCACAAGTCTCTCGTTAACAACGTAGTAAAGATTGAGAGTGTGTCGACGAGGGTTGCGTACCTTATACTCAGTATCACCAAACGGTATTCACTGAAGGTCAAACAGGTTTACGCACCAACCTCGGCACACCCCGATGAGGAGGTAGAGGAAATGTGTGAGGATATCTCTAGAGCCATGCATTCCTCCAAAACCCAATATACGGTGTTAATGTGAGACTTCAACGTAAAACTGGGCACAAGAGAGAACGGTGAGCTTAAAGTTGGGAAATTTGAAATAGAGCAACGGAACCCAAGGGGCCAGCAGTTTGCCGACTACATGGAAAAAGAAGGATTCTTTATGATGAACTCTTTCTTCTAGAAGCGGCCCCACAGAAAGTGGACCTGGTCGAGCCCCGACAGTTCGATAAAAAATGAGATTGACTTCATTATGACGACCAGACGACCACTGTTTAGTGATGTCTCCGTGATCGCGAGGGTGAAAACTGGTAGCGATCACAGAATGGTTTAAGGCACACTGAACTTAAGCGTTAAGTTGGAGAGGTCTCGTCTAATGAAGACAACGCTCCGTCCCCCTCGTGCTCTAATCCAAATTCCCGAAACCTTTCAGCTCGAGTTACAAAACCGTTTTCAGTGCCAAGAAGACTGCAATGAAGTTGACGATGTGAATGGCAAGCTCGTGGAAACTGTCCATGCGGTCGGAGCTTAGTCCTGCAAGACCCGCCGCAGACAAACACAAAAACTCTCCGATCACACTCTCATGACTGTTAGACGGGAGATGAAGCTACATTCTTCAACCGATTTGACAGCATACAGGCAACTGAACAAACAGATCTCCAAATGCATGCGGCGAGACTTACGCAACTTCGAAACAGCTTGTATTGAAGAAGCGATCGAGCGGAACCAAGGCTCCAAAGTCTTTGCCAGAGATCTGTCTGCCAGAAAGAGCCAACTGTCAAAGCTGAAGACTGAATGTGGCAGCATCGTTTCCGGGGCACCTGAGATTTTGAGTGAGATTGAGAGGTTCTATGGGCAGCTGTCCACGTCATCGTTGGAGCCACACGCAAGTGTGAGTATCGATCCAAGAGCGAGTTTTATCCAACACTATTCTGAAGATATCCCGGACGTCAGTCTGAGCGAGACTAGAATGGCTCTCCAGCAAATTTAAAAAACGGCAGGGCGCCAGGCGATGATGGAATTATAGCGGAGCTTCTGAAAGCGGGTGGAAGACCGGTACTTGAAGTTCTTCAGAAGCTCTTTAATACCGTCCTCTATGGTGGCGTTACACCGGTGGCGTGGAGCAGAAGTGCGGTGGTCTTGTTCTTCAAAAAAGGCGACAACGCTCTCTTGAAGAACTACAGACCGATTTCCCTTCTGAGCCGCGGTTACCTGCTGTTTTCGAGAGTCATTACGAATCGTCTCGCGCGCAGACTTGACGACTTCCAGCCTCCCGAACAAGCCGGTTTCCAAAAGGGCTTTAGCACCATAGACCAAATACATACCCTTCGGAAAGTTGTACAGAAGTCCGAGGAGCACAATTTGCCACTATATCTGGCGTATGTGGACTATGAGAAAGCCTTTGATTCCCTCGAAATTTGGGCGGTGCTGCAGTTCCTTCAGCGGTGCCAAGTTGACTGTCGGTATATCGAAGTGCTGAAGTGTTTATACAGTAGAGCTACGATGGCTATCCGAGTACAGAACCAGAATACGAAACCTATCCAATTGCAGAGAGGTGTAAGACAGGGTGATGTTATATCCCCGAAACTCTTCACCGCTGCATTGGATGACGTTTTCAAGCTTCTGGACTGGAAAGGATACAGTATTAACATCAATGGCGAGTACATCACTCACCTTCGATTTGCCGACGATATAGTCCTTATGGCAGAATCGCTGGAGGACCTAAGCACCATGCTCAATGACCTCAATAGTGCCTCCCACCGAATAGGTCTTGGATGAACATGGACAAAACAAAGATCATGTTTAATGTTCATGTCACACCTATGCCGGTAGTTGTTGGGAGCACTAAGCTCGAATTTGTTGACGAGAACCATCATCCATTCCACCATGAAGTATCTAGGATTGGTGCTCGACAGCCGATGGGAATTCGGACCCCACTTCCGGCGGCTGGCGCCCAAGCTGATGGGTGCAGCGGGCGCGCTATCAACGTTGCTTCCCAACTTGGGGGGCCCGAGCGCCGCCTGTAGGCGGTTGTACGTGGGAATCGTGCGGTCCATGACCCTGTATGGGGCCCCTGTGTGGGCGATGGACATGACGGCCAGCACTATCGCCATTCTGCGCAAACCGCAGAGGGCGATGGCCGTCAGTGTCGTCCGCGGGTATCGCACGGTTTCCTACGAGGCGGCTTGCGTCCTGGCCGGATCCCCGCCCTGGGACCTAGAGGCGAAAGTACTCGCGTCATTATATCGATGGCGCGAGGAAGAGCGGGCACGGGGCTCGAGGCCGGTGCAGCGGCAGATCGCGCTGCGCCGAGAGGAGCTCCGTCAGGTCTTGGTGGCGGAATGGCGGCAAAGGCTTTTGCGCCCTACCGCCGGCCTCGCTACCGTCGAGGCGATCCGGCCAGTACTCGACGACTGGCTCGGGAGAAGGCACGGCTCCCTGTCGTTTAGGGTGACGCAGGTGCTGTCGGCGCATGGCTGCTTCGGCAAGTACCTGTGCCGCATAGACAGGGAGCCGGACGCTCGGTGCCACCACTGCGTCCATTGCGGGGAGGACACGGCGCAACACACGCTCGCTGAGTGCGTAGCTTGGGAGGAGCAACAGTGGTAGAGCCACGCGGCAGCTTTTGCTGTCGCACGGATGGGCCGGCTCGAACCGGGGTGGTACCACGACCTCACAGAATACCAGCGTGAAGTAGAGGTTTACCTCTGCGTTTCGCTTGGTGAGTGCAGGTGGCCGGAGGCCCTTTTTACTGGAAATGAGGCATTCCATCTTAGTCCTCACGGGTGACAACGCATCTGCATTTTGATTCGCAAACGAGGATAGATGTAGATGTCTATGGGCCGCAGCAACCACTTACCATCAGGTGGACTGTGTGCTCGTTTGTCACCCTTATCCTATAAAAAAAAAAAAAGCAGCGCCGTGTCCTCACAAATAAAGTAGGAGGCGATCTGTCGCTGCCGGCCTTAGTGCGGAAGATGGTCGGTAGCGCAGAGTCGTGGGACGCGGTGGTGTCCTTCTGCGAGGACGTGATGTCGCAGAAGGAAACTGCGGAACGGGAAAGGGACATCTCGACTCCCTTCCTCGGCCGCAGAAGGCGCACCGGGCGCAGGAGAAGGGCGGACAACGCCCTTTTCCGGCCCCCATAAATGGGTCCAGGGGCGAGGGACTTGGGGAAGCCCCCGCCACCCCTATTCGATGGACCCGAAGCGGAGGCGCGCGTGGGTGTCGGCGCGCGCCCCTGAGGCGATACACGGGGTAGTTAAACACCTCACTACCCCGTGCAGGAGACGAGGCCCGGACAGACCGGGCCAGCACTAGTGTGGGGCTGCGGAAGAATTTGGATTCCCGCGGCCCCACGCGCACGTGCGAGGAGACACCGGGGTGGTTTTAGCCGGTAAGAGTCCGGCACGCCCCTCCGCCTTTCCCCAGGCGGAGGTAGTCCATGAGGATTTCCCCCGTAAAAAAAAAAAAAAAAAAAAGGTAAGTCCAACTTCGACCGAGAGGTCAATCGACGGATTCAACTCGGCTGGGCAGCGTTCGGGAAACTACGACACATCTTCTCGTCAGACATACCTCAAACCTTAAAACGAAATTGTACAACCAGTGCGTGTTGCCAGTGATGACTTACGGATCTGAGACGTGGTCCTTCACTGCTGGCCGTATGAGGAAGCTCAAGGTCGCTTAGCGAGCTATGGAGAGGGCTATTCTCGGGGTTTCTCTGCGTGATAAACTTAGAAATGAGTATATCCGCAGTAGAACCAGAGTAACCGACATAGCCCAACGGATTAGTAAGCTGAAGTGGCAGTGGGCTGGCCATATAGCTCGAAGAACCGACAACCGATGGGGAAGTCGATGGATGCAGATGGCTCAGGACCGTGCTTTGTGGCATTCCTTGGGGGAGGCCTATGTTCAGCAGTGGACTTATGAAAGGCTGTAATGATGATGATGATGACATAATATCGAAATAATTGCCTTTTATTGAAATCAAGGGGTTATTTAAACGCTATTTAGACATGAATAACCATTTTGAAATTATTCGTTTGTTTGTATCTCCGAGCTAATCTTTGGAATGTTTGATCCGATTGTAATAAAAATTCACGAACAGATGGAGAACAATGCCAGAAGTGATCTAGTCCTTATTTTATTTGAAAAACTTAAAGATTTCTTTTAATATAGAAAAATAAACAATAATTAAATATATATATATATATATTGAACCTTTCACGGTAAATGTTGATCCAGTGAGAAGTTAGAACAAATATTGATCCACCTATTTTACGTATATACTCAGCTCTGCGTCGCGCAAAATAATATACTTTGATCAATCCTTGATGCGCGTGTGACGTCGGTGGATCTGTGGTTACTAATTTTCAACATACTCGTCAGCGATTTGACCAATATTTGTTGGTCCATCAACGGTCGAAAAAATCATACTGAATACGATTTCTTACATCCAGAATATATTTAACTTATATGCGACATTTACCTAGGCTAAGTGGATCCAGAGCCTAAACTGACAAATAGGTACGCAAACACAAAGCGGCAACGTCGCGTTCTGCGTGTGACAGAGAACTATTTCGTTAGAGTAAGAAGGTAAGAAATATGCGTTAGCTGCTACGTAAATTGCGTTTGAGGATCAAACTTTGGCAAATTTGATTGCGGCAAGACGTTTGCGCGGGTTTTTGTTATCGTGTGAGTGGAGTAAATTTTCCAATCAGAAGATGATGGAGAGTATTTTATTATCTATATTTGATTATCTATTTAGAAACTCGATATTATGTAAGTATTATATTAATGAGTTAATCCGGATGTGATCCCGGCTCAAATGAAGGGGGGCGGAGTAAAGACCGCCTCAGTGGAAACGCACCCCCTCATCCATGATCGACACGTATGATAATAAATAGGTATTCACATAATAATACCTAAGGACTTACCTAACTACCTAGTACCTACCTACCTACCTACCAGTTTTTTTACCACCAAGAGTTGTGATTGTGTTTAGGTAGGTTAAATAACTGTGCTGCCTGCCAGAAGCCGAATCAGAATAATAAAAGTAGATAACCAATAACTATTTAACTGACCTTTTCGCTCTGTGGTTAGTAGCTCTGGATGCGGATCCTGAGGTCGTGGGTTCGATGTCCAAACATGCCAAACATTTGTGTGACGAACACTGATGTTTGCTCTGTGTTTAGGTGTTAAATAACTACCTACTTATCTATGTATTTCTCAGGCCTCCATACCTAGTACAAAAGGTTTCACAGAACACTAAGGGAGATCAGGGACTACTTATGTGTGAAATGTCCAGGATATTTATTTATTTTATTTAAGTACGTAAAAAGACTAAACATAGGTACCATATTTACAAAATTTCAGAAGTTTTGTTTAATGACGTCGCAGCATAAGATGGCGTCTTTGTCCGTCTTTCTGTCCGTCCGTCCGTCTGCCTGTCAAAACCCTTTATCTCGGGAAAGCGTGTAGGTATCGAATTAGAATTAAAATCATATACTCAGGTATACTTACGGCCGTGCATGTTGGTTTTATATGTAAAAATTAATTATAGGGCGGGTGCCCCTAATCCCAGCTATGCCCCTAATTCCAGCTTTTTCGCCTTTTTACTTCGTAAATAAGATTTCTAGTAGTCTTAACTATAAATATTGTCACCTAAAAAATTCTCCGTAATTACATAAAGACTTTTTTAAGTTGTAGCACGAATGGGTCGGCTCGACCGGGGAAGGACCACGCTCTCACAGAATACCAGCATAAAATAGCAGCTTAAAGCTGCTTGCTGTGTTTCGTATGGTGAGTGTAGAGAACCGGATACCCTTTTTACTGGAAATGAGGCATTCCATCTTAGTCCTCACGGGTGACAACGCATCTTTATTTTGTTTGATGTAGACGTCTATGGGCCACAGCAATCACTTACCATGAGGTGCATTGTGTGCTCGTTTGTCACCCTTATCCTATAAAAAAATTTTTTGAACGTATAAAACTTAATTTCCATCTTATGAACATAAGCCCCTAGTATTTATGGTCGCATCAAATTTAGACAACAAAAGAACAAGTAATTATGCGCTTTTACATATTTCATTACACAAGGTTGTGTAATTTGTAAAATTATAATTTCGTTCGTCTTATGAATTTTAATTATCACTGATTAGGAAGGACTTCGGCGTGACTTGCAATCAATGCGTTGCCGTAAGAACTATAATGTACATATTACAATATCTCAAGAGTTACAACATGTTTCGCATTTCTTCTTGTCTCCGTTATTACCTGGTTTTTTCGAGTCATCCTTGCCACTCCAATCAATGCATTGTTCGGCGGCGACTTTGTAGGGCATATATCTAAAAGAGAAAAAGAAAACTATATGGTAACCCATCAGACAACATTTTGGACTGTTATAGACTATTTTTGTAAATTTATACGAAACTATGTCATAGGCTGATTATAGTATTTGTTAATAACTGAACTAATTTACTGTATTCCTCAATTTAAAAAAATAGATAAATAGTATAATGTGGAAGTATTTCGTCTTTTGGACGTTAACATTAAGAAAGAATTACTTAGAAATGGATTTCGAATAATTTGGCATCATAGATGTTTATATAAGTGCTAAATTATGAGAAGTAAAATCAATTAAAGTAACTTTTAAAAAAAATATTAATCAATCAACCTATGGGGAAGCCCGGAGTAAGTTGCAAGATTAAATTAATTGGCATCTTTCGTTTGCATTGTGCAAACAAAAGATGCCAATGCATGCCAATGCATGTCTTAGCACTGATTACAGAAGCTGTTCTGTGGAAGTTATTTTATTCGGTTTTTAATCTTTACTAAACGTTAATGTTTTGCTCTTTTAAATGTTTTAAGTAAAAGTTACAGCCTATATACGCATACGTCCCACTGCTGGGCACAGGCCTCCTCTTATTTCTGAGAGGATTTTAGGGCTAGGGAATGTCCGCCGCGCTGCCCCAATACGTGTTCGAAATATTTTTTCTTATTTCTCAGACATGCAGATTTCCTCAACATGTTTTCCTTCACCGCCGAGCACGTGGTAAATCAGCACTCACAATTGCAATTAAAATTTTAATTGGCGCCGGCGGAGAACGAACCCGGGTTGCTCGCGTACTGTGAAATTTACAGCGAGCGCTTAGCCCCTGAGCTACAACGGCTTTGTGGTTTAAATAATACCTTAAATCTTTAAATTTAGAAAAACCCTTGAAATATATTCCATTTAAAAATAAAAAGATCATTTTAATGGGTTCAGGAGTTTCAAGAAATCAGTGGATATACATAAAAAAACAAGCGCGTCGATTGTCGTGTTTGAAACTCTGCTAAAAAGAATGAAATCAATTTTATTATATAAAATATGCGATATTAAACAATTTGTTGTAATCCTTGTAAAATTATGCTTTTCTTTTAAGATAAGGGTGACAAAAATGCAGATGCGTTGTCACTCGCGAGGATAAAGATGGAATACCTCGTTTCCAGTAAAAAGGGTCTTCGGTTCTCTACACTCACCATACGAAACACAGCAGCGTTAAGCTGCTATTTTACGTTGGTATTCTGAGAGAGCGTGGTCCTTCCCCGGTCGAGCCGACCCATTCGTGCTACAACTATACCAGTAATACAGCTGCAGCATGGCTATACCACGTTAAAAACGCTTACTTTACATTATCTCATATATAGGCTTTTTGATTTGTATGAATATGACTATAGACATAATAATGCAGTTATTGTTGTTTAAATTTACAAGTTCCTTATTTTCTTTTAGCGGAAATTAATGGGGCTGTAACTAGATATACGAAATGTATGGAGTGCACAATGTCAGCCGTCAGGCTGTTATTTATTTATTATTTGTATATGCTGTTATTATTTGGTGTAATGTACCTAATAAGAAGTATGTACCTAATTTCAGCGTCGTTATATAAATCAGGGCTGTCATAAACTGGAATAAATACCATTAATTAGATCATAACTTATTTTATACCTAAGGGAGTTATGATCAATTCGGCTGTTTTAAAATTGGTTTTAGATTTTAAAGTTTAGCAAAAGATGTACTAGTTTTTCTCTCTGACATTCGATGTATATTAAGAACACCTTATGTAAGTATTCAATTATTTTTTGAGAAAGAAGAAAAAACAAGCAATAAATATAGTATATACAAACAAAAACCATAACTTAATAATACTAATTATAACTTAGAAAATAAATGAAAAACTCATGACAAGGAATGTGGTTTAGGACCAGGCTTTGCGGCAGTCTATCTAGGAGGATGTTCAGTACTGGATTTGTGTAAGGTTGTAATGATGATGATGATTAAAAAATTTGGATGATTAAACTATTAGAAATCGATGTACTACATAATATTTTATCATAATTTGTTTTAATTTATTGAACTGCTTTAAACTAAAACACAGTAAGTTAAGTACCTAGTAAAACATTAAAATAAAATAATGTTGTCGTCTGCCTTAATACATATTCCATGCTTATGACATTCATAATTCAAAATTAAGAATTGTTACGAATTTATTTCTGTGTCCCTAAAACTTACCTACAATAGGTACCTACCAAAAACTCAAAGGCTTAGGTCTATGCTATGCTGGAATTAGGTATAGAAAAGGACGACATTCGGTTGTTCAGGGTGGCTGGAATTTGAGCCATAACGCCTAATAATATGATAGTAAATAAATATTTATTACATTTGTCCATAAATAACCTATCGATTAAAATAAATGTTTAAAAATATTGTGCCTTAATTAAAATAGCAGGAATTTTTAAAGTTGAAATTGACACTAAAAGGCTGGTAATAGGGGCATCCACCCTATCTAATAAAATAATATGCAAGGTTGTTTTGATGTAAAACCTATTATAAGTAATTGAATAACCAACCTCTTTTCTATTGTAAAAAGAAATAAATTCCCCCCCCCCCCCATCAACATGGTAGCGGAATTACACAAAAGACTACCCCAGGAGGGTACCAGTACCCCTGGAGAATCCCTCGCTGAGCATCCACGACCATGTTATTCTAATCCTGAGCGTGGGTGCTCAGGCTGCCCCGCGTATTCTGGGGGGGGCAAAATTCCGCTCAAAAACATAACTGCTCGGGGCAAACTGAGCAATATGATAGTAAATAAATATTTATTACATTTGTCCATAAATAACCTATCGATTAAAATAAATGTTTAAAAATATTGTGCCTTAATTAAAATAGCAGGAATTTTTAAAGTTGAAATTGACACTAAAAGGCTGGTAATAGGGGCATCCACCCTATCTAATAAAATAATATGCAAGGTTGTTTTGATGTAAAACCTATTATAAGTAATTGAATAACCAACCTCTTTTCTATTGTAAAAAGAAATAAACATATTCTTTTCACATTGCTTTTGCGGAACAAGCCAACGTGCTATAAGCAGGCCTCTGTTAGAAATGAGTCCGATATCATGTCACATGTTAAAATCATCGATATTTTGAAATCATTTCATCGTGCAATGAGAACGACAAAATCATCAATATAAATCATTACTCGAATCCGTATTCCGTATCGCTTGGGCACTGTGGTTCGAATTGCGACGTTGTGACTTTAGCAAGACTGCGCGATCGCATGACTGGGCACACGGAACGGCAACAATGCTTTCACTTCGTTGTTTAAGTTTGCGCGCGAACTCGAGAAGTGCCTAGCGCATTTATTTACTGAATCGTTGTTTTGATTAGACAAGAACGACCATCCTTACCTAGTTTAATTTTATGCATACGAAGTACGTAGTGTCAGTAGTGTAATGTGTTAATTGACGTGTGACAAGAACGTCAGATTGCCATGAAATACTCAATAGTTTTAATTATTAAACATCACAAATGGAAACGTATTGAAGATTTCGATGATTATAAATATTGATTTATAATCATGGAAATCTCATGGCAGTGTATATAGGTATTGACCTATATATACTGCCATGAAAGTCTCGAAATAAAAAAAATAATTTCGCGGGCTAACAGAAAATCGATTCATGCCTAATGCCTACCACTAAATAACTAATGATAAAGTCACTCGGGCATTAAACCTTTCTCCTATCATTTCAGTATCTACTCATTAGTCATTACTCATAATTGAAGTGCCGTGATCTTATACTCAAATAAAAATCATTGATGATTTGGTCATTGTTCCCTTATCGATATTTTTTGTCATTGTCATGCAGTCATTGATACAGAAACATTATCACTCAGCCCATCTCCAGCCTCTGTCACTCTTGCTACTTGCGTGAAATAATTACCAGCAATCGCGAGGCGCCCCCGGGATAGAACGCAGTCGGGGGTCGGGGCTAGCGCGTTCTAGGCGATTAAATGTTAAAGTTTTATAACGCTGTTTACGTAAATAGTTTTATGTAAATACTTGTTGAAATAATATAAAATAGATAGTATACTTAATTGTAAGATACAATAGTTGAAGAAGTAGAGCCACGCAACAGTTTACGCTGTTGCACGTATGGGCCGGCTCGAGCCGGGGTGGTACCACGACCTCACAGAAAACCGGCGTGAAGTAGAAGCTTTGCTTCTGCGTTTCGTCTGGTGAGTGCAGGTGGCCGGAGGCCCAATTCCCCCCCCCCCCCCCATCAACATGGTAGCGGAATTACACAAAAGACTACCCCAGGAGGGTACCAGTACCCCTGGAGAATCCCTCGCTGAGCATCCACGACCATGTTATTCTAATCCTGAGCGTGGGTGCTCAGGCTGCCCCGCGTATTCTGGGGGGGGCAAAATTCCGCTCAAAAACATAACTGCTCGGGGCAAATTGAGCAACAATACCAAGGCGACCCCTGCCACGCTATCCGTGAATTTCTACAACATCAGGGGACTTCACTCTAACCTAAACGCCGTCGATATTTCGTATCTCTCCTACCCGGGGTACAAATTGGAGCACTCCTTTGTGCCTCGGGCTGGAGTTTGCGTGTATGTCAGAGAGGACATCTGTTCTCGACGCCTCGGCAGTCTTGAAGGTTCGGACCTGTCCATCCTTTGGCTACGCGTAGACAGCGACGACCATCTGCGCGTCTACGGGTGCCTCTATAGGTCCCATAGCGGTAATGCCGAAACAGACCGACTCATCGACCACGTCCAAATGGCTACAGATTCCTTGCTACAACAGGTCCCATCCGCAGAGATCGTGATCCTTGGCGATTTTAACGCCCACAATGCCGAATGGCTCGGTTCACGTTTAACCGATCATGCGGGGAGATCTGTTTATGACTTTGCCTTGGCATATAGTCTGACACAACTGGTTACTTCGCCTACGCGGATTCCAGATCTGGAGGATCATACACCTTCCCTGTTGGACCTTCTGCTGACCTCTCATCCGGACGGATATCAGGTTTCCGTCGATGCCCCTCTCGGCTCTTCGGACCACTGTCTGATCCGGAGTGTGGTGCCACTCACGCTACCTTCGCGGTTGCGTTCTGCAGGTTGCCGCCGTGTTTGGCATTACAGGTCGGCGGATTGGGACGGAATGCGGTCTTTCTTTGCATTCTACCCATGGGGGCGGGTTTGCTTCTCGCCGGATGATCCCAGCGCTGTTGCTGACTCTGTCACTGATGTGGTGCTACAGGGAATGGAACTATTTATTCCATCATCTGTGGTACCCATCGGAGGCAGATCTCAGCCTTGGTTTGGTCGCTCCTGTAAAACTGCATTACGCAGTAAGCAGGAGTGTTATCAAGCCTGGGCTGCGGCTTCGGCGACTCGGGATGTAAACACCAGCATACTTAAAAAGAAGTATAACTTCGCCTCCAGGTCCTTAAAAAGAGTTATTGCCAAGGCAAAGTCAGAGCACATAGGCAGAATTGGCGAGAAACTAGTTCGCCTTCCTTCGGGAACCCGTGCATTCTGGTCTCTCGCCAAGGTTGTCCAAGGGAATTTCTGTAAGCCATCACTACCATCTTTGCACAGGGAGGACGACTCACTGGCCCATGACGCAAAAGACAAAGCCGACCTTTTAGGCTCCCTTTTTGCGTCCAACTCGACTCTTGATGACGGGGGGAAAACACCGCCGACCATCCCGCGGTGTGAGTGCTCCATGCCGGATGTGCTGTTCTCACAGCGCTCGGTTCGCAAAGCACTTCTCTCCCTGGACATCCAGAAGTCGAGTGGGCATGACGGAATCCCCCCAATTGTGCTGAGGACGTGTGCTCCGGAGTTGGCACCGATCCTAACGCGTCTTTTCCGATACTCCTACTCCCAAGGCGTAGTCCCGAATTCATGGAAGACAGCTTTTGTCCACCCGATCCCTAAAAAAGGCGACCGCTCAGACCCGTCCAACTATAGGCCTATCGCGATCACCTCCTTGTTCTCCAAATTAATGGAATCCATTGTTAACTGCCAGCTCATCCGGTACCTTGAGGATCACCAGCTGATTAGTGACCGCCAGTACGGTTTTCGTCGGGGTCGATCAGCTGGTGATCTTCTGGTCTACCTGACCCATAGATGGGCTGAGGCAGTAGAGTCCAAGGGGGAGGCGTTGGCCGTTAGTTTGGACATTGCGAAGGCCTTCGATCGGGTTTGGCACAAAGCGCTTCTTTCGAAGCTCCCTTCCTATGGGCTTCCCGAGAAATTGTGCAATTGGATCACCAGCTTCCTTGTAGATCGGAGCATCAAGGTCGTTGTAGACGGTGCATGTTCTGACTGCAAGCCTATTAACGCTGGTGTTCCACAAGGCTGTGTGCTATCACCAACGCTGTTTCTTCTGCATATCAATGATATGTTGCTAACTGGTAACATTCATTGCTATGCGGATGACAGCACTGGTGATGCTCTATACACCGGCCGTGCTAATATTTCTCGGGAAAACGTCTCCGAGTACCGGAATAAACTTGTGTCTGAAGTCGAGTCTTTGCTGGACAAAGTCTCGGACTGGGGGCGACTAAATCTAGTCCAGTTTAATCCTCAGAATACACAAGTTTGCGCGTTTACCGCTAAAAAGAACCCCTTTGTCGTATCTCCTCAGTTTCAAGGCACTCCCCTAGTTGCCTCAGCCAATATCGAAATCCTTGGCGTCGACATATCGAGTGACGTGCAGTTTCGTGGTCACTTGGAAGAGAAGGCCAAATTAGCCTCTAAAAAGCTTGGCGAGCTCAGCAGAGCGGGACAGTATTTCATGCCGGCATACCGCCTGCAACTTTACAAGGCGCAGGTTAGGCCTCACATGGAATACTGTTCCCATCTCTGGGCAGGGGCTCCCCAGTGCCTGCTCCTTCCACTTGACCGCATCCAGCGCAGAGCGGCTCGAATCGTCAACGACCGAGCCCTTCCCGATCGGCTCGATTCATTGGCACTGCGAAGAGATGTTGCATCTCTTTGCATTTTCTTTCGCATCTACCATGGGGAGTGCTCTGAGGAATTGTTCGGATTAATCCCAGCCGCCAAATTTCACGAACGCACATCGCGGCAGAACTCCCGATACCATCCACACCATCTGGATGATTGGCGGTCCACCACTGTGCGATTTAGAAGATGTTTTTTTCCTCGCACGACTTCCTTGTGGAATCGATTACCATCAGCGATTTTTCCGGACCGATACGACTTAGGGACCTTCAAGAAAAGAGCGTACTCCTTTTTAAAAGGCCGGCAACGCATCTGCAATTCCTTCCCTGGTGTTGCAGTTGTTCATGGGCGGCGGTAGTCACTTACCATCAGGTGAGCCGCATGCTCGTTTGCCCCTTCTCCTATAAAAAAAAAAGTAATTTAAGAATAATATATACCTATGTAGGTATATTACCTATCTAGGTATTTCATAAATTATAATGGCAAAACGTCATTCCTACTATAATTGTTGCGGGGATGGATGCTTAATGAGCAAACAAAAGGATTCAGATAATACCTACCTATATCATTTTTTAAGTTACGGAAGGATAATGAAAGGTGAATTTATTTAATTTTTTATTAGATAGGTACTTATAGCGAAAAAAGAATGAAGTAATAATTTAACTACAGAAGTGATACCTAAGTACTTTATAACAAAATTGAATTGAAATTTACTTCACTACCCAAGTACCTACTTACATACTATACTTGTCTTTTGTAATTAAAATATTTTAAGTTATAATAACACAAAATACTGAAATTAAAACTGTTTAGAAGATTTTTAACTAAGTAGAATACGATTACATTTCTTTAAGGAATCATAATTCGTGTTTTTTTTTGTTGTTTACTCTATCTACCTATTTCTTACGAGACAAGCATCGCGTTTCCCGACGAATGGCCTTGCAAATTGCATGTGTTGGGCATCACAGAACTCACATAATAGCGGAAATATGGTCGATCATAGTCAGAATAGGTAACTTTACCTAAGTAACTTACCATTTCACAATGTATTGTTTACTATTTATTAACAGCCCATAGTAACTACGGAAAGTAATATGGTAATGTACATCATATATTTTTTATTCTGGACCGCATTTTTGACAAGCGTTTGTATGAAAATGCTGTGTTCCGCGCCCGCTCAGCGGTGAGCTCCGCCTGTACATAAATGAGCCCTAAGGTATGATCTAGACCGGGCGCGCCGCATGGAATCGCACAGAACAATTACAAAAGGAGATTCAAACATGTCGATACGAATTAACCCTACCCGGTTACCATAATACTTTATAGTTCATAAATCAAATGCTGAAATTATTTATTAAGTAGTGAGTTGTGACATAAAAGTACCTATAAGTCAAGTTGCAACAAGGTTGCAATGTTATTATGTTTTTATAATTAATATTTTTTTAATTTTATTTGTGGTTATTGTTTTGATTATTTAATTGTGAGGACTAAGTAAGTCAGGTTGAAATGTTATTGATTATGTTTCTTTAAAGTATATTTTTGAATCTTGTTTGAGATTATTGTTTTTTTTATAAGATAAGGGTGACAAACGAGCACACAGTACACCTGATGGTAAACGGTTGCTGTGGCCCATAAACATCTACATGTAAATCAAAATGCAGATGCGTTGTCACCCGTGAGGACTAAGATGGAATGCCTCGTTTACAGCGTTAAGGTGCTATTTTAAGCTGGTATTTTGTGAGTGTGTGGTCCTTCCCCGGTCGAGCCGACCCATTCGTGCTACAACTATACCAGTAATACAGCTGCAGCATGGCTCTATAATGTAAAAATTTGGTTTATTCTGTTTTTATTCTGTTTTTAAATGTGTGTTTTGTTTTTGTATTTAATTGTTTAATTCTAGTGACTAGCGACTTAATAAGTAGTTCAGGTTGCAATGTTATCAATTATTATGTTTTTTTATATATATTTTTAGTTTTGTTTGTGATTATTATTTTGATATAGTGAAACAGTGTTTTTGTTTTTAAAGTGCTTTAAATTAAAAAAAATTAAAACACTTCGAAATATTTTACACAGATTTTTATTATTTATAGTTAAAAATCTAAATGCCGATTTTCATATGTCTAACTTCAAAAATATAGGACTCATATAACCTTTCAAACCGCATTTCACCCCCTTATATTTATATACACAACATCTAACGTAAATAACGCACATCCTCAGACACCCCAATAGTATATTATGTTATAATCATAATACATACACTGAATTCTTAGTTAAACATGTTTATGCATTGATTATTTATTATTATTAACAATTTCATTGGTGCCGGCGGGGATCTAACCCGGATCTGCATGTCTGAGAAATTAAAAAATATATATATTTAGTAATGCCGGATTTCCATGCTTTCCAAGCCTCGGCAAACGTCTTCAAGCCCCAAGCGTCCACAAATCTCGTTTGGCGTTTAGAAGTCGTTTCCATGCTTGTGAATGCGTCAGTGTGCTACGTAAACTCAAGCATGGCGGAAACCGAACTTATGTCGGCTATTGCCTTTAGTTTAACATACTTTTATTTGAAAAAAAAGCAAAGTAATACAAAAACAAGGAATTTTTGGCTTTTAATTCTTTTACTGGCTTTCCCGTTAACTCGGCAAGACGACTTCCCAGCATTTGCAACTTTCTTTTTATTTTTATGATTAACGTCTTTGGGGTTCCAGATAGACGATTCGGTCTGGTAATATTCCAGAAACGATAAACTCTCTTCGTTCGACCAGTCACTCATTTTAAACAAAGAACTAAACATGCGCTTGTCGCGAAATCACAATTTCTACTAAACGCGCACCAACGTGTGAATGCGTTGCAAGCGCTTGCCGCAAGCGCCCTATGATCTGTGTCCAAAAACCGACACTAGCCCGGATCGGTGACAAGCGTCCACAAGCTCACGCAAGCCAAGCCAAACGCCCTCTTTACACACTTGTGCTTGTGGATGCTTGCCGAGACTTGGCAAGCGTGGAAACCCGGCATAAAGTTCACCAACACGCATTGGGGCAGCACGGCGGACATTTCCTTGCCTTAAAACCCTCTCAGAAATTAGAGGAGGCCTGTGCCCAGCAGTGGGACGTATATAGACTTTACTTTCTTTTACTTTTATAATTATATTATATTACAGACGAAATTTTAAATAAAAATAAAAAATAAGCAACCGACAACCTCCTAGGTTGACCTGCGAGATGTCAGTCTAACAAAACAAAACAGCCCAGAAAAACAGACTTTCCAACTGATATCTAAGAACAAA
Source organism: Parnassius glacialis (assembly GCA_033319125.1). Taxonomy (NCBI): domain Eukaryota; kingdom Metazoa; phylum Arthropoda; class Insecta; order Lepidoptera; family Papilionidae; genus Parnassius; species Parnassius glacialis. The sequence goes on along the minus strand of JAVANC010000003.1, from coordinate 16,652,555 downwards.
AAGTTTGTTTCGTTACCTATAGTAGGTACTGTTTTCTCGCAAATGTGTTGAAAAACGTTGTATGACACACATGCGTAAATTGGGATTAGATTCGTCTACGAGTTTGTAAAAACCAACTTTCCACATAGTATCATAAGTACCTAACTATTTTTCTGTGTATTAGGAATAATTTATTTTGAGCTATAGAGGCGGTAATTACAAACCACAGACGTAAAAGGAAACAATGTCAGTAATTGTGTAATTAATTTAGTAATAATAATTTAATTACAAAACTTATATTTTCATTTTTAAACGTATTTATAAAAATAATTAAAATGTGATAAATAAATTGCACCAATTTCATTGGTGCCGGCGGGGATCGAACCCGGTTTCATCGCGTAATGTGATACTTACAACGAGCGCTAAACATCTGAACTACCACGGCTCTCAATGAACATCTTATAAATAAATAAATAATCAATAAAGATTTACAAAACAGTTTAATTATTTATTCGTCGACTTTTGCGGCGGACAAACTAGGTATATTATGTAGGATTATCATAGATACCATTTTTAAGCGAATAAATGATATTATTATTATTATTATTATTATTATTACCTACTGTTACTTTACCTACAACCTACAATACAACAAACTGTCACAAATCATTGCTGCGTCGTGGACACTAAAATGTAAACTTTAGGTAGGTACGTCGGTACTAAGAAAACAATCTGGATGGGTCACTTGTCTTGATAAAAACCTGTGTTTACGTTTAGTGATATTGAGTATACAACACAAACACACACAAACACTCACGCCTGTCACTCAGAGGGGTAGGCAGAGACTACGGACTTCCATTTGGCGCGATCCTGACACACCTCTCTCGCCTCCTTTACATCCATATATCTACGCATACACGCTCGTCGGTTAAGGGTACTCCTAATCTGGCCCATTTTCAATGTATCGCCGATTTGGTCGATAAATCTTCGTCTAGGGCGTCCCTTCCTGACTCTGCCGTTCACTCCTGAAACATAAATTTACTTTGTCACTCTTTCCTCGTTCATTCTTTCTACATGTCCAAACCACCGAAGCATTCCTTCTTTAATCTTGTTCATAACGTCATCTTGCAAACCACACTTTTTTCTCACCCTGTCATTCAGATTCAGCCCTAGCATACTCCTTAATGACCGCATTTCTACAGCATTTATTCTATTCTCATGCTTCTTCTGCCAGACCCAACTTTCACTACCATAAATTAAAGTAGGGACTAACACAGCACTATGAATTGCCATACGTACCTTCTTTGACACATTCTGACAACACGTAACATAATTAACGCACTTTGTGAAAGTAGTTTGTTCAGAATCGTTTACTGAATCGGTTTCTATCATTTTTAATATAGGTAATTTTTTTATCCCAAAAATAATTGAAACTACGTAATTTACACTTACGCCTAAACCTGTACAGTCAAAACAAACTGAAATGGACCGTAACTCAAGGCAATAAGACTTTTAAAAGTGAGTTTTACTTGTATTAATACAAATTCCGTCATACAATACAAAATAAAGAAAATAGAACCTTATTTCAAGTATGTTAAAGTCTTTACAAATACAGAGTTTGGAGTGCCTTATAAAGGTCGCGGCGGCCAGGCCACTGACCTCCCAGATCAGCTGATTTGACGCCTCTTGACTTTTTTAATGGGGATGTATTAAATCATTAGTTTACTTTAGTGAGCCAACAAGTGCCGAGGACCTAAAAATAGTAATTCTATGAGTGAACGATTTTAGAATTGTGAAAAATGACACTGAATTGCTTTCTAAATTATTTTCTTTCTTTTTTAAAAAGTAACCTCCACACTAGGATTTTCTCTTGTATTGTGGGGGCAGTGTATAAACATAAATTGCACAAGGTCAAACATCCAGACCCGGAACAATTATTTGTAGGCCATACAAATATTGTTCCGTGCGGGATTCGAGCCCGCGGTCCTTAGCGCTGCAACTCAATTGCTAAGCCACTGCGTCACGGAGCCGTTGTGGTTTAAATACAACGTTGAATGAGAGTTTAGGCTATCAGTAAGTTAAATATTTGATTCTTAAAATTATTGTAATCTTGATTCACATCTTTTAAACACGCCGTCTTTGAATTATGTTAGTTTTAGCAGTTCATTATTATTTACAAATACAATTAAAATGTTATGCAAATTCAAAAAAAAACTAGCAAGTACCTACACCTAGCGTTCGTGGTTTTGTACGGTGACCACAACATTCTTCCGGAATTAGTATAACTAATTTAATAAATAATCAATGCATAAACCTGTTTTACTAAGAATATAATAATAATTAAAAATAATGTATTATGATTATAACATAATATACTAATTGGGGTGTCTGAGGATGTGCGTTAATTACGTTAGATTTTGTACATAAAAAAAGTAAGAACACAGGTTAGTAAGTATTTTAGAAAACAATTTATAGATAGGCTGAATTAATTATAATTATTATCTAAACATTATAAATGCGAAAGTTTGGATGTTTGGATGGATGGATGAATGGATGTACGTTACTCAATCACGCCAGAACGGTTGAAGGGATCTGGATGATATTTTGCTCAGAGATAGGTTTATATAACACATATGATACCGTTTATTCAGGTATTTCGTTTCTGTTGCATAATTTTGGAGTTACATGCGTTCGAAGTCGCTGGCAACAGCTAGTACGGACATAAACTGCGATGACTGTTCAAGTTCATGTGTCGGCGTCGTGAACTCTTGTGTGATCGCTGCATGAACACCCGGGGAAAACTCAACTTCCCTCTCCAATGAGTCATATATGACTCACAGGAACGTATTAGAATAAGTTCATGAGTCACAGGTGACTCATTTCTTAATACAACTTAAGGCACATTTGTTGGTATGAACGTGACGTGATATTGTTTTAAATCATACGTGGACGTATAGTAAAAAACCTATTGTTTATAATAATAAAAGAAAACTTCGCATTTTTTTTAAAGTTGTCATTTAATAACTACAATAAACTTGCTATAAATAAAACTCAAATACTGAAAGTGAGGATTTTATTCAAAGAAAATATTATAAAATCAAGCATGTTTCTCATTATAACATTCTAAACTGAATGCCTTTTCACACCTTTTGCACGCAATGTGTACTTGCTTAGCGTTTCTAGCCAATAATCCTTCATTTTTCAATTTGACATAGCAGTGCATCTATTTCGTACGAGTTTATTGCTTGCTTGAAGAAGCAATTGAAGATCTTGGAAAGCTACAGGAGATTGAAGATCTTTGAGGAAGATTACTTTCTGTGGTCGATGCTGCAGGTCCAAGGAAATGTAGAACTAGATGTTCTTGGACTTCTAAAATTATTATATAAAATTATTATAATAAATTATATAATAGTTCGATTCTATAACTATCGATTTTGTAAATGCATCCTTAATTCTAGTGACTAGCGACTAATAAGTAAGTCAGGTTGCAATGTTATTGATTACTCTATGTTTCTTTGATAGATATTTTAGTTTTGTTTGTGATTATTATTTTGATATAGTGAAGCAGTGTTTTTGTTTTTCAAGTCCACCTTAGACAATATCGTCGCTGCCAACCGCCAAAGAAACGAAACGGCAACGTCGCGGATTTTTTCAGCCAATCCGATCGTTTCATGTGCTCTGATTGGCTCATTTAAATCGGATCAACATATTGCGTAACTATCGCAAGGTGGATTTGTATATCAGATCAACTTCGGGGAACGCTAGTAAGTAGTCCCGTGAGTGTAGATGTTGATCCTGTCGGAGCAACATTAGTTACCAGAGATGCATATTGGATCAAGAAAAGGCGTCGGATCAACATACATTTTCGGATCAACAAAGAACTCGCGTGAAGTCGCGTCTGATCAACATTTACCGTGAAGAGATCTCTATATATATATATATATATATATATATATATATATATATATATATATATATAAGCCCTTGTTAATTATTTTAAATCTTAATGACGCTACGTTAATAGATCCTACCCAGCAGAAGCCGGGGCGGGTCGCTAGTAAATAAAATTTAAAATTATATGACGTGTTTCAAATCTCTTTATTACCTGAAGCAAATTAGTGGTGTGTGATTTCTTTTTTTATAAGTAGGTACTTATCTATTTTGTGACACAGCAGTGAGATTACCTGTAACAAAAAGCGCTGTAAATAATTGTGAATATTTGTGAGCCCAATATGTTAATAAAACAATGCAAATTAAAACTAAACCCAAGCATACCACTGCAAGACTTCAAGACACAGTAAGTTCATTCTGCGTAGATCCGACCAAAATTAATAATTAAAAAAACTGAAGGTACTCCGGGCTAAAACTGACATCGAGACGTTAATCACCTCAGTCACGCGTGACCATGGGTGCTGTAAAGCACCCGAAACGTCGTGAATTAATAAAAATAAGTTAGTTAAACGCGATATAATCCGTAAAATTAGTTTTATTTAATGTGTAGTGTTCGCGTAAATATAAGAAATCATTATGTAGAACAACGCTTCTTGTTTTTGTATTTCACTTTTTTATTGGTTTGTTGAAGTCAAAGTGAGCATTCAATAAAAAAAAAATAAGTTCGGTTAAAAAGCAAAAACTATTATGCATTAAAGTCCTGAATTCAGAATGTAAAATTATTTTATTATTTTAATTTCTTTGAAGCCGGCTTTTACTCTTTATTAAAAGTATTGTTTTACTCTAGTGGACTAAGGTATATCATAATCTCACCGTCTTCTAAATAGTTAAATTAAAAAGTTCATTCCTTATTTTGCCATGGATGGAACTGTAACATACAAAGAACAATACAGTCAAATTTTAAATCTCCAAGGCGTAAGATTTTTTCCGCGGTCACACATTATAATTTAATGTTCACCCAGACGAAAACTTTATCGGAAGGAACTACGACGTGGTAGAGCCATGCCGCACCTATATTATGGTTGTCGGCTTGACTGGGGTAGAACCACGCTCTCACAAAATATAAACGTAAAACAGCAGCTCAGTACTGCTTGTGTTTCAAATGTTGAGTCTAGAGAACCAGAGCCTCATTTTACTGAAAATAAGGCATTCTAATTTAGTCCTCGGGAGTGGTAACGCATCTGCATTTTGATTCTTAATCGAGGATAGATGTATGTTTTTTTTAATAGGATAAAGGTGACAAACGAGCACACAGTCCACCTGATGGTAAGTGGTTGCTGCGGCCCATAGACATCTACATCTATCCTCTATTACAAATCAAAATGTAGATGCGTTGTCACCTGTGAGGACTAAAATGGAATGCCTCATTTCCAGTAAAAAGGGCCTCCGGCCACCTGCACTCACCAAGCGAAACGCAGAGGTAAACCTCTACTTCACGCTGGTTTTCTGTGAGATCGTGGTACCACCCCGGTTCGAGCCGGCCCATCCGTACGACAGCAAAAGTTGCCGCATGGCTCTACCACTGTTAAAAATATGTATATGTCAATGGTCCACAGCATACATTTACCATCGGGTGGACTGTGTGCTCATTTGTCACAAAAATAAAACGAATAATATAAGTATAGCTTGTGTAAGCTATTGTATTATCACCAATAAAAAACATCATTCACACCCAACTTTTCATCCCTAAGCGTTATTCGAGATAAATGCCACGACAAATGAACCACGAACATAAAGACAATTTGTGACAGATAAATCTGATGCCAGTAAAAAACGTCCAAGACATTCCGACTAAAATGAATGAAACATGGCTATATAACTATGAATCCGAAACAAAGCGATATTTGACTGCATTCTCATCATCATCATTACAGCCCTTCACAAGTCCACTGCTGAACATAGGCCTCCCCGAAGGAATCAAACCTCCCACAAAGCACGGTCCTGAGCCACCTGCATCCATCGACTTCCTGCATGTCTTGCCAGGTCATCACTCCATCTAGTGGGGGGCGCCCTACACTTCGTCCGCCGGTACGAGGCTACCACTCGATGAAATTTTTACCCCATCGGTTATCGGTTCTTCGAGCTATATGTCTGGCCCATTGCCAATTCAGCTTATCAATCTGTTGGACTATGTCGGTCACTCTGTTTCTACTGCGGATATCCAAAGAAGAATGGCCAAATTTCTATAGGAGCTGGACTTAACTTTTATTTTTCATGTCCCAAATCAAACTATAGCTAGATTGGTCTGTTTTTATGTTGTAAACACCATCCCGATTGAAAATCATATCTAAATAGCCACAATTTTTTAAAATAACGTCAAAAATACTTTTGAGGTTAGCATCACATGTAATCTTCTTCAGTGATCTAAAATGAGAATTAGATTTGTATTATGATGTTCAATTGTGTGTGGTGATTTATATTAGTGTAATAAAATAAGTAGGTGTATAAATATGTACAATTATTGACGAATTCCACTCGCGGATCTTAGAAATTACTCTGGTATCAAACTCAAAAACGAGATGGCGGCGAAGTGTGTCAACGTATATGTTACTATTAATACATAGCACTCGCAGGGCTAGTTGTCGTTGTTATGTAGCTGTAGTCTGCATGATGTCTCTTACAAATATGCAAGATGCAAAATCGGTGTCCAGAAATCAAAAGCAAAGAATAATCGTTACAAGTGGTAGTTATCAGTCCGTAAAACAATGCCGAGTTCAAAACAACAGAAGGAAATCTAAAATAGTAGAGTACGTATCACAATCCACAACAACGAATGAAGCAAATAAGATATATATAGATATGTAGATGATTGCCGGGTGACAATCAATGTCGCTCGATGACCACAGATTATGTAACTTGACTATGAAAAATGATGTTCCGTTGTACGTAATTGAACAAAACGCTTAGCTTACTATGAAGTTACATAATCGTTTTTATGACATGAATCCAGTAAATAATAAATAAGTATATTAGTTGATTTGATGCCTACATACTAATTGAATTGAATTACAATTAACAACTATTTAGAAAAAGGTGAATATTATTATTCTTTGAATACAATTTCCTGTCATACGTGAAATATGTCGTCATTAGATGCGTTCCAGTGCGTTCAGAAACCATTATTTTAAATAATTTCGGAACAGTTACAAAAACAAAAATAAAAGGGTAACTTTTTTTGTGGTTACTTAGAGAGCTATTTTTTGTGTTATTTAAGACCTTAAAAAATAAGGATATTTTTCATAAATATGGCATATAGTGACGCCATCGTTTCATCATCTGGTACGATTTGGCCAACCTCCTTTCTAAGTTTATCACGCACAGAAACCCAGAGCATAGCCCTTTCCAGAGCTCGCTGAGCAACCTTGAGGTTCCTCATATGGCCAGTAATGACGGACCTCGTTTCAGTTTCATAGGTCATCACTGGCAACACGCATTGGTTGCACAGTCTAATTTTTAAGTGTTGAGGTATACTTGACGAGAAGATATGCCGCAATTTCCCGAACGTTGCCCAGCCGAGTTGAATCCGACGATTGACCTCTCGATCGAAGTTGGATTTGGATGGCCCTAGTCAGACCATTTGTCCCAGGTAAACATAGTCGTCAACAATTTCGAGCTTAGTGTCCCCAACAACTACCGGCATAAACGTGACATGGACGTTACACATGACTTTTGTTTTGCCCATGTTCATCTTAAGACCTATCCGTTGGGAGACACTATTGAGGTCATTGAGCATAGTGCCTAGATCCTCCAGCGATTTTGCCATAAGGACTATATCGTCAGCAATTTAACAGCATGGTGCTTTGAAAATAAGCAAACTCTTACGAAATGTCACCGTGCACAAAGCACACTTAAAAACTGGGTCGCCTCATTATCTCCAAAAAGTTTCACACTGTTATCGTGGTAATAGATGATCAATGAACGATCAACTCTGAGTGCCATGTGATAGTTTGTGTCCAACTGTATAATTAGCTTGGTGTGGCAAGCCACCAAAGTAGGAATTCCGGCGCTTTCTCAGACACCATGGTAACATTTTGTCGCAAATATCTGCCATAACTTTTGATATTTAATTTAAAGTTGTGTACAAGATGCCTTGTAATTTTAACTAAATCAAAGACAAATTAAAAGAAAAGAGTTTTGACAGCGCTGCAGATAAATTGACTGCTTATAATTTCAAGATGTCTAGAGAAAATACCCTTCATATTTTCCAAGAGGCTTAAATGTATGAAAAACTGTAAACGTGCTCAAGTTTAATACTTTAGAAATTAATTCGTGAACACCTTTTAAAACAATATCTTGTTTCATGATAAGAATGATTTCATGTTATGTTATATATATAACACGTTATGTATATATATATATATATATATATATATATATATATATATATATATATATATATATATGTAAATTTATTTATATTTATAAATATTATATATACTTTATTTATATGTAAAATTATATATATATATATATATATATATATTTGTATTGAAGAAGCGATCGAGCGGAACCAAGGCTCCAAGTCTTTGCCAGGGATCTGTCTGCCAGAAAGGGCCAACTATTAAAGCTGAAGACCGAATGTGGCAGCACCGTTTCCGGGACACCTGTGATTTTGAGTGAGATTGAGAGGTTCTATGGGCAGCTGTACACGTCATCGTTGGAGCCACACGCAAGTGTGAGTAACTATCCAAGGGCGAGTTTTATCCAAAACTATTCCGAAGATATCCCGGACGCCAGTCTGAGCAAGATTAGAATGGCTCTCCAGCACCTTAAAAACGGCAGCTACCCGGGTGAACATGGAATTACAGCGGAGCTTTTGAAAGCGGGTGAAAAACCGGTACTTTAAGTCCTTCAGAAGCTCTTTAATTCCGTCCTCCGTGGTGGAACTACTCCGGAGGCGTGGAGCAGAAGTGCGGTGATCTTATTCTTCAAGAAAGGCGACAACGCTCTTTTGGAGAACAACAGACTGATTTTCCTTACGAGCCGCGTCTACGTGATGTTTTCGAGAGTCATTACGAATCGTCTCACACGCAGACTTGACGACTTCCAGCCTCCCGAACAAGGCGATTTCCGTAAAGGCTTTAGTACCATGGACCACATACACACTCTTCGGAAAATTATACAGAAGATCGAGGAGTACAATTTGCCACTATGTCTGACGTATGTGGACTATGAGAAAGCCTTTGATTCCGATGAAATTTGGGCGGTGCTGTAGTCCCTTCAGCGGAGCCAAGTTGACTGTCGGTATATCGAAGTGCTGAAGTGTTTGTACAGTAGAGCTACGATGGCTATCCGAGTACAGAATCAGAGTATAATATAACTCAAAATAAAATAATAATAACCTATCCAACTGCAGAGAGGTGTAAGACAGGGTGAAACTCTTGACCGCTGCGTTGGAAGACGTTTTAAAGCCACTGGACTGGAAAGGATGCGGTATTAACATAAATGGCGAGTACATCACTCACCTTCGATTTGCCGACGATAAAGTCCTTATGGCAGAATCGCTGGAGGACCTAAGCACTATGCTCAATGATCTCAATAGTGTCTTCCACCGGATAGGTCTTAAGATGAACATGGAAAAAACAAAAATCATGTTTAACGTCCATATCACACCTATGCCGGTAGTTGTTGGGAACACTAAGCTCGAAGTTGTTGACGAGTATATTTACCTGGGACAAATAAACCGATTAGGTAATTCCAACTTCGACCGAGAGGTCAATCGACGGATTCAACTCGGCTGGGCAGCGTTCGGGAAACTACGACACATCTTCTCGTTAGACATACCTCAAAACCTGAAAACGAAACTGTACAACCAGTGCGTGTTGCCAGTTACGGATCTGAGACGTGGTCCTTCACTGCTGGCCGTATGAGAAAGCTCATGGTCGCTGAGCGAGCTATGGAGAGGGCTATGCTCGGGGTTTCTCTGCGTGATAAATTTAGAAATGAGCATATCCGCAGTAGAACCAAAGTAACCGACATAGCCCAACGTATTAGTAAGCTGAAGTGGCAGTGGGCCGATCATATAGCTCGAAGAACAGACAACCGATGGAGAAGAAAGGTTCTCGAGTTGCTGTCTCGTACCAGTAGGCGAAGTGTAGGGCGAGTCCCCACTAGGTGGAGTGACGACCTGGTACGACATGCAGGAAGTCGATGGATGCAGGTGGCTCAGGACCGTGCTTTGTGGCATTCCTTGGGGGAGGTCTATGTTCAGCAGTGGACTTATGAAAGGCTGTAATGATGATGATATATATATTTAGAGATCGTTAAGTAAGTTTACACCTGCCATAATAGCTTACCACGCTACGGGTTGACTGGCAGAAAATGCCGAGAGGCATAAGTTCGCCCATTGTTACCTTAGTGTTACAATAAAGAATAAATAAATAAAATGAATAAATAAACGATCGATACTACGAGTAGCAGATATAGTAAAGATATATAATAATTTACTACTATGATAATACTTATAGTGTTTTTCTACCCACGAGGATGTATGCGAGTATCAATGGACGTGAAAAAGGCGACAGAAGTGTATGTGTGAGGATCGTTTCAAACGGAAATCTGTATTCCCTGCCTACCCCTTTATGACACCATTTTTTAGCCCTTCTTGCCGAAATATAATTAATTAATTAACAATTTTTGATCACTTCGGCCGGGATCATTTTAACCATATGATATATTTTATGATTTTCGGCGACTTCAAAAAAGAAGTTCTCAATTGGACCATATTATATTTTTATATGAATGTTACGCGATATATCTGCCTATTGTGATTCGATTTTAATATTTCGTTTTTGATACGTGTAGCCTCAAGAGTGCTTTCATTTAAAATTTAAGAAAATTTCTCTCTTAAGGGCGAAAAATAGTGGATAATAATAATAATAATAATAATAATTTATTAGACTCTCAGTTTGACAAATTACACTTATGTATTATATCTATTTTAAGTTAATGTTTATAATGTAACCATTTAGACGACATTCTAGCAGTTACCTTAAGTTTGAAAGGTCAAAAATATTAACATCCCTAAAAGTCAAAGCCGACTTCAACGAACTAAAAGGAAAAACTATTTCACGTAGTGAAGTCGGTGCTTGCATTTTCATATACACTATGTTTTAGCACCGACTTTAGAATGCGAAATTAATTTGTTCTAGTTGTTTGAAATCAGCGTGTACTTTTTATTAAAAGTTTATTTTTATAGGTCAATTTATGGTGCAAATATAAAGTTTTTATATAGGATCGAAGTGGACTGTATTTATTTACTTACTGTAGAGCTAGTGGACTGTATTGACTAAATTGACTGACTGATATTGAGGTTAACTATGCTAGGGGACTGCTCGAAGAAAAGATGGTACTGTAGAACTATACTGTATTCAACTATTTACAATAATCGGCACTGTTAATTGGTATATGTACAGAGAGAGTTCTTCAATTTTGGAGTCTTGATTTTCTGCCTTGAGTCTTTTTTGTTGTCTTCTCGAGTGCCGCTTCAGAAATGAACAGCTCACAGACCAAAACGCCCTTCTTATATCCCGCAAGAGAGCATCTCAGTCTGTGAGTAGTGCCGCGCGATGATGCTGCTCGCCCATTGCTCGTCGGTCGGCTCCGGTGCACGGGGTGTGCGGGGCGCAACGGGGTATGAAGGGGCGATGGGGCGGCGGGTCTTTAGCTGTCCGCAACAGTGTTTCTTTCGTTCTTTTTTGTTTTTCTTTCTTTTATAACATTGTTTTATTTCATACAACATCGTTGTCAAAAATATAGAGATAGTAGTATAAATATATATTTTTTAAATATATAATATATATAATTAATTCTTATATTTACGCGAACAATTTACATTAAATTAAATTAATTTTACAGATTCTATCGCGTTTAATTTAACTTTTTAATTCCCGACGTTTCGGATGCTTTACAGCACCCATGGTCACGTGGGGACTAAGGTATTTGACGTCCCTGTGTCATAGTTAGCCCGGCTACCTTCAGTTTTTGAATATAAATTTTGGTTCAATCTACGCAGAATGACCTTGCAGTATCTTGAAGTCTTGCAACGGTATGCTTGAGTTTGGAATTTGGATTTAATTTTATTAATTATAGAATCCCAAACAGATGGCAGCACCCATACATCTTCTCAATTGAAATTAGGATGCTTTTTTAATTTCAATAGCCTCACGAACCATCCTTGGTCTATCAAATCTAATGTAATGGCGGGGACGATGTTGAATATTTTCACAGAGTGCAAGCTTTCTTTTACGCGGGTTTTATAGATTTATTTGTTTGTGCTAAGTAAGAGAGACCACATTCACAATCAAGTTTGTACACTCCTGTATCTTGTAGAGGGTATGACACTTGACGGATGGTAAAAAATTTACTAATTTTCTTATACGGCTTGTAGTGGGTTTTAATGGAAGCTCGCTTCAAGATGCAGGCAATCTTGTCTGTGAATCCTCTGACATATGGTACAGTAGGCACACGCTGGACCTTGGCTGGCTTCACTCGGTTTCTGTGACGTATGCGCGAGACCCGACAAGGAAACAAATGGCATCTAAAGCATGCAGTGATGTTCTTAACCTATTGAATTGGCATTTTTAATCAATTTAATAATTCTCAGTAGCCCGTTTCTTTAGAAGCTATCAAATTAATAAACAGCATCAAATTTCGATTGACTCAACGAAATATGATATCAGAGTCTAAATAGCCAGTGGAATAATGGCTCGTTAAATAAGGAACAGACAAAACATTTGGACTTTTCTTATAGCAAAAGAATAAACGTAAAACTTTCGATATAAAAGTGTGTGTGTGTCGGCCTTTTGCTATAATCGCAACTTGCATCCGTCTGTGGATGTTTTGGAAGACATTCAAAATGATTTCCTGTTGTATATTTTCTCACGCTATAGCAATCACTTAATTTTGCTCCATGATGTTTTTCAGAACAGGCTGCACTGACCTTACTTAGTGCTTCGGAACATCCCAGATGTATTTTTAAATCTAGGACTTGGATCTGGCCTATTCAATCGACAATACAATACTATACAATGTCCAATATCTTTATTTCCGGCATCAAGGACCTAAAAATTAAAAACAATGACCCATAGCAATTACATAAAAATAAGTACCTTAACCTAAAATATATTTATAAAAAAAACATGAAACTGTCTCTTAAACATAAACATAAACGAGGAAATCTAATCTCTTGAATATACGCTTCCACGTTGTGGGATAAAGAAATGACTTACTGCAATATGGCTGTATGCAATATGGTTGAATGAGTGTGTGAATAAAATGGCCAATCCACACGTAGTCAGAACGGTGGGTTGTCCCATATTCTTCTATGAAGTACCGACGAATTACTGCCCAAAACATGATGGAAATGACCCTTCAATAAGGAGAAACTTCGTCAAAATACATGACGGTAAAGTGTTTCGCGGGTGTTTTCAGTACTCGCCGACGCCAGTTCATGCCAGATAATGATAAAAACTTGACTTCATCGAAGAACATTACTCTACCTCCTCTTGAGTTTATGTCCATTTATTTCTCACAAAGTCATTAAGGACCACGGGCTTAAAGCCTCTTCCTCGCCCATAGGCTAATTTTAACAGCTCTTACTTCCTCTAGGTTCTTCTTGTGGTTGCCTCATTAAGCTTGGCGATTTTCAGATGCGACAGGAAGCTGTCCTTCCTTGGTTCAGTGCATGATTTCCCTTCAGAACCATTAAATAATGTGGGGCAGTATAGTTGCAAGCTGTGAGGATTTTGATCTTAGTCATCAAGGCTGACAGCATTTCAATGGTCGTCTTTGTCCGAACTTTGACGCAGATAACTATGTGCTGCGGAATCGAATCAGAGTACTTGAATATCATTAATTTAGTCGGCCTATAAATAAGGAAGTTATAGAAATAAATTATCTTCTCTTCGGGATATTAGCATTCCAGTTGCTTCGTTTAAATAAACAATTCGTTTCATTTGTCGTTTTATCTGTAGAAAATGGTTCAGACAGTTTTATGTCCTTGACTTTAATTTTTACTATTTTCTATAGCTTACTTTCTTCTTATTGTTCACTTAAGACTTTTAACGCATACTAAAGGAATTTTTATCGTTGTTGAAATCCGAAGCTAATCTGAACAATGGAAAACATAACACGAACAAAGTTTCATCAATTTACAAAATTTGTGGTATTACAATTAATACTACGTTTACACTGTCTTATATATCTATAACCATCCATGCCTCATTCTCTCTTATCTTTGCTCTCTCATACTGTGCCTATCATCAATGTAACATTCCATTTCTTTCGTCGTCTCATATTCCGTTCCTACATATATATATATTTTCAAGGTTTATAACCAAAAGCAATGAGATGTTTGAGAAAACATGCTCTTACAAATATGTATATATGATTTAGACTTGACGAAGTAAATAACTTCTTGGCAAATTATTATCGCATATGCAATGAATTTCTTATCCTATACGTCTTGTATATACCAATGTAAATATTAGTATATACTACAATAATACACGCACCAAAAGTAATTTTACACACTTTCTAATAATTATTTTTGCCTATTGATAACACATGAAGGCTTTATACATGTATATATATATATATATATATATATATATATATATATATATATATATATATATATTATTACATAAATTATATATATTAAATTAATTTAACTACTTTAAATTTAAAGAGACATTTTCTTCATAAGCTATAAAAATAACTTCAAAAGCCAAAATCTTTATTCTTATTATTATATCGGGCGTTAATATTTACTGTCTATTCATTGTCTTTATCAATGACTTATCATAAATCTTCATCAAGCGCCCAGAGTTCGCTTATATAAGAGACTTACGAATGCAAGGATTTTAACCCGTAAGTGTTTAGCTCGTGGCGTTAATATTAACTAGCACTTTATTCTTTTTAAATTGCTTTCTCAATTATTCATTTCTATTACGCTTTTGAAGATGGCTTCAAAGTAATTAATGACACGTTTTTATAAATGGATCTGGAATTTCGGAGTGAGTTTTTATTAAATACAATCTCAAAGGTTTGTTAGTCAAAGTGGTGACTGCAGATTTACATAGCTGCATTACAACTCGGTCGGCTCGGCAGGGGTAGAACCACGCTCTTCAGAAAACCATAGTGAAATAGTAGAAAAATGCTGTGTTTAGTTAGTATGGTGATTGTAGAGAAACGGTGACTCTTTTTACTGGTTGACAGCCATTTACTGGTTCACAGTTACCTCAGAGGTAACAACAAATCCAAATTTCGATTCTTATTTTATGGTAGAAGTAGATAGCTATGGAACAAAGCATCCACTTACCATAAGGTGGACTCTGTACTCGCCTTGGCCCAGGGTGAAAAACCTTATACTACAAAATAATACAAAAATTAAGGTTTACAGTATATCATCATTAGAATTTTGCGTCCTTAGAAAATGCTTATAAGCATTTAGGTTCATCCGATGTAGGTATGGAAAACCCTAAAACTTAAGCCAATGGTTACTCTTTTGATGTTTCTCGTAAAAGGATACTGTACATACCGCAAACATGTTATGCGCTACCTATGTACTGGTATTTGGCAAAAGATATGAAATTCCAGGTAGAATAAACAGTATAATAAAACCACTTTACAAAGTAAATAACTATCATTAGGTTATATGTACTACGTACTGGAGAAGCCATTCTAAACAAAAAATGTGCACTACTCTATGACTTCGCGCATTCGCGAAAGATTACACAGACTAACTAGTAGATTGAAACCACACTAAATGACACACTGTACGGATTGCAGTACAGTTCAGTTGAACATAGTGTATGTTCGGAATGCGAAATCTAGTGCGTAGTACATATATATCGATGATAACTATAGAATTAAAGTAAAATGAGTACAAAAATATGCTCATGAAGTTTTAGTATAAAAAAAACGTAAACATGAAATAGTGCATTCATTGTCTATATGAGAAGAATGGAGGGTCACCTCTAATGGGCCATTAGCTAATTTATTTAATTAGCTTAATTGCGGGATTCGAAACACAAATTTTGTAAGAATCTGCAGCTCGCGAAAAATACCAAAAATGGTATGCGGGTTTGACCAGGAAAACCTAGGCTATGCGGGATATGTGGCCCACGAGGCGCCCACGCGTTGGGGGCTTCAAACAATTTCCTACGCTAGCTCAGGTCCCCAGGTAGATGCTGATTCGAGTTAAATAGATAAATTCGTAGGACCAGCGGGTAATTGAATTTGAATTGAATTGCATGTTCATAAGACCAAATAAGTTCATCTGCGATCTTCGGATGCGGGAAGACACGGCGATCTCCTTACTTTAACAGCTGCGATGCGGTTATCTTCAGCACGATTGGCTGATTAATACTAATTGTTCTTGCGGTATTACACAGTTTTGCTGATGACAGTTTTGCCACACGTGATGGCGTGTTTCTTGCAAGCGGTTATGCAACGAACGCGTTACTATGCGGTGCGTTGCGCGACAAAATGGCGCGCGCACTTGAGCCGACGTTTCGGACGCGACTCTCTGCGGCGAAAAACGGAATACGACTATCATGCGCGTGCGTCGAAGAGTGTGACGCGACTGTGTCGACAGGGTTTGCCCACAAGCTCATTAACTGCAACTCCCAAGGTGGAACAGAGTATTTAAGATAATGGCAAGAAGCGACCTCTGGCGCATCTATGTCGCCCGGCCTTGAAAGGTTCCACTTTCAACACAACTGAAAACAGCGAAAGATTGCGGTAGAGAATAAACGCCAAGCGGTAAATTAAGTATAGTGCGGGAGTAGAATCTCTATGTGGATAAATAGTCATGTCGACTATAATAAGTAAACTAATATTTTACAAACAAAAACTTATTGCGAGTGGACGAGATGCGTGCAAAAGAAATATCAAAAAACTTGATAAGTTTTAAAGCAGTGCATTACGTTGTTGCTGTTTAAAACTTAAAAGTATGTGCGGTAATATTAAGTGTGCGGTTAGCATTATAATGCGGTTAGTATTATATAAATACCTAAATAAACTAGAGTATTCTAAGTATTAACAATAAAATAACATGCGAGAGAAAAACAAATAATAAATCTTACTACTAATTAAGGCTATTGCGTAGGTAGCGGACACAGTTTTACAACTGGCCGTTGGAATATTTATTCCAAGAGGAAAAACGATAAGCGAAACTAGAAATAAAATTATATGTCGCAGTAGTATCTACTGCCTTGTGCGGGCTCTTTTGAGTGGCCTTCCTTATCTTTAAGGGTGCTAAGAAAAACGAGTAGTCTAGATTCAGGAAGTTCCTTTGGATCCCGAGAGACAAAGGGCGTGACAGGCCAATCACTACGTGGCAACTGTAGCCAATGTAGTACCTGTAACCACAGCGAATGGTGTACTAACTGTTTAGGAGTCAAACCCCTTGATAAACAGTCGGCAGGGCTCACAGAGCTCCCAATGTGAAAGAAATATTCAGCTGCTTCGTTTAAATGAATGCTTGCGACCCGACCGGCAACATAAGTATGCCAACGGTGCGGTGAAGAGTGAATCCAACTTAAAGTCACGGTTGAATCTGAGAAGTCTACGATAGGCTCTATAGGATATCTCAACTTTTAGGTTTCAAAGATACGTCTTATACGTTTCGATAAAAGTAGAGCTGCGTTTATTTCTAGTCGCGCCAGCGAGACAACCTTTAGAGGTGCGACATTAGACTTTGCGCATAGTATTCTCACCTCACCGTCACCGTAAGGCAACAGTACTCGGAGGTATACGACACCACTAAAGGCTCGCTTACTAGAATCAGCGAATTCGATAATGGAAACATGATAATCTGAGGTAACATCCAAACATCGCGGAAAGTGTAGAGTTGCAATCAATAGTAACTATGACTTAAATTGTTCCCAGGAGCGAATGATGCGTTTAGGACGAAGCTCATCCCAATCAACCTTAGCGAGCCACAAATCCTTTATGAGGAACTTAGCAAATAAAATTATAGGAGCAACTAAACCTAACACGTCAAATAAACGTGCGATGGACGAGAGAATATTTCTCTGCGTACAAGAGTGATTATCAGGGTTGACATAAAATGCAAAATAGTCTCCTGATGGAAACTAGCGAAGGCCTAGAATTTTAAGCGTCGAGTCTTCGCTATCCATTTCTACGCATTGCAATAGGCGCAAGCACTCGGAAATAGCTTGTAAGACTGTAGAACTGTTACTAGCCCATTTAGTAAATTCAAAATCCCCAGCGTGAAAGAGCTGGATGAGTTGAGTAGCGGCATTGACTGCTTTCTCTGTCGATATGAGATAAGTTACTATATCATCAACGAAAATGTAACATAACATAACATAACAAACATAATTGCTGGACGGTACGAATTGCCAAAAATGGACTACTTTTAAGGCCAAAGGCCACGCGATTAAATTGAAATACTTGTATAGGTTCCTGTGGATTACACCTATACAAAATGCGTTGAAGAGGGCAATCCTCTTCGCGAACTTATATAAACGGCATCTTGTGATATGAAATGAGTCTCTAAGAGTGGAAGCCTCAATTTTGCGAGGCAAGGCAACTTCGTACATGCCTAATATGTTCCTGCTAACAGTAGAAGCATAAAATTGCTCACAGTACTGATCATCGACACTATTGATATGGAAGATTTCTACTTCCTCCATCTCCGGAAACTTGCGAAGATCTAGACATTCGTTGGAAGATGCGGTATAAAGGGATCAGGAGTATAGTCTTCGTTATCAACTGGTGCCTCTCCTAAAACGATATATCCAAAAACCGTTTCTATCGTTTCAGGACTACTTGGCCGCGAGAAAATTGTTTCGAAAAACTAATGCTTCTATTTTGTACTTATGCTGCGGTCTAAGCCTTGAACAAAAAATGAGAGTAGTAGAGCCTCTCACTAATTGTGTGGGTTCACCTATACCCTTAACTGCACAGGTACAATCAGTATTTATGCGTAGTTCTAACTTGCAACAAAAACGTGTTATATAATGTTTTGTGAACCCGGGTCAATAAAACAGCGAACAATCACGTCTCTTCCTCTGCGGCCTGCTACCAACACTTTAGCAGTAGGTAAGAGTTCGGCTTCAAAGAAGCCTCTAATGGTTTTTAAGAGTGCGTGCATATTGACACACGTTCCTGTGAAGGGTGAAGGTCAGTCAGATAATCTAACCCTAGGTTTATGCGGCGAATTAATAAATTCCTTGTTAGGTTTGCGATTAGTAACCTGCTTAAAATGAAGCAAGGTATGATGTTGCTGGCCGCAAGTACGACAAGTTGATTTAGAATTACAATTTATAATTACATCTATCCGCCGGAGACATGTTTAAAAACTTGTTACAGTTATAAAGATGCATATGTGCATTGTGACATAATGAACAGTTGGAAGCGGTTGCAATATATGCTCGCGGTGTGCGGGTTCGAAGCTGTGCTCGCGATGAAATATTGTTAGAAGCCGTAACAAGGTCGTTAGACTAGTGCGAGGTGCGATATAAAATTTTTATTTGCTCTCAGATAAACTGTATAAAATTATCATTATTTGGAATTTTATATGTATCGCGAATATGGGTTTCATAATTTTTTGCGGTGTCCGAATCTAATAATTTAAGGCCAATATGGACAAAAATAAAATCAGGTAATATATATATATTAATCTATGACCTATTCTAAATTTGCGGAGCCTGAAGTAGAAGGTTTCAGGACTAATAACTGGTTTAAAAAGCTAACAGATAAAGCGCATTTATCATGGTATTTTAAGATAAGAGAATCCCATACTGATTTGTAATTCTCGGCAGCTGGCACAAACCCAGCTGCAATTGACTTAGCCTTTCCAGTTAAACTATTTAATAAATAATGAGTGCCTTCCGAATCGGTAAGCGATGGATTATAGTGAATCACTCTTTTAAATGTTTCAAAAAAATGTTCCCATCAAATGTAGGAAGCTAAATACGCGTGCACCTTAATAGGGTTTATACTGTTTACGCGGTTAACGTCAGAACTACTGGAGGAAGCCTTCTCCAATATAATTAAAGTATCCTTTTTTATACAGTACAAATCGTCAAATGCGGTGATGGATTGGTAATTCACTTCATAATTTTCATCAAGTTCTATGTATAATAAATTAATGTCGTCCACTAACGTATGATAGTCATGTCTCAGCTCGTCTATGATTCGCGTTCGAGCTAAGAAAGCGTTGCGAACCGTGAATTTATCAATCATCATCATCATCATTACAGCCCTTCACAAGTCCACTGCTGAACATAGGCCTCCCCAAGGAGTGCCAAAAAGCACGGTCCTGAGCCACATGCATCCATCGACTTCCTGCATGCCTTACCAGGTCGTCACTCCATCTAGTGGGGGAATGGCCTACCATTCGTCCGCCGGTACGAGGCCGCCACTCGAGCTATATGCCCGGCCCATTGCCACTTCAGCTTGCTAATCCGTTGGGCTATATCGGTCACACTGGTTCTACTGCGGATATCCTCATTTCTAAAATTATCACGCAGAGAAACTTCGAGCATAGCCCTCTCCATAGCTTGCTGAGTGACCTTGAGCTTCCTCATGCGACCAGCAGTAAAGGACCACGTCTCAGTTCCATAAGTCATCACTGGCAACACGCACTGGTTGTATGTACAGTCTCATTTTAAAGTTTTGAAGTATACCTGACAAGAAGATGTGCCGTATGTTCCCGAACGCTGCCCAACCGAGTTGAATCCGTCGATTGACTTCTCGGTCGAAGTTGGACTTACCTAGTCGGACTATCTATCCCAGGTAAATATACTCATCAAAAACTTCGAGTGTTCCCAACAACTACCGGCATAGGTGTGACATGGACATTAAACATGATCTTTGTTTTGTCCATGTTCATCGTAAGACCTATCCGTTGGGAGACACTATTGAGGTGATTGAGCATAATGCTTAGGTCATCAAGCGGTTCTGCCATAAGGACTATATCGTGGGCAAATGGAAGGTGAGTGATGGTACTCGCTATTGATGTTAATATCGTATCCTTTCCAGTCCAGAAGCTTGAAAACGTCTTCCAATGCAGCGGTGAAGAGTTTTGTGGATATAACGTCACCCTGTCTTACACCACTCTGCAAATGGATAGGTTTCGTACTCTGGTTCTGTACTCGGATAGCCATCGTAGCCCTACTGAACAAGCACTTCAGCACTTTGATATACCGACAGTCAACATGGCACTGCTGAAGGGACTGCAGCACCGCCCAAATTTTGACGAATCAAAGGCTTTCTCATAGTCCACATACGCAAGGCAATGTGGCAGATTATACTCCTGTCTTTTGTATAATTTGCCGAAGGGTGTGTATATGGTCTATAGTACTAAAGCCTTTTCGGAAACCGGCTTGCTCGGGAGGCTGGAAGTCGTCAAGTCTGCGCGCCACTCGATTCGTAATGACTCTCGAAAACAGCACATAGACGCGGCTCAGAAGCGAAATCAGTCGTAGTTCTTCAAGAGAGCGTTATCACCTTTCTTGAAAAACAAGACCACCGCACTTCTGTTCCACGCCTCTGGTGTAATGCCACCACGGAGGACGGAATTAAAGAGCTTCTGAAGGACTTCAAATACCGGTATTCCACCCGCTTTCAGAAGCTCCGCTGTAATTCCATCCTCGCCTGGGCTCTCACCGTTTTTAAGGTGCTGAATAGCCGTTCTAATCTCGCTCAGACTGACGTCCGGGATATCATCGGAAAAGTGTCGAATAAGACTCGCTCTTGGATCGTTACTCACACTTGCGTGTGGCTCCAACGATGATGTGTACAGCAGCCCATAAAACCTCTCAATGTCATTTAAAATCTCTGGTGTCCCGGAAACGATGCTGCCACCTTCGGTCTTCAGCTTCGACAGTTGGCTCTTTCTGGCAGACAGATCTCTAGCAAAGACTTTGGATGGATCCGCTCAATCGCTGCTTTAATACGGGCAGTATTAAAGTTGCGTAAGTCCCACCGCATGCATTTGGACATCTGTCTGTTCATTTGCCTGTAGGCTGTCAAATCTACTGAAGATTGCAGCTTTATATCCCGTCTAACATCCATGAGATTAAGAGTGTGATCGGAGAGTTTTTGTGTTCTTCTGCGTCGGGTCTTACTAAACTTAGCTCCGACCACATGGACAGTTTCCACGAGGTTGTCCTTCATATCGTCCCCTCTATTGCAATCTTCTAGGCACTGGAAACGGTTTCGTAGCTCGAACTAAAACGTTTCGGGACTTCGAATTAGAGCACGAGGGGGACGGAGCGTTGACTTCATTAGATGTGACCTCTCCAACTTTACGTTTATATTCAGTGTGTCTCTCACCATTCGGTGATCGCTGCTGGTTTTCACCCTCTCAATCACTGAGACATCACTGATTAGTTATCATCTGGTGGTCATAATGAAGTCAATCTCATTTTTTGTCGAACCGTCCGCGCTCGACCAGATGCACTTTTTCAGGGGCCGCTTCTGGAAGAAAGAGTTCATCATAAAGAGTCATCTTACTTCATGAAGTTTGCCAGCTGCTGGCCCCTCGGGTTCCGTTGCCTTATTCCAAATTTCCCTACTTTTAGCTCACCGTTCTCTCTTGTGCCTAGTTTTGCGTTGAAGTCTCCCATTAACACCGTAGAGTGGGTTTTGGAGGAATGCATGGCTCTAGAGATATCCTCATACATTTCTTCCACCTTCTCATCGGGGTGTGCCGAGGATGGTGCGTAAACCTATATGACCTTCAGCGAATACCGTTTGGTTATTTTGAGTATAAGGTACGCAACCCTCATCGACACACTCCCAATCTATACAACGTCGTCAACGAGAGACTTGTGGACGATAAATCCAACACCTCCTTGCAACAGATGGTCGCCCTCCCGGTGATAGAACAAGTTGCCGGATTCAATGTTTACCATGTCCTCCCACTCTCTTCGGACCTCGGATAGTCCTATAATATTCCAGCGCAACTTGTCAGTCCTCGTAGGTTGCAACCGAACCTCCACCGGAGATTCTTAGCACGCCCTGCCACGCCGTTACCATCGTCGCCACAGTAGCCAGGAATAGCGGTGCCGCCGGGGACTGGGGGCCGTTTATTAACGTTATTGCTCATGAGGAGTATATTGCCATAGGCGAGCGGGTTGGCAATCGTAGTTTTTTATTGTGATATTGCTGTTATCAGGAAGATGCTGCTGCTAATCTCCTGACTGTTTCCCACTGTCGCCTTTTACGACACCTGCGGGAAGATATGGGGTAGTGGATATTCTTAACCCCCACTACCCGGCACGGATTTATCAATATTTGCGATTTATTCAAACAACGATTGTATGCGGGAATATAGTTCTGCTCGTTTGCCTTGCTTTACTATAATTTTACTTTCTAATTGCTTTTCTAATTTTGGCATTATTGGTTTATCTGATATCGACATCACGATCTATAGACGTATTTAACGTGAAACGAATAAAACAATATAATTAATCAAATTCTGAACCCTAAAGCGATTATACCAAAAAAAAAACGCGCGCGATTGTGTATCGATAATGCACAAAATTAACAAACAAAGAAAAATATACCTAATTATTGATTCTAGTGCGGCGACCTTTTATGTAATTGTATTAAATATTTCCTATTTTCCTATCATGAAAATTTGTGCGACTAGCAATAAATAGCGGTTTATTTAAAAATATTAAATAAATATTGCGGTTTAATCAATAATATTATACAAATAATGCGATTATAAACAAAACTTAAAAAATAATAATGCGGGAATTAAAAAAAAATAAAAAATAAACATAGATCTACTAGTCTCTGTTTGCCAAATAAGGTCTAACTTTACTTTTTTATATATGCAGCGTCAATATATTATAAAACTAGCTGTGCGCCGCGACTTCGCCTGCGTGTAATTGAGGGTTTTAATTATATTGCTCAGAACCCTAATTCTTTTTTTCAAATATAAGTAGCCTAAGTTACTCCTTAGAACATCGGCTATCTGCCAGTGAAAGTCCCGTCGAAATCGGTCCAGCCGTTTCGGAGATTAGCCGGAACAAACAGACAGACAGACAGACAGACCGACAGACAGACAAAAATTAAAAAAATTGTATTTTGTTATAAGTACCGTATATACATTCATATGCATAGAGTAAAAAGGTTTTATTTTAATATTACAAACAGACACTTCAATTTTATTTATTTGTATAAGATATTAAAGTTAATACAAGATATATTATAATACACTAGCTTATGTGGTTATGTGCTGTTAAAGTGGGATTTTTATTATGAAACAATAACTATCAATGTAAAGAATGTTTACGAAGTTCGTACGATGTATTTATTATTAAAGATGCAAACGTACATAAAAAAGTTCGTATACTCCGTGGTATAATATGCGGTAATACAAGGTAACATCAACGTACTAATGTTAATAATTTTTAGCATTTTACCTTCAACAAAAAAAAATGTGGAATGTTTCAGTTCTTTTTATTCGTAATATAATTGCAAAACTGAGTTAGAATAAATTATGTTCTAAACAGCAATCAATACAATATTTTAAAATGAAACAGTTTGATATTTACTAACCGTCATAGGCGACCATTTATGGAATTGACACACAATAAGGTTTTAGGTTAAAATCTAAATATTATGAGTTTATATTAGCCAATATTTAATATTTATTACATTAGAATTAACCTAATCCGGCTCGAAGGACCAAAAGTTATGTAGGATCACCTCTAATGGGTTACTAGCTAATTTATTTAATTAGCTTAATTGCGGAATTCGAACCACCAATTTTGTAAGAATCTGCAGCTCGTGAAAAATACCAGAAATGGTATGCGGGTTTGACCAGGAAAACCTAGTCTAAACGGAGGTGTGGCCCACGAGGCGCCCACGCGGTGGGGTCTTTAAATTACTTCCTTCCGTGTTTCTTGCGAGCGGCAAGGCGACGAACGCTTTATGGTGCGTTGCGCGAAAAATGGCGCGCGCGCTTGAGCCGACGTTTCGGACGCGACTCTATGCATCGACAAACGGAATGCGACCGTAATGCGCGTGTGTTGACGATTGTAACGCTACTGTTTCGACAGTGTTTGCCCACAAGGTCATGAACTGCAACTTCCAAGATGAAACAGAGTATTTAAGATAATGGTAGGAAGTGACCTCTGGCGCATCCAAAGAGCTTTACCATTAGTGTAAAATGAAAGTGTTGGAAAATTAGAGACATTGCAGGGCCCCTTTGTAGTTTTAGTGTATACTTAACCAAGTGTTGCGAATTTCAAGAAAAGCAAAGGCGATGTAGTTTACAAAAATAGAACTAAACTTTATGTACCTAGTGATAAGGGAAACATACTTTCAGTACGTAATGTAGGTACTTATTGTCATATATTTTTATTTAATCTTATCAACTACATGCTGAAAATATAATATATAATAACTATCTATAAGAATAATATGCCCCATATATACGTAATATAGAAACGTGTTTCAAAGACAAAAATTAAATTTAAAACGCCATAAAGTATGCAGTTTCTATTTTTTAATTTATGAAATTAAACTAAATATAATATACGCACGCACTAAAAATATTGATTATTTTAAATGACGAGTTGATGTGTCAGAACTACATATCATATATTTTATATATAATAAAGTTATACAGAATTTTTAATATTTTGTTGAACAACATAAGGTTCTTTCCATATAAAATTAGGACTAAGTAATGAAATAGTATTTATATATATATATATATATATATATATATATATATATATATAAGTTAACGCAGATACTTTTTTCAATAACGCAAACAAAAACAAATAAATTTATGTAACTAGAATTACTCTTTACAACAAATAGCCTGACATTATTTTGAACGGTAACCTTTATGAAATTTTCATAAAACGAATAATTTAATTTTCATAGAAGTGTGCGCAAACGAACCTGCTGCTCATCCGATGGAAAGTGTCGACCACCCCCCACGAACAACTGCAACAAGGGTATATTCTATACGTGGTAGAGCCATGCTTAAACGTGGTAGAGACATGCTTACACGTAGTATAACCATGCTGCAGCTATATTAGTACTATATAATTGTAGTACAAATGGGTTGGCTCGAACAGGGAAAAACCACGCACTCACATAATACCAGCGAAAAATAGCAGCTTAATACTGCTGTCTGTCAGGGTCTCCGGTCTCTACACTCACCATACTGTTTCGTATGGTGAGTGTAGAGACCGGAGACCCTTTTTACTGGCAAAGAGTCATTCCGTCTTAGTCCTCACGGGTGACAACTGATACTGGGAGGATAAAAGTAGATGTCTATGGGTCAGAGCAACCACTTACCATCAGGTGGACTGTGTGCTCGTTTGTCACCCTATCCTATAAAAAAAGGGAATTGCATGTGGATTGTTGGTCTGTTGAAAAGGAGTAAACTCATTTTTTTAAAGGTCAAATCGCCGAACAATTCCTCTGTGCGATCCCCGTGGAAATACAAAGTAAAGGGTGCATAAAGAATTATACGACTATATTAATAATTTGTTTAGCCTTGTACTCTATGGATAAGCATACTAAGAGACTTATTGGTGGTGTCCACGGCTTCGTCGTATCAGTCCCGAGTATAGGCGTAGAGTAGTCACATGACTTAATACCTCACTCCTTTACGATTTGACAACCAGACCATCGAGGGGTCTCCACCGCTATGTTGTCCAAATTCCTTGCATTCAAAATAAAGGGTTTACTACGTCGACCTTAATGCAAAGAAGAGTAATTGACTGGCGACGTGTGTCTTACAAATTCGGCATTAGAGTTATTAATGACATGTAGATGATCAGTCGGCTTAAAAAGATTCATGCCTGAATTGCATTGATTTTTTTTCCACCATCTACGATCTCTAAGCGATTTCAGAGTAAATACAAAGAATATACATAAATGGTTTTACATTATTTTGCATTTAAGCTCTTTAAGAACATATTTCTTTTCATAATAATGTTTACCCAGAAAACAAATATTTTACTAACTTAAGGTCGTTTTGTAATATGGTGTGTAAACGTTTACCCATCCTCGCAGTATTCGGGCGAAAACGACTAAAGCGGGGATAATTTTAAAACATGCAACGTACGTCCAACTTCGACGACGATATCTCAGCAGTTGGCGGGCACTGACCGGAGAGGGCACAGGCTGGGGTAGGCACGAGCGCTCACACTGCTAGAATTTTTCTCAATTTTTGTTAGATTTTATTTTGGAATCTCCGCTTCGTTTAAATAAATAGCATTGAGAAATTGAGTGTCATCTTTATAATTTTTTTATCGTAACAATGTTATGTCTTCGCACAACATTTTCATTTATGTTAATTTTTTAATAAAATGATTAAGTTTTTGTCCAAAAATTACATTTAGTAATTTTATACAGGCGTGTAGTGCCGTGTACTGGCGATGTTAGAATATCGTCACATGTGTATCGTAAAAGGTGACAGAGGGAAACTGAAACAAGAGAAGCTGTATATTCCTGATAACAACCCAAAATAATAAAAAAACTGCATTTAGTAAACCGAATGCCAAGCGTGGCAACTATGGCAAAATTCACCGTATTCACCCAATCGTAATGAATCCGTAAGATCAAACAGCCTTTGGTATTTGAACCTTGGTAGAGAATGTACCTAATATCTACATATAATACTTTATCCTTTCATGTTTAACTATTATAATTTTTGGAAATTTATTTTATCAGTCAAAAGGCTTCATTCTTACCATTGGTAACTTACATTTTGTTAGAAGAACTCTGTTTTCATAAGCAGTTCTTACTCTTAAAAGCATTACGCATAAAAATTAGTAAACAAGTCTACCGGATGCGGTCCCTACACACAAACCACTGAAAGCGCAAATTCCAATTTTTGTGCTGTATTACTACGTGCTCGACGAAGAAGAAAAACATCTTGAGGGTACATGTCATGTGAAGCCCGCCAATACGCACTGCACATGTGGAAACGTGGAGGACTAACCACTCTATAACTCTCTCAGAAAATAAAATAAACCTGTGTCAAACAGTTACTAGTATATTTTACATTTATAAATGTGAAAAATATTAATTCGTCTATTTAGATGTAAGCGGTGGTTTCTACAGAGTATTTCATCAACATCATCATTACATTCCTTCATAACTCCAATATAGAACATAAGCTAATATTCTAAAATACTGATCTCAACTTGTACTGAATTGTGATACATTTGCGCAGCAGTAGCATTGTCAGTACGAGTCAATAACGTCCTCCAGACCGAATTTGGATCATGAGGCAGCCTCAACGGAAATTAAAAATCTGCGCAGGTCAGGATTATAGTGCACGATGGTGTGCGCACTTTCTATTCACTCACTCTCATAGATGCTATAGGACAGATATCCGACAAGACCGAAGAGAGATCAAGCGCAGGCCTTTTCTGAGGCATGGAGGTGAAACACCGCCTATTACTTATTCGAGGCCGCTACTAAGTTGTCAGTCTAAGTTGACAGAAAATTCTAATAACTGATTACCAGTCCAACGCTGGATTAGAGCGGGGAACTCATGATCAGCAGTCACGCATACGACCACTAGACCAACCAGGCAGTCAGTATTCATACGAGGGTATCGGTTCTATTTTTAAAATCCCGCCTGTCCAGCGTTGTACTTAGTTTTCATTCCTACATTTATTACAACCCGTCAAATGTCCGCTGCTGAACATAGACCTCCTCCATAGATCACTTAATTTGTCTTAATTGCTTATATTGGCAGGCGGATTGGTAACCGCAGTGTTTAAGAGTTGCTACCAGGATGAAGCTACTGCCCATCTTTTACTTTTTTTTCCCTCTTTTCACTACACATCTAGTGCATTATACATATTAATATATTCTTCGGAAATTCAGTATATAGTAGGGATTTGGAAAGACTGTAAACTAAAAACAGAAGATAAGATATTATTGAACATATAGCTGAATAAATATTCATATACATAACAATTTCTTACAAATAAACTTTAAATTTAATTTTATATAGACATTGTTTGTGCCTCAAAAACCAATTGGCACGATACCACGGGGAGTAGGACTGTATGATAATTAAGTTACTAGTTTTAGTTTTTTTTATCATAGTTTTTAATATTGTTGTGTAATTATCTATTGAAAAATTGAGAATATTATAAAGAAATTCCTATGCTCAAAACTTGGGTTTGAATAAAACTAATTAAATAGGGATTAAATCGAAATGTCATTTTGCGCGAACATAAACATTCAAAAAATGAACTTTTAGGGATCCTGTTTAAAATAAACGCAATAAGATCCGTACAAGAAATTGCTTCATTCAATAGACAAATTAAAATAAACTCATTCAAAAAATGCGCGTATTCGCGTAAATAAATAAAAAACATTACTTACCAGGTATTTGATTTATTTACCCAAAAATTCATTTGACAGTTTAATCGCTACCAATTCCCTACAGGAATTTATTTGCGTTTGTTCTCTTTAACTAAGCATTAATTAACCAGTTGCTTTTAGAATAAATTGCGGCGTCATCGTCGGTCCGGTTATTTATTTTCCTTTAAAATGATCAAGGAGAGCGATGGCTGCCATAATATGCGTCATTATCATCATTACAGCTTATTTTAAATCAATTATTGAACATAAATCTCCCCCACTTAATGCCATAAAGCACGACCTTGAGCCACCCATTAAATCCCATAAAGCACGGCCCTGAGCCACCTGCATCCAAGAACTTCCTGCTTCTCTTAAAAGGTCGTCATTCCATATAGTGGAGAACTGCCCTACCTACCTTCAGCTTGCCAATCGCATAAGCTCACATACACAACGTGTGTAGATAACTTTGCTAAATGCTAAATAGCTATGCGCATAACAGGTCTGGTAATTTACGCGTGACGTTAGCGCAATGGTAATACCGGTATTGGAAACTGTAAGATCTTTTTAGCAAATCTCCATCTATGTGAAATTTAATTCGGTGTTTGGTCAAATTGTCGATAGTATTTTTACTGTCGCATCATTCTTTATTTTTTAATATTAGAGTGATAAACGTGATAAGCTTATTTATCACTCCAGCGGATCACTCCACCGGATTGGTCCACCTGATATTAAGGCCATGAAGAACTGCAATACCTTTTTTTTTGCCCTTTCATTAAGCAGTGCTTTATTGTGTTACCTAATGGTAAGTAATGATGTAGCTAAATAAAAAAAAATCTTTAAACAATTGCATAACTTCATAGGTAAGGTAAGATAAAATGCCTTTAAAATTGAGCACAGCAATGAGTGCACTGTGCTGCTTGGCGGCAGAATATATTCATTAATTTCTTCTACTTAGGTTAAAATAATACACATTCTTCTTTATAAAGAAAAGATGATTAAGGTACCTCATTTTTATTAGCCTATAAAGAGTCCAAGGGCACAAACCTATATTCATTTCTGAGAGGGAAGTATCAGGGAAGAATAATTACACGTCCTCGAAATATTTTTGTTTCTTTGACAGCTAGTAAATCAGCATTTAAAAAAGTTTATGTAGTAATTTTTACAACATGCCCAAGAAAAGTAATTTCTTCTCATTTTTACAATTTCTGAACCTTAAATATATAGTCCTTTGTACATTCGTGCCTAACTTTATCTAATTTATATTCATTAGACCTCAGAAGTTCGCCAAAACTTACTTTGAAAGTTAGCGAAATAGAAACTTTTCAAGTACCTCGTTAGATTTTAACTGACTGACGAGTTTTTGGTGAAAGTTTGTTCAGTGTTTTAAAGTTTGTTTTGTGCAGTATTATAATATTCTATTCTTTACTGAAGGTTACAGCTGTCATCAATTATGATGATATCCTCCTAACTTCTAAACGATTCCTTGACGACCAATCGGAACTATCAGACGTTAACGACTGCGAAAATGTTTAAACAGGGCAACCTATCTCTAAACGATATAACGCCCAGATAAGATTGGAGGTGTGATACATAATATGGCTCTATTATATTGCATTTGCGTCATAGCAAGAGTACGTATGGTCGGAATAAGAGGGGAAAGACTACGCTCTCACAAAATTTCAACATAAAATAGCACCATAATCCTGCTGTGTTTAGTATGGTGAGTGTAGAGAACCGGGAACGACCTGGTGAACGACGTGGTCGTTAGTACTGTTGCTTTTATAAAAAGGCCGGGATTCAGTGTCTGAGAGGATAAGAGGACAATCAAAACCCGAAAATTACGGCTGTGACTTGGACTCAGAACTCGAAATAGAATAGTCTATCTACAATCTAATCAATATAAGAAATATACCTCTTGTAACAGCATTAATATTATATTTTTTAATAAACCGTCGCAGTTCAGGGGCTAAGCGCTCTCGTTTTTAGGGTTCCGTACCTCAAAAGGAAAAAACGGTACCCTTATAGGATCACTTTGTTGTCCGTCTGTCTGTCTGTCAACACCATTTTTCTCAGGAACGCGTGGAGGTATCAAGGTGAAATTCATATCAATTACTCAAATCTACTGTCCCTTGAAGCTGTGAAAAAATCAAACTTCTAAGCCAACGCAATCAAAAGATATAGCCATTTATGCCGCAAATTTTCTATATTCGCAAGGGAATCTAAACCTACAGGATACTTCCCGTGAACTCAGAATCTTGAAGTTTTATAGCACAGATAAAGGAAAAATTGCGAAAAGCATACATTTTTAGTTACATCATATAATAAAAATATTTTTAATCATTTTAAACTTATATACCTACGG
The DNA here is from genome assembly GCA_033319125.1 of Parnassius glacialis. Lineage (NCBI taxonomy): Eukaryota > Metazoa > Arthropoda > Insecta > Lepidoptera > Papilionidae > Parnassius > Parnassius glacialis. Next base: position 16,620,916 of record JAVANC010000003.1, on the reverse strand, counting down.
ATTCGTTCGGAACCCTCGGTGCGCGAGTCCGACTTGCACTTGGCCGGTTTTTTTATACAAGGGGTGTGACAAACGAGCACATAGTTCACCTGATGGTAAGGGGATGCTGTGGCGCATAGACATCTACATTTATCCTTGATTAAGAAAAAAAAAATACAAATACGTTGTCATCCGTGAGGACCTCTACACTCACCTTATGAAACACAACTGCATTAAGCTGTTACGCTTGTTTGCGCACTGGAGCAGCTCGGTCTGTTGGATTTTGCTCCCATTGTTCCATAACCCTCTAGGACACAAGACGTACTTCATTCGTATGTAGGCTGAGTCCTTTATTCTAATTGATATTTTTACTTTCTATCAGCTTCATCTTGAATTTTTTCATTGTTATGTATATGGTTAATGATGTAACATCGTCACCGGTAACGTTAGGTACATTAATCTTCCACCGCTAATTACCTCGCGCCATGTCAGTCGTTTGACATGTCATATATCTTGTACTAAATAAACAATACTTGTGATAATATGAAAATGTAATTATGTATATGTAATTTATACGCTATTTTTAAATATTCTCTTATAAATGATATATAATGTATTTTTATTTCAAAGGTAAAATAATTTCCGTGACTGTCTGCCTTCACATAGTTTTCGTTTTTATTTTTATTTATAATATGTATTTGTAAGACTTATGGAACTGAGACGGGGTCCTTCACTACTGGCCGGATGAGGAAGCTCAAGGTCGCTCAGCGAGCTATGGAGAGGGCTATGCTCGGAGTTTCTCTGAGTGATAAACTTAGAAATGAGTATACCAGAGTGACCGACATAGCTCAACGGATAAGTAAGCTGAAGTGGCAATGGGCCGGCCATATAGCTCGAAGAACCGACAACCGATGGGAAAAAATGGTTCTCGAGTGGCGGCCTCGTACCGGCGGACGAAGTGTAGGGCATCCCCCTACTAGATAGAGTGTCGGATTTATCGTCCACAAGTCTCTCGTTAACAACGTTGTAAACGCTGAAGGTCATACACGTTTACGCACCAACCTCGGCACACCTCGATGAGGAGGTGAAGGAAATGTATGAGGATATCTCTAGAGCCATGCATTCCTCCAAAACCGAATATACGGTGTTAATGGGAGACTTCAATGCAAAACTAGGCACAAGAGAGAACGGTGAGCTGAAAGTAGGGAAATTCGGAATAGGGCAACGGAACCCAATGGGCTAGCAGCTGTCCGACTTCATGGAGAAAGAGGGACTCTTTATGGTGAACTCTTTCTTCCAGAAGCGGCCCCACAGGAAGTTGACCTGGTCGAGCCCCGACGGTTCGACAAAAAATGAGATTGACTTCATTATGACGACCAGACGACAACTGTTCAGTGATGTCTCCGTGATCGCAAGGGTGAAAACTGGTAGCGATCACCGAATGGTTAGTAGAGGCACACTGAACCTAAACGTTAAGTTGGAGAGATCTCGTCTAATGAAGTCAACGCTCCGTCCCCCTCGTGATCTGTTCCAAAGTCCCGAAACCTTTCAGCTCGAGTTACAAAACCGTTTTCAGTGCCTAGAAGACTGCAATGAAGTGGACGATATGAATGACAAGCTCGTGGAAACTGTCCATGCGGTCGGAGCTTAGTCCTGCAAGACCCGCCGCAGACGAACACAAAAACTTTCCGATCACACTCTTAATCTCATGGCTGTAAGACGGGAGATGAGGCTGCATTCTTCAACAGACTTGGCAGCATACAGGCAACTGAACAGACAGATCTCCAAATGCATGCGGCGGGACTTACGCAACTTCAATGCAGCTCGTATTGAAGAAGCGATCGAGCGGAACCAAGGCTCCAAAGTCTTTGCCAGAGATCTGTCTGCCAGAAAGAGCCAACTGTCAAAGCTGAAGACAGAGTGTGGCAGCATCGTTTCCGGGACACCTGATATTTTGAGTAAGATTGAGAGGTTCTATGGGCAGCTGTACACGTAATCGTTGGAGCCACACGCAAGTGTGAGTAACGATCCAAGAGCGAGTCTCATTCAACACTATTCCGAAGATATCCCGGACGTCAGTCTGAGCGAGATTAGAATAGCTTTCCAGCACCTTAAAAACGGTAAGGCCCCAGGCGAGGATGGAATTACAGCGGAGCTTCTGAAAGCGGGTGGAAGACCGGTACTTGAAGTCCTTCAGAAGCTCTTTAATTCCGTCCTCCATGGTGGCATTACACCGGAGGCGTGGAGCAGAAGTGCGGTGGTCTTGTTCTTCAAGAAAGGTGACAACGCTCTCTTGAAGAACTACAGACCGATTTCCCTTCTGGGCCGCGTCTACGTGCTGTTTTCGAGAGTCATTACGAATCGTCTCGCGCGCAGACTTGACGATTTCCAGCCTCCCGAACAAGCCGGTTTCCAAAAGGGCTTTAGCACCATAGACCACATACATACCCTTCGGCAAATTGTACAGAAGTCCGAGGAGTACAATTTGCCACTATGTCTGGCGTATGTGGACTATGAGAAAGCTTTTGATTGCGTCGAAATTTGGGCGGTGCTGCAGTCCCTTCTTCGGTGCCAAATTGACTGTCGGTATATCGAAGTGCTGAAGTGTTTGTACAGTAGAGCTACGATGGCTATCCGAGTACAGAACCAGAGTACGAAACCTATCCAACTGCAGAGAGGTGTAAGACAGGGTGACGTCATATCCCCGAAACTCTTCACCACTGCATTGGAAGACGTTTTCAAGCTTCTGGACTGGAAAGGATAAGGTATCAACATCAATGGCGAGTAGATCATTCACCTTCGATTTGCCGACGATATAGTCCTTATGGCAGAATCGCTGGAGAACCTAAGCACTATGCTCAATGACCTCAATAGTGTTTCCCAACGGATAGGTCTTAAGATGAACATGGACAAAACAAAGATCATGTTTAATGTCCATGTCACACCTATGCCGGTAGTTGTTGGGAACACTAAGCCCGAAGTTGTTGACGAGTATGTTTACCTGGGACAAATAGTCCGATTAGGTAAGTCCAACTTCGACCGAGAGGGCAATCGACGGATTCAACTGGTTTGGGCAGCGTTAGGGAAATTACGGCACATCTTCTCGTCAGGTATACCTCAAAACTTGAAAACGAGACTGTACACCCAGTACGTGTTGCCAGTGATGACATACGGAACAGAGACGTGGTCCTTCACTGCTGGCCGGATGAGGAAGCCCAAGGTCGCTCAGCGAGCTATGGAGAGGGCTATGCTCGGAGTTTCTCTGCGTGATAAACTTAGAAATGAGTATACCAGAGTGACCGACATAGCTCAACGGATTAGTAAGCTGAAGTGGCAATGGGCCGGCCATATAGCTCGAAGAACCGACAGCCGATGGGGAAGAAAGGTTTTCGAGTGGCAGCCTCGTACCGGCAGGCGAAGTGTAGGGCGTCCCCCCACTATATGGAGTGACGACCTGGTAAGATATGCAGGAAATCGATGGATTCAGGTGGCTCAGGACCGTGCTTTGTGTCATTCTTTGGGGGAGGCCTATGTTCAGCAGTGGACTTGTGAAGGGCTGTAATGATGATGAATGATGATGAATTAACAGGCTCTTCTTTAATAAAAAAAACTCGGCCTTATTTGAATAGACCATTTCACTTTCAGATCATTGTTTTACATAGGCACTGGTAAACATCTTCATAAACAGCTTTCATTTTACTACTTTCGGTTTGAATTAATTTTCCTTGCTCGGTCAGAAACTTAAGGACAGCCCACACTCCATAGTTACAACCGTATCCCGGATTGATTTGTTAGTTGGGTAATGACTCGTAAACTTATAAAGGTATGGGGTTGTATACTAACATACAAATACTAATTCATTGTATGAGTTCATAATTTGTAGCTACGATTCTAAGAAAATACTTCTATCCACATTTCATTTTATTTATTCCGCGGACTTGGATATCCTCATAGATATCACAAAGTTCTTATCGATTTTGAGACTATGATGTAGTATAGGAAATATTTACACTTGTTAAAATTAAATATCGTAAGAATTAGTACATTTCAATAAATACATTTTTTTGACTATAGATACAATATTCATGTAAAGTTTTTAAAAAAGAAAATTAAAGAAGTGTGTTCAAAGTAAATCGAAGAATAATTATTCAAAGATAAAGAATAAACAAGGGAACTTGAGCCAGCAACAACAGTAATAACTACGGGTGCTGAAATAATATTTATATTTGAAAAACAAACTCATGATCAAACCTAACGCCACCTACTGGCAAACAAAAGATTAATCTGGGTTGATCTATTAACTAAGATAAGGAGCGAAATAAAAGACCGACTATAAAAATTAATAAATTATTAACTATTCAACACCTATGAACCTACGTGCAAGGAATATTGAAAAAAGAGGAAGCGCAGTTTGCGGAGCACGCATGCCAAAAATAGCCGCAATACTGCATCGTGGACTGTCAGTTGCAGGCTTCAATTTTCACGAGCTGACGTCTCGCTACTTAATAGATATATGCATATACATGCCGTATAAAGCAATATTGCTATTTAAAAATGAATATATATGAATAACGGGGATATCTGTACATATATTCATGCAATTTCGAATACATTCTATTAAGTTACTGATTTTATTAACATATTTACTTTAATAACGATTAAACATGATAGATTGTTCTTGTATTTTTACGTCATGTAGTTGTTCAATTAGCAGGTAATGTAAGGCAAAGCCAACTTAAAGATAATTAGCATTGTGCCTATAATATCGTGAACATCATCATCATCATTACAGCCCTTCATAAGTCCACTGCTGAACATAACCCTCCCCAAGTAATGCCACAAAGCACGGTCCTGAGCCACCTGCATCCATTGACTTCCTGCATATCTTACCAGGTCGTCACTCCATCTAGTGGGGGGACGCCCTACACTTCGACCACCGGTACGAGGCCGCCACTCGAGAATCTTTTTTCCCCATCGGTTGTCGGTTTTTCGAGCTATATGGCCGGCCCATTGCCACTTCAGCCTACTTATCCATTGGGCTATGTCGGTCACTCTGGTATACTCATTTCTAAGTTTATCACGCAGAGAAACTCCGAGCATAGCCCTCTCCATAGCTCGCTGAGCGATTTTGAGCTTCCTCATCCGGCTAGTAGCGAAGGACCGCGTCTCAGTTCCATAGGTCATCACTGGCAACACGCACTGGTTGTATAGTCTTGTTTTCAAGTTTTGAGGTATACCTGACGAGAAAATGTGCCGGAATTTCCCAAACGCTGCCCAGCCGAGTTGAATCCGTCGATAGACCTCTCGGTCGAATTTGGACTTACCTAGTCGGACTATTTGTCCCAGGTAAACACACTCGTCAACAACTTGAGCTTAGTGTCCCCAACAACTACTGGCATAGGTGTGATATGGACATTAAACATGATCTTTGTTTTGTTCATGTTTATCTTAAGACCTATCCGTTGGGAAACACTATTGAGGTCATTGAGCATAGTGCTTATGTCCTTCAGCGATTCTGCCATAAGGACTATATCGTCGGCAAATCAAAGGTGAGTGATGTACTCGCCATTGATGTTAATACCTTATCCTTTTCAGTCGAGAAGCTTGAAAACGTCTTCCAATGCAGCGGTGAAGAGTTTCGGGGATATAACGTCACCCTGTCTTACACCTCTCTGCAATTGGATAGATAGTTTCGTACTCTGGTTCTGTACTCGGATAGCCATCGTAGCTCTACTGTACAAACACTTCAGCAATTCGATATACCGACAGTCAACTTGGCACCGCTGAAGGGACCTCAGCACCGCCCAAATTTCGACGGAATCAAAGGCTCTCTCATAGTCCACATACCCCAGACATAGTAGCAAATTTTACTCCTCGGACTTCTGTACATTTTGCCGAAGGGTATATATGTGGTCTATGGTACGATTCGTAGATTGACGTCACGGACGGTATACGAACAACAGAAGTTGCTTAGATTTCTAATTCGAAAAAATAGAAATAAAGTTTGTTTCGGCCTATTAATATTATATACGAGTGAAATAGCACATAGCTTTGCCGTGTGAGTGTTATGGTGTCGTTACCTATAAAATTGTGAGTTTGTTTTTAACTTAACCTAATCTAGAAGATCTCTGATATTTTTAGCCCAGAAAAGGGTATCTTTGCGTGCATTGTATTATTGTTAGCAACTAGTTGCCGAGTTTAATTAGCGCTATTTTCTGCACAATAGTCTTAACACCCACTAAACTCAATATGCCAAAGTGTGGAGCATGTGGTAAATTTCTAATGTCGACAGGTACCATTGCTTGTACCGTTTGTCCCATTATGTTTCATCGCGGATGTCTATTAGTGTCTGAAGCGACAAATATAAGCAAAGATTGGGCTTGCCCAGAATGCAAAAAGAAGTCACGAAAAGGAGACAATAGTTCTACTCCTGTAAGAGGAATATCTGGTAATATATCACAAGATAATGTGCCGCCCCGGGAGGTCACTATTAGCCCACCCTGCAGCGATTTGTCTCAGACATTAGACATGAAATCGGGTGAGGAATCTATTGCACAAGTGCTAAGTCACCAGCTCGTGACCTGCACAGCTGAGATGCGAGAACTCCGAAAGGAGATTGGTGAACTTCGTGCGTCCGTATTAGGGTTTACTGAGCGTATGGATGGCATCGAACGTAGGCTTGAGATAATTGAGCAAAGGCAGAAACCATCTTTTTTTTTTTTGCGGATGGAAAATCATCAAATGACGCCTTTCGCTCTGGGTGGAGCGGAAGGGAGTGTCAGACTTTTACTGACTAAAAACCATCCGTGTTCCTTCAGTGCCCTTACGTTCCGGAGCCGCGGTATCTCTTTCGAACAGCCCGCAGCCCCGGCAGGCGTCGGCCCTTGCGGGCCCCTTCACGATGCTGACAGCTCTTTGAGGCACGCGTGGAACAAAACGCGCCGTCGACACGGCCTGTCGTCGTTAGACGGACGGACGGCGAGCTACCCATTGCTCGCCATCCACAGGCCCGCGCCTACGGTGGCCGGGGGCCACGATGTAGCCCCCGACGCCCGGGGCGTCTCCCGCGGCGGCCGGGAAGGAAAGCTGCTGCTCTCTCCTTCTCCCGCTCCGCCACCTCCTTCGCTTGCATCACTGCTTCGCAGAAGGTGGTGACGGCATCCCATTCCGTCTCGCTCCGGACCATGGCTTCGACCAGGGCCGGACGCGAGAGGTCGCCGCCGCCTATCGCCGCTACGAGGACACGGCGGTGCTCCGCCCAAGCAGGGCACACCTCCACGGTGTGCTCCACCGTGTCCTCCGGTCGATCCTCGCAGTGGGAGCACCCGGGCGTTTCCTCCCGCCCGATTCGGTGCAGGAACCTCCCGAACACACCGTGTCCGGTGAGGACCTGCGTCAGGCGGAAGGTGAGGACGCCGTGGCGTCTCTCAAGCCACTCCTCAAAGAGGGGTCTTATCGCCGCTATAGTGGCGTGCCCAAAAGGCAGAAACCATCTGGAGTTGAGGTTGCCGAACTGGAGCGAACGGTGAACTTATTGAAGCTGGAGCTCAACGATCGGGATCAAGAGGCGCTGCTCACAGATCTGGAGATCGGGCATCTACCGGAAGAAAAGGGTGAAAATATCATTCACACCGTGTCCGTGCTTGTAGCTAGGCTAGGTGTGCCATTAGAGGAGCGAGACATAGTGTTTGCGAAGCGAATGGGAGCGGTATTGAGCGGCGGGTCGCCGGGTGGCGCAGCGCTCCGCGCCCGCCGCGTTGTGGTGTGGCTGGCGCACCGCCAACTGCGCGACGAGCTGCTGCGCGACGCGCGTGTGCGTCGCTCTGTCACCACCACTAAACTAGGAGCGGCCGCTCCGCCACAGCGACTTTACGTTAACGAACGGCTAACCCGATACAATAGACAGCTTTTCCATAAAGTCCGTGAGACGTGCCATAAATTCTCGTGGCGTTACTCGTGGACAAAGAGAGGTCGCACATACGCCCGCCAAAGTGAAGGGAAGCCGGCCTGCTACATTCGTACGGAGGATGACTTTGTTCGTATTTTTGGTTCCGATAAGGTTTGAAGTAATGTCTCATCATAATTTGGAAGTAGAATTAAATATATATTTTATACCAAATTATAGTATTAGGAAGATAGTGTACTATATACTTCGTTATCTTATATATGTGGGGAAACTTCATTTGGAACAATGTTTACAACTATTATATTATAAATATTATTTTTATTCATTGTATCATATTATATATATCCTTTTAATCACTATTGATTTTATAAAACATCCATTATTTTATATATATTTTTTATTTATTTTTAATTATGACTACACCATACTACCGTACGGTAGAATGTATACATTATTAATATGTTTGTTACTGAACTTAACATAATTTTCTATTTATAACGCACATACTGATTATTTACTAGTTTTTATCAAAATGAATAAACTGCTCTTTTACTGTTTGCAACGAGTAATTTAAAATACTTAAAAGTCGGTTTGTTAAACGCAGGCTCCTTAGGTTCTAAGCATGAGGAATTCATAATAGCCATGAAAGAGCTTAAGCCGGACATTATGGCCATCAATGAGACATGGCTTAGATCCGGAGAAGAGGGGAAAGCTCCCATACTAGATGAATATCGTTTGCGACATAATCCTAGGCCTCAGCAAATTAAAAAAGGAAGAGGCGGTGGAGTAGGCTTTTACATACATCAAAAGTTAGCATTTAAAATTTATCCGCATCCTTCTACTCCCTCGGTTGAACAGATGTGGATAAAAATGAACCTTTCAGGAGTCAACCTTATCGTTGGCACAGCATATAGACCCCCTTGGCTAGACGTTAATATTTTTTTAGATGCGATAGCTGAATCAGTCTCCACTTTTGCTAACGCCGACAAGGTTACCTTGGTTAGTGATTTTAATATTAATCTTTTGGAGAGTGGAAACAACAAGACCATATTACTAAACCAATTTTTAGAATGTCATAGCTTGAACCAAGTTGTTGATACTCCGACACATTTTACTAGCCATAGCGAAACATTTGATCTGTTCTGATGCTCGATTACGAAACACTCTAGTCAAATACATACCCGATTTGGGAAGCCATGCCATTGTTACTGCTGAATTTAATATAAAAAAGGAAAAACCTATTCCTCAATACTTGACATATAGACCACTAAATAATATTGTTACAGAATTATTTATCCGTGATTTAGAAAATATTAATTGGTCACTTTGTACAAATTTTAACGAAGTTAATGACATGGTTACTTATTTTTGTTCTGTTATAAACATTATGTTCGATCTACATGCTCCACTTAAAACCACTCGTTTCAAGTCACCACCTCACCCTTGGATTACGGATACAGTACGTAAAATGATCAAAATTCGCGACGACTATCATGCTAAATACAAAAAAAACAAAAACTAACACATTTAAAAATTGTTATTAAAACATGAAGCAGATAGTAACAGAAGCTATGATAAATGAAAAAAAGCATATTTTGAACAGTACATAAATAAAAATATTAAAGATTCCAAAACTCTGTGGAAAAATTTGAAAAACGTATTATATTTCAAGGATAAGACTGAGGAACTTCCTCATCAGTTTAATGACCCTGACTTGAAAAATAAACATTTCCTAAATATACCAGGGGGTGACACGGTACCGATTACTCTTATTTCCTACTTTAAACACAATAGGCACAATTCTAATAATCTTACATTGTCTTCAGTATCAGAAGAATTAATATTAAAGACTATTAAAGAACTTAAATCCAATGCCGTTGGTATAGACAATATCTCACTACAGATGTTTTTAATGACTCTACCTCAATCAATAATGACAATTACCGCTATTATTAATAAATCGATCCAGAGTGCGGTTTTTCCAGATCCATGGAAACTCGCAATTGTCAAGCCTTTACCAAAGAAGATCAACCCTCTTTCGATTAAAGACCTGCGACCTATTAGTATGTTGCCCTGTATTTCCAAAATACTAGAAAAGGTAGTTTGCAAGCAAATGACAGAATACCTTGAAATCAATGGCGTACTGCCTGTTATACAATCTGGATTTCGCAAGGGCCACAGCACTACTACAGCTTTACTTGAGGTAATCGATAATCTACTTGCAGCCCAAGATAGAGGAATGTGCTCAATTTTGGTGCTCTTAGATTTCTCCCGAGCATTTGATTCAATCGATCAGTCATTACTCCTGGTTAAGTTGCCATTCTATGGCTTTGATGCTAATGCGGTCAAATGGTTTGACAGTTATCTCACTGGAAGGCAACAACGTGTGGAAATCGTTAAAGGTGACGGTACTAGGATTCAATCAGTCCCCCAGAATGTAACACGGGGTGTTCCACAGGGCTCGATACTTGGGCCTATTCTTTTCACGCTATGTTCCGCTGATATGGTTAAGAAAATTAAACACTGTTATTACCACCTATATGCTGATGACCTGCAAATGTATCTTTCCTTCATACCATCGCCATCGGGTCTTCTTCAAGCTATTAATAAAATAAATTACGACTTAGAGGCTATTTCTGCTTGGTCAAAGTTAAATTCATTGGTTCTAAACCCTGACAAATCAAAGTTTATGTTAATAGGATCAAAAAATATGATTGCTAAACTTGTAAATGTCCCAATAGAATTAAAAATTGGAAACAGTCCTATTGATCAAACCTCCGAGGCTAGAAACCTTGGGCTTAAGCTTGAAAACCACCTGCGTTTCGAAGCACATGTCAGAGAAAGTGTACGAAACTGTTTTTATAGATTAAAAATCTTATATAAAATCCGACCATTCTTAACAGAGCAAATGAGGATAAGACTATGTGAGTCTTTGATTTTGTCCAAATTAAATTACTGCGACGTGGTATTTGGCCCTTGTCTATTAAGTAGGACTCAGAGGCTCATACAGCGGGTGCAGAATGCATGTGCGAGGTTCTGCTTCCATATACCACCTCGTACGCATGTTACTCCTTTTCTAAAAAATGCAGGCCTATTAAAAATGTCATCGCGTCGAAAATTACACCTTGCTACCTTATTATTTGAAATAATTGCATCAAAAACTCCTCGTTACTTATATGACAAATTAGTGTGGGTTAGCGAACAATCAAAGTATCCTAAACATAAATGTACTAAAGTCTTTGTTATTCCGAAACATAGAACAATGGCATTTAGAGGGTCCTTCAGGTATGCAGCTTCTCGCTGCTGGAACGATCTACCGCCACCAATGCGTGCTCTAAAAACTTTAGGAATATTTAAAAAAAAACTGATATCAATTTTAAAACAAGACCAATATCCCTCGTAATTTTAAAAATTTACTTTTACTACGTGCACAATTTAAAGGACCTTCGTTTAATGCTAAAAATATATAATAACTGTAAGACTCACTGTTTTAATTTCTTTTGTATCATTATATATATATATATATTTTATCTCCACTCTAATTTTCAGTTCACTTACTGTTTCGTTTCTTTAAATAATAACAATTATTATGCTGACTCTGTCCCCACACTGAATGTTTTTCTTTAAGTTTTAGCTTTAGTTAATGTATGACCGTCCGTGAAGCCAATAGTAGGCTCTATTTGAAAATCAGCGCTGCTGTCATTTAGTTCAGCAGCTGTTAGCTGAAATAGGGACCTAATTTGACTGTACACAAATCATGTTTTTTATATCTTGTGTTATTTTATTTTTTGTTTTTCATTGTGACGTCAAATAAAGTTTTCTTTCTTTCTTTCTTTCTTTAATGACTCTCGAAAACAGCACGTAGACGCGGCTCAGAAAGAAAAACCACCCCACTTTTGCTCCACGCCTCCGGAGTAGTTCCACCATGGATGACGGAATTAAAGAGCTTCTGACGGACTTCAAGTGCCATTTAGCGTGAACATAGAATACTATAATACATACACAATAGAACCAAGGAGTGGAAGGTTTCCGTGTAGCCACTAACATGTCAATTCATACCTATATTTTTTTTACTGATACCGGTAAACCGGGAAATATTGTGATTTTTGAAATTGTACTTAGTATAATAACAAGCTAAAGAAATGCGATTTATTACAGTGAAAAATAGTAATTACCTACGAATAAAATTTTGTTACATTTTTCTATAAAATTGTAAGTTTGTTCGCTCTATAGGTATCATTGAAAATGTTCAGTAACGTTTTCAGGTTCAATCTTCTGGTTATGTATCATTATTTTCATAAAGTATATTCACTTCACGCCCAATCAAAATCAAAAAAAAAAATGTGTTAGAAGTAAAAAAATGTATTTCTTAATTTTTCTTTTGATTTTGCCCTCGCCTGGTGTTGACTTACCAATACCGTATTGGTAAAAAATTTTTAAATAAGATACATTTTTATTTACATAAACCATTTTTACAGTTTTCCTGAACATCCGAACATAAAAAAATGGACAGAAACCACGGAAGGCTTAACTAAAAAAAAATTCAGACCGTTTTCTTATCCATACATCACAAAAGATATTTGAAGGACAATGAAATTTCATCTAAAGACATTGTATAGGATAACATTAGCACCGGTAAGTGTAATCCTGTGAAAAGGATTAATTCAGCATCTGAGAATGTAATGGTTCGAAACAATGAGGCTACAGATCACAGCACTGAAGAAGAAGAAGATATAAGCTCGAAACGTGGTAATCACTCATAGGCTGTTTTTCATATCTATTTCCTGAGATTATATTTAACCAAATGGAATACCCTAGAAATCATATGTAAAATATATATTTAAAAAATATATTAATATTCGATATCATTTCTTTTTGAAAATTTGTGTTGCTAAAAATAATAAACGGCAATTGTTAAACAAATATATTTTTTCATCTTAAACGTGTTCAACAGCTTTTTATTTACAATAAGAAAAAATAACACTTACTGCTATTGTATTTGCAATTAGTTTGCACACTATTTACAAATAAAAATTAAGTGATTTCTTTTTAATGAGGATTGCGAACATCGATAGAAAAAACTAAAATGTGCCAATTTGCTCAGTCTGTCAACGCAGTTAGTCCTACTCTTTCTTTTCAGAAAGAGACGGTCTGTAAAATTTTTTTTATGAATCCGTTGTTATTGCCTTGGAATAAAGTCTGATTTCATGTAATATAAGAATGCGTTTGTAACATTTATTTATTGAAATTTGTATGACCAATGAGCGAATTGGGTTTCTAGTAATGATGATATAATACGATGTAGCCGCTTGTATGTACGCTCCCGGCGACACCGGTTCTCGTACAAAATAAGATTGACAGCGATTTTATTGTGTCTGTATGTGTATTATAGTATAGCACATGAGTAAAGAAACTGTATCATACAGAGGCAAAGCTTCATACAACCGCGCTATGATAATAACACTACTACAAGCTTGAGGCGCGTGTATGTGTGAGCACAGGCGGCTCTTCACGTACAGAGAGAAACTGCTTTACACCGGCTCGGCCTGTGCTCAAACTCAGGATTGTGTAAAGAATAATAAGTGTTAAATTTTATTTTTTAAAGAATTATTCGTGTTTAATGAAATACAAAAATTGTAAATATGTTTTAATATACCTGTTTGTATGAACAATAATAGAATAAATATAAATATATAATTTTTAATTATCCTAAACGTTCCACTAGGTAAGTATATATAGTATATATCATCATCATTACAGCCCTTCACAAGTCCACTGCTGAACATAGGCCTCCCCCAAAGAATGCCACAAAGCACGGTCCTGAGCCACCTGTATCCATCGACTTCCTGCATGTCTTACCAGGTCGTCACTCCATCTCGTGGGGGGACGCCCTACACTTCGCCTACCGGTACGAGGTTGCCACTCGAGAACCTTTCTTCCCCATCGGTTGTCGGATCTTCGAGCTATATGGCCGGCGCACTGCCACTTCAGCTTACTAATCCGTTGGGCTATGTCGGTTATTCTGGTTCTACTGCGGATAACCTCATTCCTAAGTTTATCACGCAGAGAAACTCCGAGCATAGCCCTCTCCATAGCTCGCTGAGCGACCTTGAGCTTCCTCATACGGCCAGCAGTGAAGGACCACGTCTCAGTTCCGTAAGTCATCACTGACAACACGCACTGGTTGTACAATTTGGTTTTAAGGTTTTGAGGTATGTCTGACGAGAAGATGTGTCGTAGCTTCCCGAACGCTGCCCAGCCGAGTTGAATCCGTCGATTGACCTCTCGGTCGAAGTTGGACTTACCTAGTCGGACTATTTGTCCCAGGTAAACATACTCGTCAACAACTTCGAGCTTAGTGCTCCCAACAACTACCGCCATAGGTGTGACATGGACATTAAACATAATCTTTGTTTTGTCCATGTTCATCTTAAGACCTATCCGTTGGGAGACACTATTGAGGTCATTGAGCATAGTGCTTAGGTCCTCCAGCGATTCTGCCATAAGGACTATATCGTCGGCAAATCGACGGTGAGTGATGTACTCGCCATTGATGTTAATACCGTATCCTTTCCAGTCCAGAAGCTTTAAAACGTCTTTCAATGCAGCGGTGAAGAGTTTCGGGGATATAACATCACTCTGTCTTACACCTCTCTGCAATTGGATAGGTTTCGTACTCTGGTTCTGTACTCGGATAGCCATCGTAGCTCTACTGTACAAACACTTCAGCACTTCGATATACCGACAGTCAACTTGGCACCGCTGAAGGGACTGCAGCACCGCCCAAATTTCGACGGAATCAAAGGCTTTCTCATAGTCTCTCGAATACCGTTTGGTGATTCTGAGTATAAGGTACGCAACCCTCGTCGACACACTCCCGATCTTTACAACGTTGTTAACGAGAGACTTGTGGACGATAAATCCGACACCTCCTTGGGACAGATGGTCACCCTCCCGGTGATAGAGCAAGTTGCCGGATTCGAGGATTACCGTGTCCTCCCCCTCTCTTCGGACTTCGGATAATCCTATAATATGCCAGCGCAACTTGTCTATCTCTTCTTCCAGCTCCACGATCTTCTCGTCAGTCCTCAGGGTGCGTGCGTTGTATGTTGCCAGGTCGAGTCGTCGTTGGTGGCAACTGAACCTCCACCGGAGATTCTTAGCACCCCCTGCCCCGCCGTTACCATGGTCGCCACCGTAGCCAGGAATAGCGAGGCCGCCAGGGACTAGGGGCCGTCTCTTTGTTACATTCATAGGGGGTATTTGCCATAGTTGCCACGCTTGGCGAGCGGGTTGGCAACCGCAGTTTTTTTATAGTATATATACTTGACTATAATTTTTTATCTTTAATGTGGTAAATAGATACCTCACACATATAGGTATATTATATATGAGGTATCTATTAAAATTGAAAGAAAACATACGTAGTACCTAATAGTTCTTTATTTTTATGATGTTTATAATTGAATAACATGTATATTAAGTTAAATACATAAGTTAATTAACGTTTATAAGTTAAATACATAGGTTCACGTTTTTTTAAATTATTTTAGGCGACAAAAGTGATTAAAATCTGTCGGACGAAAAGATATCCTTTCAAAACTTTTTGATTATAAAAATTGTAAGGATCACTTCGAAAAATGCTGTATTAAATTTTAAAAAAGGACCGTAAAATATTTATTTAGAAATACTTTTCCAACGATCAGCTTGTCGACAAATGACGATGCTTGTTCGAATTCCAGTCAATGTAAGAATGTATTTGAAATAAATGTATGAATTGCTTGATCAAAAATCTCGCGAATATTTTCATCTCGAAAGAAACATTTTAAATATTGGTAATGAAATATTAAATCGTGTGCAAGATTGTATATTTGTTATATCATGTGAGTGCTTTCCAATAGATTATTTAGAAAAAAACGACATTAGATTTAGAATTTATAATTTAATTAAAAGGCGCAACAAATTTTTGAAGAACAAAACTTACAAAAATAAATTATTTAGAATGAAACAGTTTGCAAAAATATATAATACATTAAGTGTAATAATAAAAGCTGATAAAAGTTTTGTTATTTAATTTTATCCTCCTGTGCCAACCCTGCAAAAATATTTTAAAATTTTGACAGTTCCTTAGAAGATTTGCCTCTGTACGGTTTATTTACTCTTGTGGTTATAGTGTTCTATGAGCGTAAATTTATTACAGTGACATCTAGCGTCGAGTAAAAGAATTTTTAAACTTATCACGATATTATTGTGACACCTCACGAGTAGCTGAATTTGCACGTCCATCTGATGTTAAATAAATATAATATCTATATATAATAACTAATGATTCCTACTCAAGCTAGTGGTTAGTAACATAAAGCATTTATCTATTATTTCTTCATAGTTAATCACGCAAAAGGTATATAAATATTGCACAAGTGCTCGTATGCTCCTCTTATTCTGTAAAAAAACACATTTCTTTCCTTGCTAATGTGTGATAAATTGTTAGGTGCAACAAATTGGGTGTTTTGCCACTTTCTCTTGTTTTTTTTTATATTAAGTGCCTGCGAGTGAGATATAATAGTACCATCTCCCCTTGTTATGAACAAATATAATTAAAATTCAAAAGCGTTTTCGTTGCAAAAGATGAATCTCTCCCTAGGTGATACTTAATTTAAAAATCCCCCAGAAGGGTACCATCCATTTTCATCTAAACTTTGAAGAGAGTAATCCAAAGGAGACATTTTTTTTAACATACCCTTCTAACTTGAGAAATAACTTGCAGAAAAAAAGAAAGATGTTAGAAGCGCTAGATAAGTAAAATACTTCTTTTGAAAATTCTTCTTTTTTCTTCTTCTTTTTGAGGCTTCCCGATTTCCAAAGCTTGCTAAGGATTTAATATTTTACATTCCTCCTGGTAACGCCAGTTAGCAACCTAATTTATAAATCTAATAGAATACTTGTTACATAACTTTAACCCCTCCCTTCTCTTATCCCTTTTCTCTACGCACTCACAGCCGTTGGAGCCGACACAACGCCACGCAGCGGCAGTACAGTTGCAATTGAACAATACCCGCGATCGCTCACCGCACAAAAGATATTGCGTCTTCGAGCCCCGCTTTAATATACTTTAATATTAATTATCACCGGACATTGTGTCCTTGTAATTTCACAAATGTGACGCGCTTTCCGCGATTACAATAAGTCGAGAGTTGAGGAATGTGTGATATCCTAGAACTGATCTAGAGTGCGTGCGCCGACCACATGTGACCTGCTGCTAGCTGAGACGTCGGGAGAAGGCGAGGCAGTCCCTCACAAGGTTAGTGCGTGCATTTCACTCTCATTCCACTTTCCTTGCTCTGTTTGTTGTATGTACCAAGTACAGTCCACCTACTGTAAGTGTTAAGTCAATAACATTATACTTCTTTGTAAACTACCTTAAACTCAGGTAAGCCCAAATAAAATGGTCAACATCAACCTTAACCGCGGATCCAAACAGCGGGGACTGAAATTTATTCACGAAACCATTTGTACTCACGATGGAGAGGACCGTGATTAAGAAACTCAATTTCTATGGTCAATATGCCCATAAGAAACATTGGCCCTAACAACACCCCTATTCTCTCGTTCCGAATGGTCTGCGAATAATACCGTGGACTATTTTGAAAACCCTATATTTAGTTAAAATTTCTTTAAATTCATGAGACGTGGGTTGTGCACCGTTGTCTTTATATAATATATTTCATGATTGATAAATTAATACCATTCTTAAATTTTAACGACTACCTTGGACGTTGCAATGAGGAGAGTGAAAAACAATACATATTACTGAAGTAATCACAACCGAATAAATATACTCGTTTTAGATTATTGACATAGTATTCTGCGATTTAGTTATTTACCGAAGGTTTCCTATCAAAATGAGCCTTCAACTGGAGAGTAACTGATTTAAAAAGCCTACATACATTGCACTTACGAGAGACTTACTAGTACGTTTCCAAATATTTAAATAAACAGGGATCATACGACGAGATTATCCTTTTATGCATTTTAATTACCCCGGAATGAACAGAGAGGGAACCACTAATTTTCTACTAAAATGAGAGGTAAGATTATATTATTTTAGACCAACGAAATAGTTTATTGTCAACAATCTGATACTTAGGATAAATATGAGGAAATTCGGTACAATTTTTATGTAAACCAATATATCACAGATAACTAATATCCTCTAAACATAATTCAACAGAATCAAATTTAAGGCAGAAAAAACAATATAGGGAAAACGTGTTCTTTACGATTTCGCGCTATAGCGGCCAAGGCAGTTGTAGTGTTTAGAAAAAAAATGCATGTATCGTTCGTGGAGTATGCCGTATATATAGATTATGCAATTCACGTCTTCAAGAATCAGTTGTTCGTTTTTTTTAAAGTACAAATTTATTTCATTTATTTTTTTAATTTCTGGACGTATTTCAAGCTATAATATTTAACTGTGACTACTTAAATAGATTAAGCAATGCTCCCAAAAAATATGAGCTATAAAACTAGGTCAACTCGTTTCTTCTTTATCCCGCAGACATAATACTCGGCTACAGAAACTGACTCACGAATAATGTAAAAGAACAATGGGCTACAGGAATCGATATATTACAACGATCAATTGTTCTCACTTTCTAATTATATAACATATAACATGTTTTAATCTATAACACAATTCAGTCAATGTATTCAATTAATAATTTTACAGCATATAATATACTATTATCATTATGAAAACATTTATCATATTTAAAAAAAAATATTAAATCACAAATGAATGTAATAATATGAAAGTTATTTAATCGGTCTATTTGCGTTGTAGGTATTGTAGGACTTGATTAACTTACGTTTGGTTTAAAATATACAACATAAAATTAGCAAAACTATTGAGGACTATATTATTTAACACCATGTACAGAATCACCAAAACAGCATTTTATCCAAACTTTTATTATAAAACAAAATACTTATGCATAAAAGTAAATTTGCAGCCTATTTACGTCCCACTGCTGGACACAGGCCTCCTCTCATTTCTGAGACGGTTTTAGGGCAAGGGATTGTCAACAACGCTGCCCTAATGGGTGTTGGCGAACTTCACATGTCTTCGAATTTTTTTTCTTATTTCTCAGACATGCAGGTTTCCTCACGATGTTTTCCTTCACCGCCGAGCACGTGGTAAATCAGCACTTAAAATTGCAATTAACAATTTCATTGGTGCCGGCGGGGATCGAACCCGGGTTGCTGGAGTACTGTGAAGCTTACAGCGAGCGCTTACCATCTGAGCTACCACGGCTACGCTTACGCTACAGGCTACACTCATGCATATTCTTTACAAAACAATAATTTAACCTCATTTTTTGGTTTATAAGAAAGCAAGCAAACATCATTTACCGTGGTACGATATTTTTAGTTCTAAATAAAATTATCAGATAAAATATAATAAAATATTGCTGTCACATGTTATTCGTGGTGGCTGACGGGAACTGGAGATGGAGTGCTTTGTAAATGCCAATTTTGAATAAAGTATTTTGACATTGACTTGTAAAAGATACGGATCTTCATTATGATTCATAACCGGGCAAATATTTCAGTGTCAATGAGCCACAGCATCAAATTACTATCAGGTGGACTGTAGGCCTTTTGTTACCCTTATTTGTAAACAAAAAACTGAGGGAGTTTTCCTTAGCATATTATGAAAGAGAATTTCACTTACAGGACTACTTAATGAATTTGTTTATTAAAATTTTATATTTTGACATGCTTCGTCCTCGGTGGTGAAAAAAAACATCACGAAAAAATCTACATGACAAATAATTTAAAATTAATTTTTTTTTACAACCGACTTCATTATAAATTATTAAGAATTACTCAAAAACTATTTATCAGACCTTAATCAAATTTATATGGGACCACATGTAAAGCACCAGGTTTCAAATAAAAAAAAGAATCATCGAAATCGGTTCACCCAGAAAGAAGTTATGAGGTAATACATGAAAAACATGCGTGAATGTCGGGGAATACTCGGTTTGAACGAAATCCCTTTCGTAGTATATTATTATTGATAAACGTTTTATATTATTAATTAACAAATACAAATAAATTAATTACTAGCATCTATTAAAATGAAGCGTCATTTAAAATAATGTTTATTTCATTGCAAGATAAAAAAGTGTCAGTGAGATGGATATTATTAGGCCGTAACGGAAAATCTTACACTCTTTCTCGTCTAGCCCCCATCACTCACGGGTTACAACGCATTTGCATTTTGGTTTGTAATTAAGGATAGATTTAGATGTGTTTGAGTCACGGCAACTACTTACCGTAAGGTATATTATGCGCTCGTTTTTGTCACCCTGATCCTATAAAAAAAAAACTGTCACTCTAAAACTTTTCTTCTCCATCGATTGTCGGTATCTTGAAACTATATGGCCGGCCTATTGATACTTCAGCTAACTGATCAGTTTCCCTTGGTTCGTTATAGTGAAACTCCGGTATAGCCCTCCCCATTGCTCAATGAGCAACCTTAAGCCATCTCAGTTCTATATTTAATTACGGACAATACACACACACACACACACACACACACACACACACACACACACACACACACACAAACACACTGGTTGTATATGACGGCACCTGCACCGTTGCAGGTGCGGCGGCGTCAGTCTAGCTAGACACAATTCTTGTAAAAGACACGTGTACCGCACACCTGCGGCATTGCACCTGCGGTGCCGCCCGTCCTGCTTGTATAAAACGGACGGAGCAGCCACCGTTAAGGCAGTCTTGGCTCTGACGTGGAACGGTACGCTTGTCGTATTCCGTTACTAGTTTATCCTCGACTCGTTGGATAATTAATTCGTGTGAACGAATTAATTATTATTCCTAACTACAAAATTAGTCTCTGTACTATACTCAATTACCCTTTCTACATATAGATTTTTCTTTTTAATTTTTGAGGTATACATGATAAGAATATATGCCGTAATATACCGAAAGTTGCCAAGCGGAATTGGCCTTTGTTTTCCGCAATACTATATAGTGGAATAATACTGCCTTAATTATCATATTCTGCGAGGGTGAACATGAGTTTTGTCAAAATTTCCTTTCAAAATAAGTTTTTAAATATAATTGACTCGTATAATTGGTAGGTGGGTTTAGTTTCTATTGTTAAAATATCAAAAAACACCATTAAAATCGGTTGACACCAGCTGGTGAACGAATGCCACCAGCGTGCCAGAAAAACTCATTTAGTCTAATTATAAAATGTGGTATATTGATAACGTCGGGTTTAAACTGAGGTTTATGAAGTCTTTCTCATTAAAAAAAAGTCCCTTAGTTGCGGCGGCGCAGTCTCCGCGAAATTTTAAAATTTCTGTCAAAATCCATAATTTACATGTTACTTCATACATTTTAGCGAGACTTGTTTAGTGAAACAAATTCTAGTTTAAGCCAGGGATTAATTATAAACGACTTTTTGTAATAAGATGGATTACGTTTAAATGTGCGTCTTTTGATTCAGCCGTATCAAAAATACCTAGTTTTAACCAACTAAAATGTTACACATTAAAACACATAACTTTGATTCAAAGAAGAGGCTAGACATTTAATTGAATTAAACTTATGGACAAGCCGTCCAGTTAACCAGCTGTTTAAATCATCGTGATTCGACATAACATACATTACAATATGCGTTCGCTCTTAGCACCAAGGCCACAATAATGACACGCAATATGAAAGATATATATTGACCAGAAGGCGCAAATAAACGCACATGCGTTTTAGTTAGATGCTTTTAGCAAACATTAAAGTCGATAATGACGAATTGAAAATTCAACTACAATAAATTCAACCCAACTCACGCTAGAATAAGCAACAGTCTTCAACGTAAAAGCAAAACAATAATTATTCGTATAAGTAAAACTGATAAAATAAAGACTCGCGTCGAAAATTGCCTTCATTTGTTGAATTGGCACAAAAATGAGGGGACTGCGAATCTGATTGTCGTTTTTGATAAAAAATTGATACTTTATAAGTAAAACATGAAAATGTTCGTCACAATAGTTAGACTAAAGCCTTGTCCGGAATACAAATTGAATTAAAATAAGCTGCTTATAACTCTGAAGTGGAGCTGTTCCGGCACATATTCCTGCTGACTTCCAACAAGCATTCCTTAAAAAAATATTTGATTCTTTATTTTTGTCAAAAATGTTTCATTATTATTAATAGGTACAAATAATAGATAAATACTACGTATGTGTAACAAATGAGGTTTTGGCAACAATGTCAATAATAATATTTTGACTAAGCTTAGACTAGCACACACCGCTTGAGGAACAGCTACTTTTAATACGCTTGCCAAACATGCTCGTTATATCTAATCAAGCTGGACACGAGATATCACCTTGTGGCCGTTAAATACTTGATTGCGCGGGAGAATATATTATTATGTATCTTAAATTAGAAGAATTAAATTAACTTATCGAGAAGTTTGTACTTACAATCACTAATCGATAAATATTGTGGTGGGTAATGTTGTAGGTGTTACTGTATGTCTATGATAGTGTATAGCCGAAAAACTCTAGCGATAGTTAACTTTAAAACAAATTAAATTAATAACGCGGTAAGATCACAACACGGTGCAACAGCAGACGCAGAGTAGCGAAGACTTACTGAACTAATGACCCTTTCCTTTTGAAGGTGAAGTGCAGTGACAATTTTACTCAAACCACCGCCATATATGGTAAATACGGGGAGATTATTTCGGGCGCATGTTCGGCACGACTAATATCATAGATTAAGGTGAAAGATACGTAAATTGTATTCCAAGTCATTAATGTAAAACATATTAATCACATGTCATGTATTTTAATCTGTCAAAATTTAATTAGTTCCGTACTTTTGTAGGGTTATGATAATAGTTTCCATTATATATATATTACTAGTATACAACGTATGCGCTTTATATATATATATATATATATATAAAGCCCATACATTGTATACTAGTA
Organism: Parnassius glacialis; assembly: GCA_033319125.1. Classification (NCBI taxonomy): domain Eukaryota; kingdom Metazoa; phylum Arthropoda; class Insecta; order Lepidoptera; family Papilionidae; genus Parnassius; species Parnassius glacialis. The sequence goes on along the minus strand of JAVANC010000003.1, from coordinate 16,597,999 downwards.
AATGTATTGATTTACAAGATAATTTTAACTTCAATAACAAAAAAAATAGTATCATTTAACACTGTAGACACACGCTACAGCTACATGATATGTTATAGTCGCAGGTTTAATGGATTAACTTGATCGAGGAAAGACCACGTCCTCACAGACTACCGGCATAAAATAGCAGTTTAATGATACTGAGTTTCGTACGGTGAGTGTAGAGAATCTTTTGACTGGAAATTTCAGTCTTCATCTAACCGAAATAGAACTTTAATCTTCAGAGAAGAGGAAGTATTCGAAATGTTGACTTATAATATTATTAAGAGTTATAGTAGTGACTGTGTTACCGCGCGCTACCGATTAAAGATCGGAGCTATACCACATCAAGCGCATGCACGGTACGTTGTGAACGAGCTCGTTGCAGCACATGTTTTAATAAACCTAGCAAGCTAACAGCATAGCAAAGTGGCGAAGCAATCAGCTTTGTAGCGGTTTCTAACGGAAAAAAATTTCAAAATAGGAGGTTCAGATGCCTGGGTGATCAGTAATCGATTGCTGAAAACAGAATTTGAAAATTCGAAACCGTTCTCGAGATAATCGTGGGACAGACGGACAGACAGACGGACAGACGGACAGACAGACGGACAGACATCGTGAAATCAATAAGTGACTTCGCAAGCTTCGCCACTTAATAATATACATTTTTTTATTATGGCAAACATAATAACTTTTGACATGAATTATCTATAGTGACGCCTTGGCAGTATGCCGTGACGGCAAATGGCAGGACGCTCTACACGACAACTGAAACTGACATTACAATTTGTGATACATACGTACATACAAGTTGCATCAATAACTAGTTGTGATTTTTTTTAAATCATTTATAAATAAAAACCTAAGAAATAAATTCTTTATTAGTTTTAATTAATTATAAATTTCTGTGACGACCAATAATTTTTAATAACACCATCAAGTACTTTATAGGCCACAAATCTATCTACCTTTTGTATTTTATTGGAGAGGAAAAATTACATTGTCTAGAATTCGCATAGTCTTTAATCTAAGTAAGATACATAATTTATTACGGATTTTAGCTAATTAATTTCAACGTCTATAATATAATTGATTCCCGCTAAGCTATGTCCGATTCTGTTTTTTTTTTTGTATTTTACTAGTAAGTTAATAATAATGCAATAGGAAGATAATAAGGAGAATGAATGAAAGAATGATGACAACATTTGCTCACTGGCAAAATGCAAATCAACCTGTCAGAGTAAGTTTGGGCAAATCTTATTGGATGTGTGTCAGCCAAGTTCGGAAAAGAAAAGACATATCGGCAGTTTGTATATCTACCCGAAATATTTCGAGCTATTTTAAACTATAACTCAAAAAGTATTAAACCAAAAATTTTATAATAGTTTCATGTCTAAAATATATCGGCCCTTAAAATACCTACGCCTGAAATATGCCCTTTTTCCACTTACTGACTTACTTACTCCTCAAAAACCTTTACCAATCATTATAGGCGATTTAGAAACTCGAAATTTGGCGTCATAGTCACATTAGGCGTATACAAAGGAAGTAAATTTGAAAACTACAAATTACCGATATTGGATGTCGACAAAGTGATGAGTGCGGTTAGTCACTACATACGAGTACTAACTGTATATACTGTACTTGAAACTAAACGCTATAAAATCGCTAAAGGTCTAAGTAAATACATATTTAAGATTAATAAAAGGACATACCTTTGCATCAATTAATGGTATATCCGATAGCAAATATGTAAAAAGGGTACAAACGACTGTCGGGTATGTCGTCTAAACCCATAAAGAAACTTGGTATCTGAATTTGTGCGAAGCAGTTCCGTACTTCGTTCTTATATTGATTTAAAATATAACTTGTTGCTTTCTTTAAAATTTTATTTAATACTACGTAAGTTTTAATAGTTAATAAATTACGTATAAAGTGATGTTAAGTTTTCAATTAAGGTTAACTTAAAATTTAACCGTTTTTATTTATTCTATAATATTTTACAATTTGGTTGAAACCAAAATTTACAAGTCACAATTTCAAAGTCATAATTTTTCCCTTTTATATCTTTCTGGTAATATACATTTATAATAACTAACGCATATTACCTAACTTTAGATCCAGTCTAATATTATGTATTTAAAATTTGAAAACTTATAAAGATGTTTGGATGTTTGTTACTCAACCTCACATATAACGGTTATGCGGAGTTGGGATAATATGACACACAGGCAGGACATGATTAATACATTCGACAGTTTTAACCACCGGAATGTGACCGTGAGGAGTTTTTGTTGCAACACAAACGGATCCGCGGGTAGAAGTTAGTGGTACTTTTTTAAATATTCCGTAATTGCCGTATTTCGTAAGTAATTTGAATTTGAGCTCAATGACTTCGTAAAACATATCCACTGTGATCGATGAGTAAATAACTGGAAACTAGGTCAGTTCGTGACTTCTTTAAGCTACGAAAATAAAACTCGCGTTACTACAATCGGCTTACGAATAATGTCAAAGGACGGCAGGCTAGAAATCGATACAGTTCTGTTTCAATGCCTTTTATTGCAACTTCGCTTTATTTTTGTTCAAAAGAAACTTAAGATCCAGTTTTCGTCAAAACATTTATTGCTAGTAGAATTTTGCGCTTACTCTGAAAGAATGATATGTGATTCTATAACATTAATTTTAACAATTTGGGTTTATGCTAATATAACAATGAATTTGATTTATATCATCATTTACTTAGAAGTTTAAAAAATATACCTACACTAGGAATATTTCCTGTATCGTCGACGGCACGGAGCCGTCTACATGTAAACGAATAATAATCAATAACAATAATAATATGGGACAACATCCACACAAGGTCTTCAGGTCCCAAACTAGGCAAAGCCTCTACTATGGTAACCTGATGATATATATATATATATATATATATATATATATATATATATATATATATATACCAAGACACAGGTCAAACAGACGTGTTCATGCACACAAATGTTTATTTTCTCCTATTTACTGGAAATGAGGCATTCCATCTTAGTCCTCAGGGGGATCTGCATATTGATTATTATCTGAGGATATATGTAGAATATCCATTGGCCACAGCATCCACGTACCAAGGGTGCCCGTTTGTCACCCTGATTCTATAAAAAAGTGTATTCTTTACTCTCATTATTATTGTTCATTTTTAACACAGCACCTGTCAAACTCTACTGCCAGACATGAGTCTACCCATCGTAGGAAAGATTGTCCTTAATCACAACGCTCGGCAAATGGATCCGGTTGCATCGAATTTTTATGTTGCTTTCCGGTGCTGTTCTATGTATTTAACATCTGACATATATACCGCCATCTACCGGAGGCCCATGAAAAGTTTCTAGTTCTAGTTTTAATTTTATACAATTAATAATTTAAGTTTTTTTTATTATTACACAACATTATATCTAAGAAGAAAATCACATTCAGAGTTGGTACAAAAGTTACACTGAACATTACAAACTTTTCTAGATGCTGAAGCGTGTTCTATTGGAGTTGTTCGTGTATGTCCAGAAATGGAAGTATAGTCTTTGTTTTAAATGTCGTATCGATAATAAATAAAAATTTATTGGATTGAAACGTATTTGCAATCTCGAAAATCAAAAAGGATTTTGAATTGCTTTCTTGATGTGAATTTTAATGTTTACATACTACTGGAGAAAGGATATGCCATAATCACACAAATAGCATGCATTACTTAGGAAGTTATGCTTACACGCTCCATACAGAGCATACGGGTTCTTATGAGCGGGGGGCGAATATCTCTAATAAAAGTGATCCCTATCCCTATTCAATAGGATTTATTTTCGGAATTTTAAAATGGACTTACCGTTATTTTGTCTTTCGCCGGAGCCTCGTTTTTTATTGTGTAATAACATCGTGTGAACATCTTTTTTTTAATACAGTAAGAGTAAGAACAATCACACAGTCCACCTGATATTAAGTGGATGCTGTGGCCCATAGACATCTACATCTATTTACGATTAAGAATCTAAATGCAGATGCGGTGCCACCCCTGAAGACTAAGATGGAATGCCTCGTTTCCATTAAAAACGTCTCCAGTTTTCTACAACCACCATACCATTGAGCTGTTATTTTACGTTGGTATTCTGTGAGAGCACCAGTCATGCTGACCTATTCGTGCTACAACTGTAATATAGCTGCAGCATGGCTCTACCACGTAATGCTCTATCACATCTATCACTCGAATGGCGGTATAATCTTTTAATATTTGTCAGATGTAAATATTAATCACTTCTTGTCGTCCTGATGCTATTATGGGCAGAATCAGATAAATCCTATGGAAATATATCTCCCGATGAATTGCGGTACCTATACTATCTTGGCTATTCGTAAAATCAGCCAGACTTGTGATAGGCAGCAGCGTCAAAGATTCGGGACCTCTAGTACTGTGATCGTCAATCGGTCTGCCAAGCATGACGGTTAAGGCAAATCACTCATACGGTACTCACACTCAAACGGGAGGGGATCACGTCCAGCTGTGGACTTTAGAATCGAATAGGAAATGTTTGTAATGATTTCATATATTTACGCGAACACTACTCATTGAATAAAACTATTTTTACGGATTTTATCGCGTTTAATTCACTTATTTTTAATTGCCGACGTTTCGAGTGCTTTGCAGCAGCCATAGTCACGGGGGACTGAGCTGATTGACGTCCCATATTTTTTTTGTTTCATATAGATTGCTAGTAATTCTTATAGAATATCATTTTTTATTGAAAGACATTTTTTGACGATTATTTGTAACAGCTTATGTGACGTCGGATACTGCGATTCACCTTTCAAGCATGTTTATAAGGACGAATCACTCGTACTGTGAAAGAAGCACACGCCCTTGTCTGCCAAACTAATTGGAGGCTGATGAAAAAAGAGTTGGACTATATTATGCTCGTGTTATATCAAAATATTTTAATGAGGAAGTTCAAGGTCGCTGTGCGAGCTATGAAGAAGGCTATGCTCGGAATTTTTCTGCGTGGATATCCACCGTAGAACCATAGTAAACGACCTCGCCCAACGACTCAGTAAGCTGAAGTGGCAATGGAACGGCCCTTTAGTCGAAAACCGACAACTGACGGGGAAGAAAGGCTCTCAAATAGCAACGACATACCGGTAAGCAAAGTTTTGGGTGGCTCCTTCCTATAAAGGGTGACGACCTGGTAAGACATGCAGAAGGCCGACAAGTACAGGTAGCACACAACCGTCTTTTGTGGAATTCTTTATGAAATGCCTATTCTCAGCAGTGGAACTGTGAAGGGTTATAATAATGATAATGATGATGACGTTTGACTACGAAATTGAAGTCAATAAATATGTAAAAACAATGAAAATAGTAACATAAAGTTTGCAAAAATACTGTTACTAATCTTCGTTGAATTTCGTCACAATAAGTCTAAAAAGTCTCGGCGTTCTCAAAATTTGCTGATGTTATAATGCAAATGAAAAAAGGGCGACAAGTCCTAAATGAAAACGCTCAAGAATCTAATTGAATAATTTCGTAAACGTTCTAAACTGCCGTAGGGTGGAGGGTCGCGACAAAATCCTTTTAAAAAATTAAAATAGAGACGGGTTATGTCAGTAAATATTTAACATTTTACTACTGCTTAATATTGCTGAGTACACTATTACACCGCTATTGTTGTAAGGAAGAATATATGAACTTTTTGTCCAAATATCAACCTTACCTCTATTTACTTATTATAAACCAATACTCATGAAGCTTTAAATGGTAAATCTCACTGCCTTAGCAAAACAAAAGCTTATTTGCCCTTGCTTTGGATGTCTTCAAAGCAAGGGCACACACACATTGTAATCGGATGGAAAGACAGGCGAATTATTTGACTCCTTTGCTTACGCATTATGAAACACGAATCAAATATTTTGTTTCGAATACGTGGAATATTGACAACGATAAGGACTTGTCAACCATCTGGTTGTCTGATGGTGAAAAGGGGAGGGAGAAATTATAGCCTGTAATTATCTGCCTGCTAACTATCGAGATAGGGTGTGCCAATCAACTGATGGTGCCTTATATAGAAGTTCAAAAATGCACGCCTGCTGGGGTGTTCATAAAAATTACTATATCCATTAGTTTTTTTCACATTTCATCAAATGTATTATTGTGCACAAAGTCCTCATGATGTTAAGAAGATGCTGTGGCGCATAGACGTTCATTTATAGCGTCAATTAAGAATCAAATACAAATGTGTTGTCATATCTGAGGACTAAGATGGAATGCCTAGTTTCCAGTAAAAATGGTCTCCAGGCTTCTACACTCACCGTACGAAACACAGCCGCATTAAACAGCTATTTCATGCGGGGGTTTTGTGAATCATGGTCCTTCCCGATCGAGCCCATTTATTCGTGCTGCAATCACAATATAGCTCTGTAGCGTGACTTTACAACGTGATCCGTGAAAGATCATACAATTCAGTAAGATTGAGAAGGATCAGGAGATAATGGCCAGGTTGCACTCTCGCTGTAGTTTACAATTTAAGGTGTTGCTGCTATGAAGTAAGTAAATTTACAATGTGGGCGTTTGCAAGACTTTTCCTACGTTAAACCAGTGCGGTTTACCATTTTCCGCTGCATCACCACTTACAGTCAGGTGGAATAGTAGTCAATCGCTTGGCTAAAATAGTGAGAAAGGAGCGCACAGTAGCTAATAGCTTAATTTAAAATATAGTTCAAATTATATCGTACACGTGTCTAAAAATTTGTTGTCCGTGGCAAGACAAAAATCAGTCAAATAGTCCTTCAATACTTAAACGTTAAGAACCATTCCTTTTAAGTATACACGAGTGTAAAAAGCTTAATTGTGAATGTGTTTTGTAATACAATACAATAAAATATAATACAATAACTTTATTTCAGGCATCAAGGACTTAAAAAATAAAAACATTAGCCCATAGCAATATATAACTTAACCTAAAAATATATATAAAATATAGACATAACTTAACACTATTTAGGGAACTTTTTTCTTTGGCGCGTCCCTGTATTGGCGAAACACTACCCCAGAGGGCCAGAAATCAGGAGCGAGGAATGTCTCTTTATGTTTTGCAGGAACCTGGAGTACGTAGGATTTGCAGTTCGTTGACTTATTAGACTCCAGACGCTGCAAATGTAAAGAGATCGGTTCCTCAATGCGGCATCGGCTTCGTTCTTCCACGAAACGCAGGACGTCTTCTCCCGACGTACTTTTGTCCAAAATGTAATGATTTCTTATTTTACGCGAACACTACACGTTTATATAAAACTAGTTTTTATGGATTTTATCGCGGGAATATAAAATAAGTTAATATACGCAGTAAAATCCGTAAAAATCAGTTTTATTTAAATGTTATGATTTATAAAAAGTGCGGAAGTACGTACTTAAGTGACGTGAAAGGTGAAGACGTACTGATTATGTCTTCACATTTCAGTAGTAATAGTGCCCATCACAAAATCACATTTTATAAACCATATTCTTGAAAATAAACACCAACTCCTACAAATAATAATACGCTGAGGATGTTATAATTTAAAAAACCATAATTTCATTAGAATCAAAATAATATCACAGAATACCAGCGTAAATTGGCAGCTTGACATTGCTGTGTTTCGTATGGTGTGTGTAGAGAACCGGAGAGTCATTTCACTAAAAAAGAGGAATTTCATCTTAGTCTTCACGGGTGACATCTGCATTTTGATTGAGGATGTGGATGTCTATGGGTCACAGCAACCATTTATCATCAGGTGGGCTGTGTGTGCGTTTGTCACCCTATCCTATAAAAAAAAGTCGTTGACAACCTCAAAAACCCCTTGACCGTGCTGTTGAGGCATTTGAAACTTCGTCAAACTAAACACGATAAAATTCGTAAAATAATTTTCATTATGCTCCATTATGGCTCGAAATTAATACACTGATTTATTTCATAAATTTCATTGAACACTTAAAAGTCAGTGAGGTAATTTGCATGACTAATTTAATCTGATTTAATTTATTCTTTACCACAGAATTGCTCAGTTACAGTTGATGTCTGCACAAAGTTTTCGCCTATTCAGCTAACCCGAATTTTTTGTCCCATAAGCAATTCCAAGTTTATGACGTAATAAAGAACTTCCATATTTATAACGACAATGTTTCACTGCCTATTTTAACTCGACAACCAAGACTGGCAAACAGGTTTTTTTTTTACAAAAGCGGATACATTTTAAAGTTAATCGGTATATGCATTACAGTTAGTACAGAAATTTAGAAAGAAAAAAAAAGTTCATCAAAGATTGGGTAATCTTTTTATATGTATTTATTCATTCCATTTTGGTCACAGATATAGCACAAAACTATTTATTTTACATACATCGATTTCAATTTGGACTTTCATTATGTCAGATACTTTTGAATATTGTCGAAGGATTTCAACTATGCGGTTTATATTTTAGTAAGTTAAGTTATTTTCGCATGAACGCAGATACTAAAAATAATAGTATCTGCGTACATGTGAAAAAAAATGTTTGTCTCACTTTTCAAACACAAATGAACGCATTGCGTAAAATATAAACGCACAGGATCAGGTTATTTTACACGCTATTTCATTTAAAATATTTACAAGAATAAGACGTTCAACTGGGTTGAAATGGCTATTTATGTGTGGTAACGGCGTTAGATAATACAAACATAAACTCTACGCTTGCTACCCAGAAGTAGGCAGAGACTACGGACTGCCATTTGGCAAAATCTTGGCACACATACGTCACATACATATATCAATATATCGTTGGTTAAAAGTATTTTTGATTTGGCTCATATTTAATATATCGAAAATTTGATATATTTCAATACCTCATGATAACTCACTGTTAAGAATACAAATATTTCACAGTACACTATTTTCCTTACTCTTTACTGTTAGATTTTATTTCTTAATATACACTTAAATAATTATTCATTGAAATGTAGTTATTGTTAAATGTTTCCTTTTGACAGAAAAGCCTTAAGTTCCCTTAAATGTTATATTATCGAAGTAATGGAAGATGGCTTTGATTCGAGTGTATAATGCTATCAAATATGGTTGAATTAATATCACTCCTATAGAAGCGCTTTCAGTTACTGAGCTATTAAATATTCTATGCATATTCTATACGTCTTAATGGCCAATCTTTCACAGCTTCAATGCGTTAGGTTAACAGTATGTTACATACATTAGAGCGATAGACGAGCGAACAGCCTACATGACGGTGTGAGTCTACTGTAGCTAATGAAAATCTGCAATCAAGTTACTAAAGGTAAAATGTCGCAAACATCTTTGTAATTAAGGAGAAGAATGAAAAAGAGAAAAAAGAATACTTCACAGCCAGCAATTATAATGGCTTTTATATCTTAAACACAATATATGCTGCATATGTGCTTGGTGGCAGAAACTGGCGTAACGTTGGTATCATCTACCCACACGCAATAAAGGGGTGCAGAACAAGATTCCAACACCCTAGGCATTATTAAAAATGAGAAACTATATTAATTTGCTAACATCTACACCAAAACTTACAACGTCGAGCATTACCTTGTTTTGTATATAGTAAATATATGCCTCGTCTTTCATGAGAATTCATAGATGTAAAGCTCTTTGCTATATCCAAAATTAAGCAACAAAATCAAATATTGTGCTAAGAGTAATGTTTAATTAAACAGCCGTCCATTCAGATTTATTTAGACAGTTAATTAATATCAGCAGGTACCTTGGGATTATTTATAGCAAATTTTCATTAATATTGAATTCACCTTTTCGAAAGTTCTTTCTTATACATAAGCCTCTCTCATAGCTTGCCTCATGGAGGGAGGGGGATATATGCCATAGTTACCGTTAGGCGAGGTTATAATCGAAGTTTTTATTTTTATTTCTTATCAGGAAGATACTGTTGTCCATATCTTGTATCATTTCGCTCTGTCGCCTTTTAGAACACCCGAGGGATGATATGGAACACTGAATTGTCCACCGCCGCCACTACACGGCAAATAACAAATTAAGGCATACTTAATATACAAAGTTGTTTGCAACTTACTCTTAGTTGTAATAATACAAAATATATAATATTCACATACAGACATGTTATTTCTCAGGTTATCTCCTAATTGTCATGTAGAACCTCATTAAGCCTAAGTTTTCAAATAAAGAACATAACAACAGGTAATTTATTGTTTATAAATAATTGACCCGGTAATTAAATTCATTCTCTAATTTATAATAGACTGCTTACAATAGATTGCTGTCAGTAATAACGAATAATATTGACAGTAAACTACAATGTCAGTAATATGAATGTTTACACAATAAACTAACACTTTCTTTCCTACTCTTTAAACTTTCGATGCATAATCGAATTTAATTTTTTTTTACTTCAAGAACATTTTACAATAGAACTATGAGAGAGGGATACTTGTTCGATCTATCGATCAAAAAACCGAGTTGATAGAGTTTTTTGACAATTTAACCTCTTGCCTAAAGCCTAAAGCCTACTATAATAATAGACCTACAAGTTGTCTACGCAAACGAAGTCGGGGGCAGAATCTAGTTAAGTAATACAATTACTCATTCACCAAAATATGCTCCAAGCACGCTCCTGCTCTTATTACAATAATGTAGCCTCCGGGGATAAGGACGAACACCTAACACATTTGAAAATCCTTCAAGATGTTTACACAACAGGAAGTCGTAAAGGAACAGGCGAACATATATGCATACCCACGTGCGAACAATATACACGTCCCTCTGTATGTAAATTTTAATGAGCAGTGCTTTATTGCATTAATTTCTTTTCGTATTTTTATCTTTCTTCTTACAATTGCGTCAAAAACAATCAGCGTTAAAAGAATCGGAGACTCTTTTTACTAGTAACAAACCATTCTATCATAGTCCTCAGGGATAACGCGTTTTTATTCTTAACCGAAGATAAATAAAAGTGTCTACGGGTCACAAAATCCACTTACCATCAGGTGGATTGTGTTTGTTTGTCACCCTTATTCTATAAATAAAATATTCAAACTTAGTGCCGGTGACTAAAGGCAGTTCCCAAAAAAAACGCGAACGCTTTGTGACGTCACAATGTTAAAAATCGTGACGTGTTTTGTAGTCACGTGATATTATTTTTAATTTTCTACATTTTCATCAATTTTTCAAAACAGTTATTTCTGATTCCAGTTAAAAATATACAATATTTATTATGATAATAGAAACATTAAAAATAAATTATCATACACTCTCCGCGGTATCCTACAAAGAACACTGGCTACGTTTCCTTGCTGAGTTATAATTAATTTTGGCTATACTAAACCTCTAAGCCGTATAGTGGCGGTCAAGAATATCCACTACCCCATATCCTCCCGTGGGTGTCGTAAAAGGCGACAAAGGGAAACAGGCAGGAGATGGGCAGCAGCATCTTCCTGGTTAACGGCAAAAATACAATAAAAAAACTGCGGTTGCCAACCCGCTCGCCAAGCGTGGCAACTATGGCAATATACCCCCCATGATGAGAGTTACGAAGAGACGGCCCCCAGTCCCCGGCGGCCCCGCTAATCCTGGCTACGGTGGCGACCATGGTAACGGCGGGGCAGGGGGTGCTAAGAATCTCCGGTGGAGGTTCGGTTGCCACCTTAGACGACTCGACCTGGCAACGTACAACGCACGCACCCTGAGGACTGACGAGAAGATCGTGGAGCTGGAAGAAGAGATAGACAAGTTGCGCTGGCATATTATGGGATTATCCGAAGTCCGAAGAGAGGGGGAGGACACGGTAATTCTCGAATCCGGCAACTTGCTCTATCACCGGGAGGGCGACCATCTGTCCCAAGGAGGTGTCGGATTTATTGTCCACAAGTTGTCGTGTAGAGACAATTAAGAACAAAAAGAATCTAACCTAAGAGCAACAAAACAACAAAAATACAGCAAAACAAATAATATATTTAAGATTCAAAAATATTTACAATTTTATATAACAAAAATGGAGTATGAATATGAAGATGGATGATGCGATTTACAGATTATTTTAAAAAAAAATAATAAAAAAAAGAGATTAGTGCCGAAGCTGAGTCGGAAGATCCAAGGTGTGCTCTCAGCGCCTGGAACGAGCACGCACGGCGTAGGTGAGAAGGCGTGGGCGTCTCTAGGCGGCGACCTCCGGTGAATGTGGTAATTGCGGGATCCGGCGATTTCAGGCCAGACAGGGGATTGCAGGATCCTCGGCGGCTTCAGACATCACAGAAGCCTGCAGGATACGGTGACTGCAGGCGGGACAGAAGTTTGCAGGTTCCGGTGACTTCAGGCGGAACCGAGGTTTGCAGGTTCCGGCGACTCCAGGTAGAACAGAGACTTGTAGGAACCCGACGACTTCAGGCAGAGCAACGGTTTGTAGAGTCCAGCGACTTCAGATAGAGCAGAGGTTCGTAGAGTCCAGTGGCTTCAGGTAGGACAGAGGCTTGCAGGATCCCGGGGCAGAGCGACCCCGGGATAAGGCCTTTAGAAGATGCTTCCAATTCGAGAACTGAAGCAAGACTGCCTTTCTTCACCGATTGTTCGGCTTTTATATATTTCTAGAGAGAACGGAAAAATTATTTAAATTAAACGCAAATTTTTTGTAAATGGTCAAGAGAAAAGAGTATTTATGTGGAATTATCGAAATAGAAACAACAGACCGGTAGCAAATTTGAATATAATTTCCATGGAGACCAAATAAAAAACAATAACAAAACATGTCAAATTTTAGTTTTAGGCTTGTAATAAGAAAACGGCAAGATTTAAGTGGAAAAGGAGATATTATTGAAATAGGAAAAAAGGTAGCGCAACTACCCACACAAAGCCCGAAATTGTAGAGTTAAGGAAAACTAACTAAAAGATCGAAAAAAAGGTAGACTTCATTGACACCAATTTAAAAGTGCTGATAATGTGAAAATACGAAGTAGAAATGATTTGTGATTGTGTTCTTATGGTTTAAAATCGTTACAGGATCCTATGGAAATAAAGGTGATGTAAAATATCCAGTTTTGAAGTGAATGCAGAAAATCGAAACAGAATGGAAAAATGGATTAAAATTAATGTAAAATGATAAGTAAGTAGCATAACACTACAAAGTCTCTCGTTAACAACGTTGTAAAGATCGGGAGTGTGTCGACGAGGGTTGCGTACCTTATACTCAGAATCACCAAACGGTATTCGCTGAAGGTCATACAGGTTTACGCACCAACCTCGGCACACCCCGATGAGGAGGTGGAGGAAATGTATGAGGATATCTCTAGAGCCATGCATTCCTCCAAAACCCAATATACGGTGTTAATGGGAGACTTCAATGCAAAACTAGGCACAAGAGAGAACGGTGAGCTGAAAGTAGGGAAATTTGGAATAGGGCAACGGAACCCAAGGGGCCAGCAGCTGGCCGACTTCATGGAGAAAGAGGGACTCTTTATGATGAACTCTTTCTTCAAGAAGCGGCCGCACAGGAAGTGGACCTGGTCGAGCCCCGACGGTTCGACAAAAAATGAGATTGGCTTCATTATGACGACCAGACGACAACTGTTCAGTGATGTCTCAGTGATCGCCAGGGTGAAAACCGGCAGCGATCACCGAATGGTGAGAGGCACACTGAACCTAAATGTTAAGTTGGAGAGTTCTCGTCTGATGAAGTCAACGCTCCGTCCCCCTCGTGCTCTAATCCAAAGTCCCGAAACCTTTCAGCTCGAGTTACAAAACCATTTTCAGTGCCTAGAAGACTGCAATGAAGTGGACGATATGAATGACAAGCTCGTGGAAACTGTCCATGCGGTCGGAGCTAAGTTCTGCAAGACCCGCCGCAGAAGAACACAAAAACTCTCCGATCACACTCTTAATCTCATGGCTGTTAGACGGGAGATGAAGCTACATTCTTCAACAGATTTGACAGCATACAGGCAACTGAACAGACAGATCTCCAAATGCGTGCGGCGGGACTTACGCAACTTCAATACAGCTCGTATTGAAGAAGCGATCGAGCGGAACCAAGGCTCCAAAGTCTTTGCCAGAGATCTGTCTGCCAGAAAGAGCCAACTGTCAAAGCTGAAGACCGAATGTGGCAGCATCGTTTCCGGGGCACCTGAGATTTTGAATGAGATTGAGAGGTTCTATGGGCAGCTGTACACGTCATCGTTGGAGCCATACGCAAGTGTGAGTAACGATCCAAGAGCGAGTCTTGTCCGACACTATTCCTAAGATATCCCGGACGTCAGTCTGAGCGAGATTAGAATGGCTCTCCAGCATCTTAAAAACGGCAAGGCCCCAGGCGAGGATGGAATTACAGCGGAGCTTCTGGAAGCGGGTGGAAGACCGGTACTTGAAGTCCTTCAGAAGCTCTTTAATTCCGTCCTCCATGGTGGCATTACACCGGAGGCGTGGAGCAGAAGTGCGGTGGTCTTGTTCTTCAAGAAAGGTGACAACGCTCTCTTGAAGAACTACAGACCAATTTCCCTTCTGAGCCGCGTCTACGTGCTGTTTTCGAGAGTCATTACGAATCGTCTCGCGCGCAGACTTGACGACTTCCAGCCTCCCGAACAAACTGGTTTCCGAAAGGGCTTTAGCACCATAGATCACATACATACCCTTCGGCAAATTGTACAGAAGTCCGAAGAGTACAATTTGCCACTATGTCTGGCGTATGTGAACTATGAGAAAGCCTTTGATTCCGTCGAAATTTGGGCGGTGCTGCAGTCCCTTCAGCGGTGCCAAGTTGACTGTCGGTATATCGAAGTGCTGAAGTGTTTGTACAGTAGAGCTACGATGGCTATCCGAGTACAGAACCAGACTACGAAACCTATCCAATTGCAGAGAGGTGTAAGACAGGGTGACGTTATATCCCCGAAACTCTTCGCCGCTTCATTGGAAGACGTTTTTAAGCTTCTGGACTGGAAAGGATACGGAATTAACATCAATGGCGAGTACATCACTCACCTTCGATTTGCCGACGATGTAGTCGTCATGGCAGAATCGCTGGAGGAACTAAGCACTATGCTCAATGACCTCAATAGTGTCTCCCAACGGATAGGTCTTAAGATGAACATGGACAAAACAAAAATTATGTTTAATGTCCATGTCACACCTATGCTGGTAGTTGTTGGGAGCACTAAGCTCGAAGTTGTTGACGAGTATGTTTACCTGGGACAAATAGTCCGACTAGGTAAGTCCAACTTCGACCGAGAGGTCAATCGACGGATTCAACTCGGCTGGGCAGCGTTCGGGAAGCTACGACACATCTTCTCGTCAGACATACCTCAAAACCTTAAAACGAAATTGTAAAACCAGTGCGTCTTGCCAGTGATGACATACGGAACTGAGACGTGGTCCTTCACTGCTGGCCGTATGAGGAAGCTCAAGGTCGCTCAGCGAGCTATGGAGAGGGCTATGCTCGGAGTTTCTCTGCGTGATAAACTTAGGAATGAGGATATCCGCAGTAGAACCAGAGTAACCGACGTAGCCCAACGGATTAGTAAGCTGAAGTGGCAGTGGGCCGGCCATATAGCTCGAAGAACCGACAACCGATGGGGAAGAAAGGTTCTCGAGTGGCAGCCTCGTACCGGTAGGCGAAGTGTAGGGCGTCCCCCCACGAGATGGAGTGACGACCTTGTAAGACATGCAGGAAGTCGATGGATGCAGGTGGCTCAGGACCGTGCTTTGTGGCATTCTTTGGGGGAGGCCTATGTTCAGCAGTGGACTTAAGGGCTGTAATGATGAAACCTCTAAGCGAGAAATGGACCTGCTCTCTTTTCAACGGCGATCCTTAGATCCAATAGTTTCCAAATAACACAAATAAATAGTAATTTCTTAGAGGCTAATATGTGTGCCATTTACTCAGGTTAACCGCCTCATATGCTGCCCCCGCTATATGGAATTACCCCTGAAAAGAGAGGCCACAAAGTGTCCTCCAACACCACTATGAAAGACACACCACTGTCGATAATATCAAATAAGGATGTAAATAAGGAGATAATCTGTATTACCACAGAAGTTGCTGCATGGTAAAAATTGGTATGCTCATAAAGTATGTATTATTAACTTTGTTGTGCCTATGCAATTGCATCCAAATGGCAGTTTTAGATGTTGTTATTTTTTTTTTCTTGAACTGTAACATTAATTTAAAGTATGTTTACATAATTAGATAGTCGATTAAAGAACGGATGAGAATCATAAGGATAAATTAACTGATGAAGAACTCGATAATGACGAAAATAGCAGCTTAATTTTATCGTTACCACTTAATAAAAAAAAAAACATTTAAAAAAAAATATTTTAAATTTTTACCACGTTTTTTAATTATATTCTAGTATCACCTGAATTTCTGCTATTTTTTAGATTTTAAGTTTCCAGCTCATCGCAATTAGTTTAAAAGTTTAAAATCAATTACCAAATTCCACCCGGAATGACAGATAGACATACAGACAAACAAGAAAGTGACATAATAAAAGCGTGGTAAAATAGAACTCAATTTATGCAAATTGATTAAGACGATTCAAAATTTACTATACATAAAACCCACGTACCGTTACAGCCTATTAAAAGTCCACTGCTGAATTCATAGGAGCGATATTTGCCATAGTTGCAAGGCTTGGCGGGCAGGTTGGCAACCACAGTTTTTTATAATCTTTTTCTATTAGGAAGACGTTGCTGCCCATCTCCTGGATTGTTTCCCATATATGGGGTATGGGATATGGGGTAGTCGATATTCTTACACCGCCACTACACGATCAAGCTACTTATAAAAACTACTTAACTGATTCTAAAACTATAAGCAGGTATATATCGAAAGTAAAGGCAAGTTATTAGCTGTTTTTTTTTTCTAAATATACACGAGTATATCAGTCAATCAGTTTCCGGAAAATAAATACTCATATTTTTTGCTAACTAGCTTTTACCAGCGACTTTTTCCGCGTCGAACACCTGCAGGTCTAATAAAGTTGTCTTTCGGCAATTAATAGTTGAATTATCAAAAAACCACTTTAAACTCGGTATGTTTATATTATCTCTAAAACTATGTACGCTTTATGAACTTACATCACAGATCAGAATACAACAAAAGCAGCTTTCTATAATTTTATTATGGGGTATTATTTTATGAAGGAATAGTACGAACAAAAATGATCCTTTCATTTACCGGCATGAACATTATTTCAAACCCCAAACAAACCTTTTTGATGAAAAAAAAATATAAAAATAGGCTGCAACATCTATTTTGTCTCATTAAAATGTTGTTATAATAACGAACTGCACGTAAGAGCTGGAAAAAATCGTAACAAATTGAAGAGCCTATTAATCTATACAAATAAATAAAATTGAAGTGTCTGTTTGTAATGACAAAATTACAGCTTTTTACTAAATGCGTATGAAAGTTTGTACATTATTTATAACAATAAAATAAATAATTAAAAATCAAAAACCCAACTTCAAAAAAGACTATTTAAAAATAATGCACTGAAAAGACCGAAACAAGATTGAAAATAAAAAACAAAATTAAAATTTACTATAACAAAGTAAACTCAACATAGGTTTTACAGATTATATTATGAGCTGAAAGCCTAAGTAATATTACTTTACCCGCATTAAGTTTAGTAGCAAGCGGAACCCATTAAATTTCTTTAGGTTTATAATTTCCAATTGGGTCCCGCCTGCTACTAAACTTAATGCGGATATTTAACTTAGGCTTTCAACAGATAGCTGATGTTATAAGGAGTAACATTGGCTACTCACATTTTAGAAAAATAATAAG
This sequence comes from Parnassius glacialis, assembly GCA_033319125.1. Classification (NCBI taxonomy): domain Eukaryota; kingdom Metazoa; phylum Arthropoda; class Insecta; order Lepidoptera; family Papilionidae; genus Parnassius; species Parnassius glacialis. Next base: position 16,580,158 of record JAVANC010000003.1, on the reverse strand, counting down.
GGTTTCGCGAAAAAAAATTAAAACCCTAAATTACACGCGTGTGAAGTCGCGGGAACAGCTAGTACATAAACATTATTATAATTTAATTTAAATGAACATTTTAATGATCATATTTTAATCATAAACAAAATATTGTTGCGCGCTCAAAATATTGTAAAATTTTATTTAATTAAAATTAATGTTAATAAAAATTTGTAGATAAATTATTGGAAAAAAAATTAATATTAATTAATATTTTTTCCAATAATTTATCTACTTCTCACAGAGACACTTTAACTCAAAATATCAATCATATTTCTCCAGGAATTAAAACTGTCAGTACGGAATCATTATACCTGCTAGGTGATCCGTTGTTTTTACTCGTAAATAGTATTAAACCTGTTTAAAAAACAAAATTAAATCAGTTTTAAACCAAGTTGATAAATTGTATAAATTATACCCACACATTGCTCTTACTATTCTAAAATCTTGTCTCCTTGTAAGTGTACAAGGTATGTAAATCTAGTGAGATTTACATACTTACTCCGCTCGAGTCCAGTCTGATAATCTTCGGACATTTTAAAAGATATTGATCTTAAAATAGCTATAAAAAAAAATTAATTTAACTTTAAATACAACAGCGTGGACTCAAGCTACTTTACTTTAAAATTTGGTGGCATTGGTGTGAGAAATCTTTCTAGCGTTGCATTGCCTGCTTTCCTTGTTGCCGTGCATAGTGTCAGTGATTTATGTAACATAATGTTAAATATAATAATGTAGACCTATGCTTTGCTACGAAGGCAAGGCAAACATGGTAAACGCTCTGTTCTGGGGAAAATGTTCCATTGGAAATTAACCAACAAAAACAGGATATTCCGTTGGTACAGAACGTGCAGAAAGATTTGTTTAATAATTTTCATAGTGACCAAGATAAGGCACGCCTTCTAGCTGTTTTGACTAAGGAATCTAGTCACGAGTTACACGCTTTACCATCAAGTAATCTCGGCACATTGTTTGATGGAAATAGTTTGCGCATCGCCGTAGGAATTCGACCAGGAACTGCGATTTGTCAACCCCATCAGTGCCCCTGTAGTAGCAGCGTCGACAACTTTGAGCTCCACGGACTTTCATGTAATAAAAGTACTGGTAGGTTTTCATGGCACGGTTCTCTGAACGATGTTATCCAAAGTGCTCTTGTTTCTATAAATGTTCCCTCAGGTTTATAGTCTTGTGGTATATTTAAAGACGATGGCAAGAGACCCGACGGTAAGACATTGGTCCCTTCGGAGAGAGGTAAAACCCTAGTGTGGGATGCTACTTGCGTAGACACATTGGCGGTCTCTCATCTCAGGGGTACCTCTACCTAGAGTCGGGGCGGCATCAGAGGCAGCTGAATTGTGGCGCAAATATGAGTCTCTGAGAGATGACTCTACAGCAAAAGGCACATTTGTGCCTTTTGCTGTAGAGACCATCGGTCGTGGGGTCCACGTGCGGTGAATTTCCTAAAGGAACTTCATTCCCGGTTGGTGATAAGGGGGCTGGTTGTTTTCTCGCTCAAAGGCTAAGTATAAATAGGTATATATAAGTTTAGCGAGGAAACACAGCCAGCGTTCTTGGCACGATACCGCGGGGAGAATGACTGTATGATAATTAAGTTACTAGGTTCAGTTTTTTTAAAAGGTTTTAAAAAGTTACTTCGCAAACATCCGCTCCATAAAATAAAATGATGTGTCTTACCTAGTATGAAGAGCACCTCCCGCCCTCCCTCAATTGCTTGCACTATCCCCCTTAACTCTAATCCCAGCACCGCTACTCCCAACACCACTACACTAGTAAAGACACACCACTGACAACAATACGACACGTGTTTCGCCTCTACACGAGACATCCTCAGGTGATGTAGACTCTACGGTGACTGACCGTTAAGTGATTTAAAAACTTATTAAAACAATTTATATAATGGATTTCCGCAAAGTAACGCCTGGTTCTATTAATTGTATTCGTTTTTTTTTTATTATAGTTGTGAATATTGTATTTTATTTAATATATTCAATGTATAATAAAATTTAATTCTATTTGGTTATTAAATTTAACTTGAGTAGTTTTAGTTATGGTGGTATATTTTCAATTAAATTCATGTTGCTATTTTCTGTATTGCTATACACATTTGTGCATTTTTGCATTGTATTCGGTACAATGAAAATGTATTAGTTCATTCCGTATTTACTCATGAGTGCAATAAATGACTATAGTTTTGAACAAGCGAAATAAATCGAGATATGTAGCACGTAGAAGTTATTAAATAAGACATGTGTAAGAAATTGCTTAACAAGACGATTTGCTTCAAATAAATATGCTAAAGACTAAGTAAGTTTACTAAGTAAGTTTGTAGAACAAGATGGTCTAGCATGCCCAAAATGCCAACAATATTCAATAATGGGAGATTGTACGTTTCTAATGCTTTGGTTGTTTTAAGGTTCGGTGCAAATCCAGATACTTATGCACTGAAAATAAATATGAATGTGCTAATAGATCTAGAACGAAAATAGCCGGTGAAACTAATTCCATTAATGCCGAAATACTTTGAGTTACATTATTTGCAAATCGAGAAATCTAACTAAACCTTTAAATGGTTTGAAAGTGTTTCATTATGATTATTCATGTTTCATATCGGATATAGGTGTTTCATTTTTCTAATAATGTTCAATGCAATCACATCAATACGACGGAATTGGCTTGCAGCTTGGATACAACCGCCCGCCTGCCCAACCCAGTTTTTTTTATAGGATAGGGTGACAAACGAGCACACAGTTCACCTGATGGTAAGATGTTGCTGTGACCCATAGACATCCAAATTTATCCTCAATAAAGAATTAAAATGCAGATGCGTCGTCACCCGTGAGGACTAAGATGGAATGCCTCGGTTCCAGTAAAAAGGTCTCCGGTTCTCTACACTCACCATACGAAACACAGCAGTGTTAAGCTGCTATTTTACGCTGGTTTTCTGTGAGAGCGTGGTCCTTCCCCGGTCAAGCCGACCCATTCATGCTACAACTATAATACTAATATAGCTGCAGCATGGCTCTACCACGTGTATTCTTTATTGTATACTTTAAAATTGCCGACTAGAAGTTTTACATACTCAAAAAAGAAGCTACAAGAAAACTGAAGCAATTGTTGTGTCTAAGCCAGTTTTTTGCCGACCAATTGATTCTTCTGACTTGCGTCGTACGAAGAATAATGTTTTTAAAAACAAAGGTGGATCAAGCTTCTAGACAACCACTTAAAAACTGAGTGGGATTCATACATTGACATCACATAGCAATTATATTATAGCTGTATTTAACTTTACAAACACATTATATAAAACAGCATCTTTTGTACAATATATAAAATAAACGAATTATTCCTTGACTCATTAAGAAGGATGAAGAAAGGAAGGAAGGGACACACTATTGAAAATAGATCATTTAAAATGACACAAAATTCACAGCTCATTCAGTCAATATGTTAGTAATTATTTGTTGGCAGCATTTAAAATTTTTGCGATCTATATTCAGTGCGAATGTTTCGCCTACAGACTATTATGTGTTAGACATTGTAATTACAGTAAGAACATACATACATAATGATCTTACTCTGAGATATTGACCATATTAACGTCATAAAAAACCACATAATTTGTCCAAGCAAATTATGTGTTTGTCATTTGCAGTATGAACGTAAAAGTATGTTTTATCTTATTTTTATTTTGTATTTGTAACACATATATATCTATATAAATTTTAGATTTCTGCATTCTTTCCCCGTATAAACATTAACTATGCCAAATCTCACACTCCTGCGTGCGCGTAATATCGAAAACTGTTGAGGCGGGCTATCGCCGGACTGACCCGAGTGACATAATTTCTATAAAAACTTCAAAAACGCCGTCATAAGGTCTAAAATTGCGTAGCGCCCACGACGATTAAGACCGCTTAGAAATCGCTTAAAATTTTAAAATATTTTTAAAAAATTATTGATTTTAGTAATCAAAATAATGAGCAAGTAAATTCTGAATATTGATGTTATGAATGTATTTGAGTGATTACCAAGCATATAGATTAAGTAATTTCGTAGTAATTTCAACTATAGTGAATTATTAGTTGTGTTTTCGCAAATAATTACGATCGAGTCAAATTTTAGAATCGTGTTTTTGAACAAGCAAATTCAAGATAAAGACATGAATTTACCTATATCAAAATTTCAGTTTCGTTAGTCGTGTTATACTCTTATACTATTCGATGAAAGGAGGTGCATTTTTTCGCGGTGTCGCCTTAATAGCTTAAGAGCCAGTGAGCGGCAGACTTACGGTATTTCAATAAGCTTCACTTTTCTTTAATTTAATCCCCTATACCTGAGGTACATGAAATGGGGACTCTTTAGTTTGACCGGCGGTCGATATAGACACGCTCAGGTGTTAAAGGTGTAAAAAAATGACCCAAAAAAACGTGATAGCAATAAGTCTGCCGCTTTGACATCTTGAAATATTTAATGAAAGTTACCGAAAAATAACATTGGCAGACACCTATGTCGGTTTCAAGGTCATGGCATTTTTTTAATTGATCTAACGACTGCATTAGAGCGAGCGCTATTATAGTAAACTTTTGGACAACATTAAAAAGCTGTTGTTTTTGGTTCTCAGCTAATACTGTCACCAAAAGCTGCGAAGCGTTCTTGGTATGGCTGAGTTTTCTGTAGTAAGGTAATGGGTCGTTTGCACCCCTTATTTAAAAAAAAAACCTGGATTCTAATCACAGCCCGTAAATGCATAGAAACCAAGCAAACTTTCACTCAATAAATCACCACGTTGCTAATAAATTTTTGAAATATTTATGAATCGTTCATTATTTTCTGTTCTCGTCAGAATCCATACTTGAGAAGAGCAATTTTTTAAATGTAACACGTTACCAAGAATGATTATTATGATATCCCTATCAGAGCGTACAAAACTAGAAAGAAAAAGACTGGATTAGAGCGAGCGCTATTATAGTACGCGCTTATGGGCGCCCCAGAAGTTTGTTGTCTGCCTGGGTGATCCAACCACAATATGTGTCTGCCGTGAAAATTATACATGTCAAATAATATTATCAATATATATATATATATATATATATATATATATATATATATATATATATATATATATATATATATATATATATATATAAATTGCAGCTTTATTGAAATAACGTAAATTATTAATAAAAAATTGTACTTTTCAACCTGTCTGCCATGACCTTGAAACCTTCGTAGGTGTCTGCCAATGTTATTTTTCGGTAACTTTCATTAAATATTTCAAGATGTCAAAGCGGCAGACTTATTGCTATCACGTTTTTTTGGGTCGTTTTTTTACACCTTTAACACCTGAGCGTGTCTATATCGACCGCCGGTCAAACTAAAGAGTCCCCATTTCATGTACCTCAGGTATAGGGGATTAACTAAAAAAAAAGTGAACCTTATTGAAATACCGTAAGTCTGCCGCTCACTGGCTCTTAAGCTATAATAAAATTGTGCAAAGTTTACTTTCCATGTACTAATATATAGATATCGAGGAATATAACGTTATGAAGCAACACTAATCCTACCGCCCTATTGGTTTCTTGTTAAAGTAGTCAGTAATTGGTTTAAGCATCTTAGGAGTTCGTAATACACAATTGTAAGATTGGTTTAAAAAAATAATCATCGCAATCTGGCCCCGACTCTTAAAAACTCATCCCGATTGCTGTACTACAAGTTTAACTATTCCATTAATACGACATTGGAACTTCCATTAACAAAGTGAACTGATAATAAAACACTTCTAAAGTATAATTTAATAATTTGGTAAAGAAACGAAAGCTAAAGAATGAAAATACTGGAAAATTTTACTTCATCTCAAAATAAATTTTATGGGAAAAACTAAATACCCTAAAAGTTGTGTTATTATACTTTATTTTAAAACCGAAAATAACTTTCGCACACTTACATAAAACTTATGAGTTAATGGCTTATGTAAATTAATTATTTTAAAATCTTCAAGTAATTACATCAAATTGCTAAATTACGAAGACACGTGGAGTCGTGTCTGTGCCGTTCAGTAATGGGACCTATGTAAGCAGTTATTTATGTTCTTTACTTAATCAGTTTTATTGGTGACTAGCTGTTCCCCGCGACTTCTCCCGCGTGTAATTTAGGATTTTAATTATGATTTATTATATTTACGCGAACACTACACATTTAAATAAAACTAATTTTACGGATTTTATCGCGTATATAATCTTATTTTATATTCCCGACATTTCGAGCACTTTACAGCACCCATGGTCACGGGGGGCCATGGTAACTGAAGTGTATGACGTCCCAATGTCGTAGTTAACCACGGCTACCTCCAGATTAAAAACGACATACACACATAAGTACGTGGACATATTATAATATACGTGGTAGAGCCATGCTGCAGCTTTATTACTTAGTTTTATTAGCTTTATATAAATTAATAGATTCTGAAACGTGCAGCTATATTATGGCTGTAGCACGAATGGGTTGGCTCGACCGGGAAAAAACCACGCTCTCACAGAATACCTACGCAAAATAGCAGCTTAACACTGCTGTGTTTCGTATGGCAAGTGTAGGGAACCGAAGATCCTTTTTGCTGGAAAAGAGACAATCCATCTTAGTCCTCACAGGTGACAACGCATCTGCATTTTGATTCTTTATTGAGGATAGATGTAGATGTCTATGGGTCACAGCAACCACTTACCATCAGGTGGACTTTTTCTCCTTTGTCACCCTATCCAATTATAAAAATATTGTCAATTTATTAATCGCATATTCGAAAAAAATCACTATAATATTATTATACTAAATATATTTAGTGCAGTAGACAATTCCCGAATTTTGAGAATTCATAAGTTATAGCAGGACTGAGAAATATTAAGCCGTCCATTACTAGCCATAATCTTATAAGCTCTTAAGTCTTATAGGTAGCGTAAGCAAGCAGATTTTCTACTTATACAATTCATGCCGATTTAGAAATCATCAATAATAGTGTTTTTCATTCCACTTTGTTTCTATAGGCAACCTTGTTTTTTCTTTTATACTAAATTTATATTTAACAAGATTCATAAAGCGATTTGTAATACAAAAGGACCCCATAATATAAGGGGTTACCAATACTACATTTCCATAAAATATCATCAAAATATATTGTAAAATATTTTAAAGCTATTGATATTAAGAAAACTACAGATCTGTGGGGAATTTCCGTTAAAGTTATTGCGTCTATAATAGAAACAATCGCGCCTCATCTAGCTATTATTTTTAATACTAGAATCGAATCGCGTGTTTCCTGATTTAATGAAGTATAATATAAAGTAATACCTTTATTTAAATCTGGTAGTACACTAGACCCCGCCAATTTCAGACCTATTTCTGTAATACTAACACTTTGTAAGATTTTGAAACAAATATTCTTGATCAAATACTTCTTAAATCAATTTGGTTTCACAAGGAGTCGCTCGGCAACTGATGCCGGTGTTGAGCTGATAAAATATATCTTTAATGCATGGGAGAAATCACAGGACACTTTAGGTACTCCCAAGATATTCTGTGACCTATCCAAGGCCTTCGGATGTGTTCACCATGAAACATTAATCAGGAAAATTGAGCACTACGGTGTATGAAGTCTTAATTATTTCATATTTAAAAAACATAACGCAAAAAATTGTCATTTAGAGTATGAGCTATTCCGCGTGGATGATATAATAGGCATGCCTCAAGGCTCAATTCTCAGCCCCTTTCTGTCTCTTGTATATATTAACGACTTACCTTACATAATAAGGGATAACCATGATATAGTAGTAGTATTTGCTGATGACAATTCTTTAATTTTCAAATAAAGACGACAGTTACTAAAATATGACGAAGTTAATAATGCTATATCTAAATTAGTAAATTGCCAAACAATTAAATTGTCAAACAATTAAATAACAATGTAATTTTAAATAGGCAGAAACTGAGTCTTGTAGATACCACATTTTTCTTGGAATCACACTAGACACGGAGCTTCAGTGGAGCCCCCATATATCGCAACTAGTAAATAGACTCGACGGCTCCGTGGCACAGTGGCTTGGCAATGAGTTAGTGCGTTGAGGTTTCGAATCCCGCACTGAATAAGTATTTGTATGATTTGGAAGTAAATGTTCTGGCTCTGCATGTTTGTCCTTGTGCAATGTATGTTTGTGAACTGTCTCCACGATGCAGGAGAAAATCCTAGGGGTAACGTTTAAAAAAAACAAGAAAGACTTAGTTCTGCAGCATATGCAGTAAAATAGGTTAGAAATCTTATCAGTGTTGAAACAGCTACTAACTAATTTACTTCAGCTATTTCCATAGCATAATGTCGTATGGCATTTTGCTATGGGGATATGACACTGAAATTATATTTGTTTTACAGAAGAGGGCCATATGAGCAATTTATGATTTAAAGCCTAAAAAGTTGCTGCAACAAAACTTTGAGGAAATTAATACATTAACTTTGGCCTCTCAATACATTTATAAAAATGTAATGTACTTTCATAAAAATAAAAGTAGTTTTACAAAAATAAGTGATATTCTTTCTAGTAGTACCAGTTACTTACCAGTTACTTCATTTAAAAATTGTATAAACAAAATTATTTTTAAATGAAATATGTTTAAAAAAAGTCCCGCTGGGTTTCTTGCTGGTTCTTCCCAGGACAGATTATATTAGTAGTATTTCCTGAACCAGTGGTAAATAAAAAATGACTTTCAATAAGTATTATATAATAATTAATAAAAATCAATCTATTCAATTCTACACCTATACACATATTAATTTAACACATATGGTTTACCTGTTTAGGTTTTCATCCCTATACTGTGCCTTAAAGTATGCGTCTGCTGTCGGCTTGTCAAGCTATGTATATGGCTGGCCTATTATCCACTTTAGATGCCTGATTTATCGACTCTTAAACATAGTCCTATCTAGAAAAATACATACTAACAATACCAAATTTTTGAATATAGACAGTAACCATACATACTTTTTAAGAAGATTATATATATATATATATATATATATATATATATATATATATATATATATATACTTAAATTACCCTTCTAACTCGTACTCCAAAATTAGATTTTCCAGTAAGAAAATTGTTATTAGCTTTAAGACTAAGTAAACGTTGAATATTAATATTGTAATAATGCCGTAATTTTCTTATAAATAAATTCGTAAATTAAAAATACCCTTATTCTGCTAGATTCGTTATTATATTTACTATAACAACAATATTATCGTTCAACATCATATAAGAAAAATTTAAGAGATATTGTTACATTAAAACTCTTAAAAGTGAATATTCCTTAATATTTCTATATAATTCCTAATATTCCCCGAAATCTAAATAAGTAAGGCCTCTCCGCTGAGCATTAATCACTATAATGATGATGCTTCTTTAACTAATTTCCATCACGGTCACAGAATACCACCCTCACTCCGCTCCGACTTTATCACTCTGCCCGGATTTAAATAGACAATTTATTTGCTCTAAGTGGAGGGACGAATTATGTAATCACTTACACATACAATATTTGACCGTGTAGTGACAGTGTAAAAATATCCAATGCCCCAATAAAGCCGACAAGTGTAGAAGCTGAAAGGGCCTTTTCGGCCGCAGGCTATATTTGCAGTTCTATTAGAAGTCAAAATAAAAATAGATTTTCTTATAATATATAATGAATACTAAGACAATTAACGGGAAACTACAACACATCTTCTAGTTAGATATACCTCAAAACCTGAAAACGAAATTGTACAACCAGTGAGTGTTGCCAGTGATAACTTACGGATCTGAGACGTGGACCTTCACTACTGGCCGTATGAGGAAACTCAAGGTCGCTCAGCGAGCTATAGAGAGGGCTATGCTCGGGGTTTCTCTGCGTGATAAACTTAGAAATGAGGATATCCGCAGTAGAACCAAAGTAACCGACATATCCCAACGGATTAGTAAGTTGAAGTGTCAGTGGGCCGGCCATATAGCTCTAGATGGAGTAATGACCTGGTAAGACATGCAGGAAGTCGATGAAGCAGGTGGCTCAGGACCATGTATGTGGCATTCGTTGGGGGAAGCCTAAGTTCAGCAGTGGGCTTATGAAAGGCTGTAATGATGATGATGATGATGAAGACAATTATTACTTAAAATTCTACTTAAAATAATTATGTATCGTAAGTTGATTAAACTAAAGAGTTGTAATTATAATACAAACACATTATTGTAATAATTGTGCCATTTATTAGACAGATTCATCAAACCATAATGGTGTCTGTCATAAATATAAGACTTGTTTGTTAGCATTCTAAAAAACTTTAATAATTATTGTGATCTGATCTCAGTAAATTACGTAAGGTTAATTATATTAGATTTTATAAAGTTACTAAAATAATTGATCTATCTGTGAAAGTGAAATCTAAGAAGAATAAGCTACTCGTTATATCGTTAAAATTTTACTAGTTACCTACACTACTGGATTTTAATTGTTTGCTCTTTGTCTAATCTTAACATTGGATTGGAAATAAAGTTGATTTTATATACAAATTTATTTATGTTATTATACTTTTTACGTGGTAGAGCCATGCTGCAGCTACCGGGGAAAGAACACGCTCTCACAGAATACCAGCGTAAAATAGCAGCTTAACACTGTTGTGATTCATATGGTGAGTGTAGAGAACCGGAGACCTATTTTACTGGAAAAGAGGCATTCCATCTTAGTCCTCACGGGAGATAACGCATCTGCATTCTGATTCGCAAACGAGGATAGATGTAGATGTCTATGGGCCCCAGCAACCACTTACCATAAGGTGGACTGTGTGCTCCTTTGTCACCCTATCCTATAAGAAAAAACCTTATATTAAGTACAATGACACTTGGTTAACTTACTAACAGTTCATTTTGAACCGAAAATCAGGCTGATTTGAACAATCCGGCCGGACCGGTCCGATCCGGTCCGATCGATGGGAATCCGGTGGGATCTGGCCGGACTGAAAATGACGCTGGATTGCAATCAATAACCTTATATATGTATATTATACCTTCTGTGTAATAAAATTCGACAGAGGGAAACTGAAGCAAAAGATGTGCAGCAGCATTTTCCCGATAACAGCTGAATAAAATCTAAAGTTGCGGTTGCACATATACAACACCGTTCACGTACACAATTCTATGCATGTGTCGTGGTAAGTGATTTCGACGCATTTGTTCTTACATTTATTAATAGTGGCCAGGTCACAGTGATACCTTTCGAATAGTAAAAAAAGTTATAAACTAGTGTTTACATTCGTTTTTCTATCAATAACGTAGTAAATATTATGTACTACGAGGGTACATAAATAATAATAAATAATAATATGTATACACTGACGCAGCCATTCACTCTGCCTAAGTACAACCTAGCAATGTCAATAGTTTTTTTTTAAATGCTTTACCTACATGCTTTATATGATAGGATTAGAAGTAAACTAGGATACGGTGAATGCATCATATTCTACTTTTTTAAATATTACTCTGGCAAAAGTTTACAGCATACATAATAGTAATGGTTATGGCAAACTATAATTCTAAAATCTAATATAAAAAATTATTTTCACTGGACCAAGCAAGTCTATCTCCAAAAAAAACGCTTCTATGAAATAAGTTTTGATGAACGTAATGAACCAAGTAGCTAGTTTAATACAATACCTATAAAATGGAAATGGAATCTGGCGAGGTCTTATTACATTGCTCACTGACTAGCGAAGCATGGCACCGTTGCTAACAAATCGTGTTTTAAAATAAATGTATATTTTTATAAAACTTCAACTCTGTGATTTATTTATTTTTTTATTCAAAATTTTATTTAACGAGTGTCACTAACATAATTACTTAGGTGTGAATAATGTATTTATAAGTCAAAACAATTTCATACTATTTACCAACTTTAATGGGTGGTAGTGAAAATTGGGTGTGACAGAATGTGCATGAAATTGTTGGGAATAATGGTGTAGAAATGCTGTCTTTCAATAGTGAGAAAATGTGTGATGAGAGAAAAGTCTGATTTACAAGAAATTGTAACCAGGATTAAGAATCGAGAGAAGTTAATCAGAATCTTGTCACATGGAAGTCCGTCTATGGCTGCTTCTTTGGGTGACAGACATGAGAGGTTATATGTTTGTGATATTAACATATTATATAACGATATAGCATAATTTCATACAAATTTGTAGAAAGCCTATATCTAAAGATTCATCATCAACAACAACAGCTCGTGAAAGTAATTTTTATAGAATAAGGTTAACAAACGAGCACACAATCCACCTGATAGTAAGTGGATGCTATGGTCCATAGACATTTATCCTAGATTAAGTGCAAAAAAAAAAATTAAATACAAAAGCATTGTCACCCATGAGGACTACGATGGAATGCCTCGTTTCCAGGAAAAGGGACTCCAGTTCTCTTCACTCACCAAACGAAACACAGCAGCATAAAGCTGCTATTTATTTTACGCCGGTATTGTATGAGAGCGTGGTCCCACGATGGTTGAGCCGACCCAATCGTGCTACAACCATAAAACTGCAGCGTCGCTCTACAACGTGAAGGCAGGACGAGAGACTGGACATAGACGTGACAGTTATACCGCTGTATATTTAAAATCGTAATACCTATCTGGCAATTCTGATAGTTCCCTTTTACGGCAGCTACGGAATAAAAGCGGTTGGTGAATTTTCTTACACCGCGACCATTCGCCGTAAAATTATATAGATCACTATCTAACAAATTAATTTGATGACATTCAAATATAAAACTATGCGTGTTACCTGTCACCACATTTCATTCCGCGGGAAATGTCAGGAAAATTAGAAATACGACTGTGAAATAACAGAAAGATTTAATTATCTACAACAGATGGCGGTTTTTTTTATAGGATCGGGTGATAAACGAGCACACAGTCCACCTGATGGTAAGTGGTGGCTGGGGCCCATAGAAATCTACATCTATCCTCGTTAGCGAATCAAAATGCAGATGCGTTGTCACCCGTGAGGACTAAGATCGAATACCTCTTCTCCAGTAAAAAGGGTTTTCGGTTCTCTACACTCATCGTACGAAACACAGCAGTTTTAAGCTACTATTTTACGCTGGTATTATGTGAGAGCGTGGTCCTTCCCCGGTCGAGCAGACCCGTTCATGCTACAACTATACTACTAATATAACTGCAGCATGGCTCTACCACGTAAAAAATATACATTTAGGTATAACTAGGTGTCGTATATATCAGATTTATGTAAGAAAACTGTTGACGGAGAGCAATTTATAACTATGAATCAATCAAGAAATAAGTAAAAGTTAATGGCTTCCGATATATATCCGATATACCATTTCGTTTACGCCAGATGTAAAATGTCCCAGACCTGCTAGGCGCGAGACTTCTGATACTACGAAACGCCAAGCATTAAAATCACCAATTGGCAAATCCCCCCACAATGGAACAGGGCCACGTCGAGTAGTGGAATTCGACGAGTTGTTCTTGATTCTAATGATAGTGATAAAGAAATTTATGTCAAAATGACTCTGACAAAAATACTAACTGAAGACAATTTTTCAGCCTATGAAATGAGATGCAATAATTTTAGGCTAAGGCTTAACATATTTTTGGATGACAAAATTATCTTCATTAATTTTAGAATAATCTTTGCCAATTGAATAAAAGTTTTATTCAATATGTAGTATTCGCATAAATTAAAAATATTATATTTTCTGTAACTTTTATACTTTAACATAGCAGCTTATCTATTGACACAAAACGTAAAAACACAGAGAGAACAACGAAACGCTACCGAAGCGTAATTGTATAATTTCGTTAACGAAATGAAACTGCTAAGGGTGAGAATTCTCAGAAAATTCCACTCCGGTAGATGCATAAAGAGTTTTATTGCGGAAAGCGAGTTCTTTCAAAGGTATTGCATTATTTCTGGCTGAGATACTTTTATTCAAAGTTGATGGAGATGTGGAATTTGCATTTGTTCTTTGTTAGAAGATACTGTATATTGGCAAATCAAATTACAGTGAATATAAAATTTAATAAAATGCGCTTTTAACGCGCAAAGTCATTCAGCGGGCGATGGAAAGGGCTATGCTCGGAATTCCTATAAGGGATAAAATCTATAACAAGGATATCTGCAGAATAACAAGTGAACTGACATAGGAAACACGTTTTTAGGGTTCCGTAGCCAAATGGCAAAAAACGGAACCCTTATGGATTCGTCATATCTGTCTGTCTGTTCGTCCGTATGTCACAGCCACTTTATCCGAAACAATAAGAACTATGTTGTTGAAACTTGGTAAGTAGATGTATTCTGTGAACCACATTAAGATTTTCACACAAAAATAGAAAAAAAGATAAAGTTTGGGGGTTTTGATTTTGGGGGATACTTAGAATTAAACTGAAAATTTTTTTCATCTAAATCATACGTGTGGGGTATCTATGGATAGGTCTTCAAAAATCATATAAAATTTTAATATCATTCTTTTCTAAACTGAAAAGTTTGCGCGAGAAACACTTCCAAAGTGGTAAAATGCCCCCCCCCCCCTGTCACTTCTAAATTAAGAGAATGATAAAACTAAAAAAATATATGATGTACATTACCATATAAACTTCCACCGACAATTGGTTTCAACGAGATCTAGTAAGTAGTTTTTTTTTAATCCGTCATAAATCGTAAGCCGCAATTTACCTTTCATTCGATCAACTCAAATATAAAAATTTAAAAAATACACTATTATTAACACATCGATTAAACTTACAAAGAACTACAAGAACTTTTATATTACGTAACTTGCTGCTACGGAACCCTTTATGGGCGAGTCCGACTCGCACTTGGCCGCTTTTTTTATCATCAAACACACGGTGTGTCATCCCCTCTTCTTGGAATACATTTGTCAGATAATGCTAGCAATTGTATTTCTTATGGTTTTTTACGAAATACCTTCACACTCCGCGGTAATTACATTCTTTAGCTCTCTAATGGTCTGCGGAGCCGGTTGCACTGATTTCGACCGTCGTTTTAGAATATGCCAGACGTGCTCTATTGGATTTAGGTCGGGGCTTCCATCTGGCCAATCCAAATTCCAACCTTTAGCATATACGCTTCCACATCACTGGACCGATGGGCGGAACGTTGTTATCCATAAAAATTGAGTTTTTGTTTAGAACCACTTGCGGTTTGTGCATGAAGTATTATAACTTCCCTTAAGTATCGGTGTCCAGTCAGTTTGTTGTTTTCGATGAAGACTAACAACCTACGATCCAACGAATTTATTCCTGCCCAGAAAATAATATAGTCCCCACCATTAGGTGTGATTTCTTCAAAACTTGCCTTTACAATGCGTTCTTCTTGTCTTTGTAGCACTCGCCGACTGCGGTCTTCACCGTACAGAGATATTCTCCACAATACCTTATTGAAGTATTCTTGTGTCCATGACACACGTCTCAGTGCACACAGCGTAATTTAGGGCCGCGGGCCGGGTGATAACTGATTATATTCGTAGGGAAAAGGCTCCTTCCGACCGTTTTTAGACTAATTTGCTCATTTCTTACTCCTACTAGGTTGTTCTTCAGATCCACATACGAAGATTTGCAATTTCTCAACGCTCGATTCACCAAAAAACTATCATCTCGTAATTCGGTATATAGCCATCTTTCAGAACTAAGTGTTCCCTTAACGGAGCCTGTGTCTTAATAGCACTGCCAGGTGCTTTGGACTGTCGAACTACTCATATTTAGTATCTGAGCCACAAAGCATTGGCTATAACAATCCACAAGCAGCGCAATAACTTTTCTGGCTTTTATCACTTTATCTGCCATTTTCGAGACCGCTAAACAGCAATAACAATACTTTCAATTGTCAAGGAAATTAGATAATTTTATAAGAATGGACCAAAAGTTATTTGGAGTCAATATTAACTTTCAGGAGTTTGCGCCACAAAATGTTGTAAATAGTAGTGGTAGTAGTGTTGTTCTTTAAAAACCATCTTTAGACAATCATTTGAATTTGGAACATACTTTTTTAAACATCGCGGCACTTTTATGACCAGCCAGTAACATGATCAAATGATTAAAGTCTTTTTCGTATTGTATTTTTTTCAAGCAGGACTAAAATCAAAACCGCCGGTTTTTAATTTGCAAATGAGGGTATTATTAATGTCAATGTCAGACACACTGTCTCTAATTTTACTGGCAATTTTACAAAGTAGAAACATTATAATATGTATGTTATACTCTAATCTGCCGACTTCCAAAAAGGAGACGATACTCAATTCGAGTGTATGTTTTTTTTTAATGTGTGTTACCTCATAACTTTGTACTGTGCGAACCGATTTCGATGATTCTTTTTTATATGAAAGCTGATAGTTCTCGTGTGGTCCCGTATGAATTTGATCAAGGTTAGACCAATGGTTATTGAGTTATTCTTAAATTTGAATTATATTATAAAATTGAAGTCGCTTATATTGAAGTCGGCTGTACAAAATTTTTAATTTTTAATTGTTTTACAAAGTAGAAACATTATAATATGTATGTTATTAATCTTAATAATTTGTGATCAAACAGTCGTATAGAGTATAGTTTTAAAACGTTACCAAAAAATAATTACTGACAGGTTAACTGAATAGGCTTTGAATTTTGTAAGTGTATGTGTTAAGGTAAAAATAATAATGTAAAGTTGAAAGTGAAATAGATATTGCTCAATATACAAACCTAAAAAATATGAATAACAGTTGAATTTCGACCCACACAAATAATAGTAGCTATTTGCAATTAATTATTTATCTCATTGTCGTCGTGAATAATTTTGTTAACATTTAACTAATAAGAATAAATCTTAAGGTTTATATCATTATGGAAAATTGCAGACATTTTATTCCATATAAAAAAGGCAAACTCTAAAAATCCGTTTTCATCATCTGCTTTAATCAACGTAAGTATTAAAATCTGTTGCGTCTTACTCAGGGACTAAGAGTATTTCTATAGATTCTTTTTTTTTCTTTTGACAGTATTTTCTACAAAAGCTTCGAGGCTCACTGAGCTTTAGTATGGGCTATAGAATAACTGCCATTGGACACGCAAAGTTCAATGATCAACAATTTAGTGGATTATTGTTAAACATTCAATATAGTTTGACGTTTTTTAAACCCAAATGTTTGTAAGAAAATATGAAAAAATCACATCAATGGGCATTATACTTAGAGAACAGTGAAAGTGTTGCGTAAGTCACAAATAAAACAATAATATTAAACATATATTAATACATCTATTGTTTTTAAAGTATTTTTCATTAAATTTTAAACACTGCATTGTTAGCATATTTTCACGTCCTGGTTGAAAGCCATCACGGCTTATTTTGCCTCCGTAAATGTCAAGCCTCTCATTAAATCTTCGATTTTTTGGAAAAATAAAGAAATTTCATGGTGCAAAGTCTGGACTATCTGCGGGATGGATCACTGGCTCCACTTTTTCAGAAGCTAATAAAAGCAGTTTGTCTTGTCCGCGGTCCATACCGTTTTTTCCTAACTTTTTCATGACTCAGCATAAACTATCTTCTGCTCATCAAATGGAATTCTTCGAGCAGAAAAAATCTTCTGGGAGAAAAAATTCAATCATTTTTTACCCATTTTCTTACCTGCCTCAATTTTGTTGGCTTGCTGTCGCCTTCAAATACCCATACAAAAGACTGTTGCTTTCTTTCCAACATGTATCAATTTCTACGTTTTCTTTCCTGACGCAATCTCTCTTACAAAGCAATAAGGACCGTGGCCGAGCTCACTTGACTACTCTAGCGCCATCTATTATCTATCTACGGAAGCGGTTGCGATGTATATCGATATGAAAATTTGACGCGCTAAATACATCGTTCTTTATTTAATACATTTCCATAGATGTCGCTACATGGTACCGCTAAGTAAGATTGACGAAGTCATTGGGCTCTAGTGTCATACATAGCAATTGAACGTCCGTGATCATACTTTAACAGCATTTTTTTCACCAATCATCTCGAAACCAGGATGAAGAACTTCAATTTGTGATAAAAAAATTGACGAACGACTTCCCAACATAAAACATATAAATTTACATATGAGTTTAATATGTTTAAAAAAATATAACAATCGAAATCGAAATATTTTTGAGCGGCCTGGAACTCAGAACTTTCAGTGTCATTTACTCGAATCAAAAAAGCCCGAAACGAAAAGTAATTCGTTCATGGAGCAATGTATTCGCATTTATAACAAAGTTATTTTTTTTAGGATAGGGTGACAAACGTGCACACAGTCCACCTGATGGTAAGTGGTTGCTGTGACCTATAGACATCTACATTTATCCTTAATAAAGAATCAAAATGCTGATGCGTCACCCGTGAGGACTAAGATGGATTGCCTCTTATACAGTTAAATGAGTCTCCAGTTAGCTACACTCACCATACGAAACACAGCAGTGTAAAGCTGCCATTTTACGCTGGTATTCTGTGAGAGCGTGGTCCTTCCCCGGTCGAGCCGACCAATTCGTGCTAAAACTATACTACTAATATAGCTGCACCGTGGTTCTACCACGTACTAAAGTCCCAGAAAATATGCTGGTCGTATCTATCAAATGGTTTAAAATTTTTATTAAATAAAATTTGTTTAGTAGAGGTAAGTATATGATTGATAATAACCTCTGGTAATGAGGTGATCGCTACCAAGCTGTTTCTAAAAAGTTTTCATAGTAATTGTAGACATAAAATAAAAATTGTAAATTAAATTTATTTAAAAAGTATCGGTGGTTTTCTTGCTGTTTCTTCCCAGGACAGAGGCTTTTTTCCGAACCAGTGGTTAAGAAATAACTCCCAATACTCATAAATATTCTTGTAACCTATATTGAATAAAAATGATTATCATATTCTATTCTGTGCCTTATGTAAAATTTAATTTAATTTACAACAGTCACGAAAAAATATTATTGAATAGAAATATTTTCATATTAATTTTCTTAGCGATCGATTGGACGGTATATAATGGGATATGCTGTAGCGCCATCTAGTATTGAGTTACCACAAAGTAGATACAACAAAAATCTTTTCCATGACAAATACATATATGTGCAACTTTAACAGTGATCGGTCAAACGCTGTCGAAGTCTATTAAACTCAAACAGATACCTATACCAACACCCATTATCATATATATCATTATATATAAAAATTACCTGTCACGTTGTTTGTCCGCGATGGACACCTAAACAACTGAACTGATTTCAATGAAATTTCGCACACTGTGTGCATTTTGGTCCAACTTGAGAGATAGGATAGTTTTTATCCCGATAAATGACCCTAAAAAAAATTTATTGGGAATTTAAGGTTTTTTTTTATAAGAAGGGTCGTTGAAAAGTGCAGAACAACGTCTGCCTGGCCAGCTAGTATATATCTATATATATATATATATATATATATTGATACAATTGTGTTATCTATACAAATAAATAAAATTTTAAAATTTTTGTCTGTCTGTCTGTTTGATCCGGATAATCTCCGAAACGGCTGAACCGATTTCGACAAGAATTTCACTAGCAGATAGCTGATGTTATAAGGAGTAATTAAGGCTACTTATATTTTAGAAAGAGAATTAGGGTCCCCTGCAACACAATTAAAACCCTAAATTACACGCGGGAGAAGTCGCGGGGAACAGCTAGTTTTAATTATATTTAGATTAATTATTTCTCAGTTTCTTACTATGATGGGGTCTATGTCCAGACTATTTCCGTTTACAGGCTCTCGAAAAGGAGAACGGCAATGGCATAAGATAATTCATCAATGCATCTCTCGAAAAAATCCAATGAGATCTTATGGGCTATTAATCTTCTATAAGCTATAGGAAGAATATCCGGGCCGACAGGGTGCAGCGCCGTCAATGTGGATTACATACTACAAGAAAGGCTCTAATAATTATTTAAAATGTATTTTACGTTATTGATTGACTGATGATTGAAGATATTGATTGTTAATATAGAGGGGCTCTCATATTAATTTAAAAAGTAGTATGAGATTTTCGTTACAGCTGTCCATGGATGAAAGTACTCACTTATCATCAGAACTGTGAAGCTCGCTTGTCACTTAAATATTATAAAAATAAATACATTTAAGTTGTAGATAAGGTTAGTGCTCAAAAGATTAAATCGCTAGTTTGCTCCAGTCTGTAAGATTGATAATAATTAATTGATACAACTTCATACTTCGCCACTTGCAATAACGTAGTCAAGAGAACTTATAATTACTTAAAAACAATATATTTTTAGTTTCTGTTTGTATCAGGTTGACTTTTTAAATTATTGAATATAATTGTGTGAAAAATTATTTTATAATTCATGAAAAAATAAGGTGTGTTGGGGTAATACCGGACGGATTTTCGACGAGTTGAAAGAATCTGGCAAAAACTTTATTTTCTCGACATCCGTATACGTTAGATTTCTGGAACATAGCGCAAATTGTTAATGGTTAAATGTAGTTTAGCTATAAGAATCTTTTGTTTTTGTAAATTCAACGGTTTCTGCTTTAAAGGTGTACGAAGACAAGACATACTTTTTGTATGCATGATGAGGAATTTGCCATCAAGGGGTAAGATCGGACTTAAATTTAAAGCCACTTCTATTGCTTGCAGAACAAAGTTAATAAAAGGAATTTATCCCGCAAAAAATATTTCAATATGATCTACTTTACTACTACTTTTTTTGTTTCTTAGCATCTGATCTTTTCACTAATATAAAGAAATTGTAATTTTCTGTTTATCAAACTTTGTTATGACATAAGATGGAATTACTGAATGTAAGGGAAAGGTCGGATGCATTTGATTTTTCTACTGGATACCTACTTTATTTTAAAAATCTAGATTTTTTAAATAAAATGTAACAGTAAGGACTGGCGAATTGCCCTGGGGCAATACAGGAGTAGAGAAAGATGTAAGTACTTTAACAAATGGGAATATCACCATATGCCGCTTTGTTAAATTCTTACCGCAGGTTGTAGTTGGTTAATTGATAGATTATTTAGTGTGCAGATTTGTGTGTGTGTGTCAATGAGGAGGCGTGAGCCTTTAGCAATATATAGTAACATAAACGATATTTATTTTATATTAAAGTCCGTTCTGCATTCCTATATAATTTAATAAATAGAGAATTAAACATATACGACAAAACGTACAAGGAGTGTAAAAACCTTATACTAAAAAGGGTGCAGTCGAAAACGTATGACGAAACTGAATTTCTGATGGAATGCATTTCATAATTCACTGTTCTTTACGATATACAACATAATAATACTTTCTCTACACACACACACATTCACACGCACGTGCGCGCACACACACACACACACACACACACACACACACACACACACACACACACACACACACTTGCATACATGCATACATATAATTTTGTACTTTTTGTAATTTTTGGTTGTAAAAATAGAATAAATTAGTTTTTGTCATTTTTGGTTTGTTTAAATAGAGTAATTGGTTGGAGACCCCAATCAACTATCTAATTAATTTAAAATTTGTGAAGAAATTAAATTATTTTATTATTTATTTTTATTATTTAATTCCAATTAATTCGGCTAATACTATATTCTAAAAATGATCAAATTCAATCAATTAAATTCAATAAGTAATTAAATATTGAGGAAATAAAATTAAAATTAATACGGCTATTATGTACCTACCTTCTTTCTAAAAATCGTATTCAGATTAGGTTGTATAACCAAAGAGTATATAATCTCTATGTTTTATATAATACTAGCTGACCAGGCAGACGTTGTTCTGCCCTTTCCGAACGACCATTTGCTTTCCCAAAAAACTCCTGAATTTAGCAATAAAAAAATTGAGGGTCACTTATCGGGGTAAAAACTATCCTATCTTTCTAGTTGGACCAAACTGCACACAGTCTGCAAAATTTTTTTGAAATCGGTTCTATCTGGTGAATACTTACAACAACACGTGGTGGTTATACTACTAAATTGTAGCTTATATCAAACGTTTGTATTTTTAACATAGCGCCATCTATTAAATATTTACTCAATTCAGTCAACAGATATCGTCATCTGACAGAATCGTTTGGAGCTAATGTACGAAGTACATGTATTTCCATGGAGCTAACAGATAATTGTGACTGTCAAATAATAGACAAATAATTTTCAATAAAATAATATTGTGTTGCGACTATAAATTGAGATGTAAGCTATCCTATCTTTTAAGTTGGACCAAACTGCACATTGACCAAAAATTTCATTGAAATCAGTTCAGTAGTTTAGGAGTACATCGCGGACAAACAACGTGACACGTACTTTTTATATATAAAGATAACATCAACATATTGTACATTCCACAGCTGGTCATAGTCCTCCTATTTTAATTGTAATATACTTAATCAATTAAACTCTCTAGAGTAATAATAATAATAATGTCCTCCAGACAGAATTTCGGTCACGGCGACTAGTCGCAACGGAGACTGGCGCAGAACAGGATTATAGTGCCCAAGTGTATGCGCTCATAGTTCTATGAGGCAGTAAACCGACACGACCGGAGAGAGATCAGGCGCAGGACCATAAGATCAGACGCAGACTAACGGCTTTACGTGCTTTCCGAGGCACGGGGGTGAGCCACCACCAACTACTTGACTCCGGGCTCAATAACTTTTTTCTGGCCCGACCAGGGATTCGAACCCGGGACCTCATTATCAGCAGTGGTATTTACAACCTCTACACCAACGAGGCAGTCATATCTAGAGTACCTTGGTAAGTAATGAAGGAGGATTTGGTGAGCAAAGGGCAGTGTATTTACTCGACGCCAAATCAAAAAGCCGACCTCTAACCCCATAGAACCAGTCTTTTGTGGAGTATGTGAAATACAACTTTGTGCTATACCGCCTGCCTACCCAGCGTGATGCATCCGAGGAAATCCTTCAGGACATGCATGCCGGCTAGCACACTCTTTAATAAGCTTATGGATATTTTCAGCAATAACTTCATCATGTCAGACCTTTACAAGTCTACTGCTGAACGTAAGCCTCCCCTAAGAAATGTCACAAATTACTTAGAAAAAGTAATAAATTTGGAAAAGTTAATAAGTAGATTTAATAAAGCTTGGTTGAATTGGTTAGTAACAATGATTTCGGATTCAAATCTATGGAGTAAAGTTTCACTAACTCATAATCGTTAATTAAACCGACGTTCTCAAGCGGAAACTTATTATTAAGGGTCGAAACTTAAAAGTCGTGAATTTGGATCCACTCTTTGTTTACTTTCTAAACTACTCCTTTTCTAAGATTTTAGCCTCCTTGAAATCAAAAATAAGATTGCGAGTGTTTTTCATTAACTCTCACATTTAACATTACATTAAAAATATTTTATATTTTAGAAATAACACAACATATATTATTGTATTAAAATAAAAGCGATATAAAACAAGGATATTAGAAATGACGATATTTTTCAGGTTCGTACCTCGAAAGAAAAAACGAAAACCTTACAGTATCACTTTTTTGGCCGTCCGTCCGTCAATCTGTCTGACAAGACCCTTTTCCTGGAGAACAGGTATATAGATATCAATTTGAAATAAATATCAAATATTTATATCGACTGTCCCTTGGACCTGTAAATAAATCAAGCTTTTAGGTGAACGCAACAAAAAGATATGGCCATTTATAATAATACTACTCGCAAACTCACTTAGAAAAACCTACAAATAGGGTACTTTCCGTAGATCTAGAATCATGAAATGTTGGCAAGAAACACGGTCTCTCAGCACGAGTGTAGGTAAAATCTGTAAAACGTCAATTTGTAGATATGTCACAAAAATATTGTTGCATTTTTAAACCGTGATATTACCACGTATGAGAGAACTTTGTTTTCCATTTGAGTTTTATTCGGTGCTTAGCTGACTTAATTCATGAATTTCATTAAGTTAATTATTTTGATGAAAATAGGTACATATCTAACTTTTTTTATAGTATAGGGTGACAAACGAGCACACAGTCCACCTGATGGTAAGTGGTTGCTGTGGCCCATAGACATCCACACCTAAACTCGTTCGCGAATCAAAATGCAGATGCGTTGCCACCCGTGAGGACTAAGATAGAATGCCTCGTTTACAGTAACAAGGGTATCCAGTTCTCTACACTCACCATATTAAACACAGCAGCGTTAAGCTGCTATTTGACGCTGGTATTCTGTGAGAAAAAAGGCGACAAAGAGAAACAGGCAGGAGATGGGTAGCAGCATCTTCCTGATAACGACAGAAACACAATAAAAAAACTGCGGTTGCCAACCTACTTGCCAAGCGTGGCACTATGGCAATATACCCCCCATAAAAGTAACGAAGAAACGGCCCCCAGTCCCCGGCGGTCCCGCTAATCCAGGCTACGGTGGCGACCATGGTAACGGCGGGGCAGGGGTTGCTAAGAATCTCCGGTGGAGGTTCGGTTGCCACTTAAGACGACTCAACGTGGCAACATATAACGCACCCTGAGGACTAACGAGAAGATCGTGGAGCTGGAATAAGAGATAGACAAGTCACGCTGGCATATGATAGTATTATCCGAGGTCCGAAGAGAGGGGGGGGACACGGTAATCCTCGAATCCGGTATTTGGCTCTATCACCGGGAGGGCGACCATCTGTCCCAAGGAAGTGTCGGATTTATCGTCCACAAGTCTCTCGTTAACAACGTTGTAAAAGTTGAGAGTGTATCGGCAAGGGTTGCGTACCTTATACTCAGAATCACCAAACGGTATTCGCTGAAGGTCATACAGGTTAACGCACCAACCTCGGCACACCCCAATGAGGAGATGGAGGAAATGTATGAGGATATCTCTAGAGCCATGCATTCCTCCAAAACTCACTCTACGGTGTTAATGGGAGACTTCAATGCAAAACTAGGCACAAAAGAGAACGTTGAGCTGAAAGTAGGGAAATTTGGAATAGGGCAACGGAACCCAAGGGGCCAGCAGCCGACTTCATGGAGAAAGAAGGACTCTTTATGATGAACTCTTTCTTCCAGAAGCGGCCCCGCAGGAAGTGGACCTTGTCGAGCCCCGACGGTTTGACAAAAAGTGAGATTGACTTCATTATGACGACCAGACTACAACTGTTCAGTGATATCTCCGTGATCGCGAGGGTGAAAACTGGTAGCGATCACCGAATGGTTAGAGGCACACTGAACCAAAATGTTAAGTTGGAGAGGTCAAGTTTAATGAAGTCAACGCTCCGTCCTCTTCGTGCTCTGTTCCAAAGTCCCTTAATCTTTCAGCTTGAGTAATAAAACTGTTTTCAGTGCCTAGAAGACTGCAATGAAGTGGACGATATGCACGACAAGCTCGTAAAAACTGTCCATGCGGTCGGAGCTAAATTCTGCAAGACCCGCCGCAGAAGAACACAAAAACTCTCCGATCACACTCTTAATCTTATGGCTGTTAGACGGGAGATGAAGCTACATTCTTCAACAGATTTGACAGCATACAGGCAACTGAACAGACAGATCTCCAAATGCATGTGGAGGGACTTACGCAACTTTAATATAGCCTGTATTGAAGAAGCGATCGAGCGGAACCAAGACTCCGAAGTCTTTGCGCGAGATCAGTCTGCCTGAAAGAGCCAACTGTCAAAGCTAAAGACCGAGTGTGGCAGCGTCGTTTCCGGGACACCTGAGATTTTGAGTGAGATTGAGAGGATCTATGGGCAGCTGTACACTTTATCGTTGGAACCACACTGAGTAACGATCCAAGAGCGAGTCTTGTTCGACACTATTCCGAAGATATTCCGGGATAATCCCGTCCTCCATGGTAGCACTACTCCGGAGGCGTGGAGCAGAAGTGCGGTGGTTTTGTTCTTCAAGAACGGCGACAACGCTCTCTTGAAGAACTACAGACCGATTTCCCCTCTGAGCCGCGTCAACGTGCTGTTTTCGAGAGTCATTACGAATCGTCTCGCACGCAGACTTAACAACTTCCAGCCTCCTGAACAAGCCGGTTTCCAAAAAAACTTTAGTACTATAGAGCACATATACACCCTTCGGCAAATTAAACTAAAGACAGAGGAGTATAATCTGCCACATTGCCTTGCGTATGTGTACTATGAGAAAGCTTTTGATTCCGTCGAAATTTGGGCGGTACTGCAGTCCCTTCAACGGTGCCAAGTTGACTGTCGGTGTATCGAAGTGCTGAAGTGTTTGTACAGTAGAGCTATGATGGCTATACGAGTACAGAATCAGAGTACGAAACCTATTCACTGCACTTCAGAGGTGTAAGACAGGGTGACGTTATATCCCCGAAACTCTTCACCGCTGCATTGGAAGAGGTTTTCAAGCTGCTGGACTGGAAAGGATGCGGTATCAACATCAATGGCGAGTACGTCACTCACCTTCGATTTGCCGACGATATAGTCCTTATGGCAGAATCGCTGGAGGACCCAAGCACTATGCTCAATGACCTCAATAGTGTCTCCCAACGGATAGGTCTTAAGATAAACATGGACAAAACAAAAATCATGTTTAACGTCCATGTCACACCTAAGCCGGTAGTTGTTGGGAGTACTAAGCTCGAAGTTGTTGACGAGTACGTTTACCTGGGACAAATAGTCCGACTAGGTAAGTTCAACTTCGACCGAGAGGTCAATCAAAGGATTCAACTCGGCTGGGCAGCGTTCGGGAAACTACGACACATATTTTCGTTAGACATGCCTCAAAACCTTAAAACGAAATCGTACAACCAGTGCGTGTTGCTAGTGATGACTTACGGATCTGAGACGTGGTCCTTCACTGCTGGCCGTATGAAGAAGCTCAAGGTCGCTCAGCGAGCTATGGAGAGGGCTATGCTCGGAGTTTCTCTGCGTGATAAACTTAGAAATGAGTATACCAGAGTGACCGACATAGCCCAATGGATTAGTAAGCTGAAGTGGCAATGGGCCGGCCATATAGCTCGAAGAACCGACAACCGATGGGGAGAAATGGTTCTCGAGTGGCGGCCTTGTACCGGTGGTCGAAGTGTAGATCGTCCCCCCCACTAGATGGAGTGACGACCTGGTAAGATATGCAGGAAGTCGATGGATGCAGGTGGCTCAGGACCGAGCTTTGTGGCATTACTTGGGGAGGCTTATGTTCAGCAGTGGACTTATGAAGGGCTGTAATGATGATGATGATGATTCTGTGAGAGCGTGGTCCCTCCCCGGTCGAGCCAACCCTTTCGTGCCACAACTATACTACTAATATAGCTGCAGCATGGCTTTACCACGTACAGTACTTATCTAACTGCTTACGCTATTGTAAATAAATGAATAGTATCTCTGTTAATTTACAGTATTCCTGTATCGGTATCTGAAATTGGCAACACTCGTCGATACTTTGGATACCCGGGATCGGAATCCTTATAGCACAAGTACTACTCGGTCTTGTCCGGTTTTTTATACAAAAATAACAAAATAGGGTAACGTATGTAAAAAGACATAATATATTAAACATATAAATATAGACAATTTTATTTATGTCTCAAATCCATTAACTGTTTGGATAACCATTCTGTAATTAGTACCTATTTTAACGCCAATAAGTGCCAATATCGCCTGACTACATCATCAAGGTGACTGGTTGTATCCACATGTAATTAGTAACACGATAGTAATTTAATTCTCTTATCGCAGTAAGCGATGCTATCGTAATTTTGGGGCTTATCCTTTATTGATACCAATTTCGAGAACTGATTTGCTACATTTTCCCGCGCTTAGACGTCCATTAGTCGTAGATTAGCTTTGGTGTACCTTTTAATTTTGATGATCAAGCGTTATAAAATGATCGTTCCCTTCTTTATATAAATAATTTAAAAAAACTTCTTTAATCACTCATAATATACTCATCAGTTCAGTTCAGTTCTAGGTGTCCACGATATAAACAAATAAAAACGCTTAGTAAATTACTTTCAAATTGAGGTCATTTAATTAAGACATTACAAGAAACTTTGAAATGAAGAATTCTTAAACATATTATACAATAATATTTTAAGTTAGAATCGAAGACTGTCTGGATAATAGATGTTTCTTGAAATTATTATTTTATCTAATAAAATACCGTCAAGAGGCTCCAATTTGACCTACCTAGCGTTACTTTGCCTAAACCGATAATTTGGATTTCATTAGTAGGCGATTTTAGCTAGATAATTGAATCTACGCTAGGATTTTTATCTCATGAAAACGCTTTTGGTTTAAACAAAAAAGTTGTGAGACGTCAGTGAACGTCAGAATTGCGCAAATATTGGTTGCTGATATTTGGTCTTCACTTCAAAATTTTATTCTGTTAATATTTTAAACTATTTTTACGAATTTGATGAACCATATTAAATGAAAAATAGTCTGATATCCTTGTCTGTATGTCTTGTTATTTTAAAACGTGTTTAAGGTGTTAAAATTAAGACAAACAATAGTCTGTCGCTTTTTATAAAAATCAACAAAACTTTACCTAGGGTTTAGGATTGTCAATTATTAGTTTGATAATAAATCTAGTGAAATTCCGCAGTTTCATATGCGCAAGCGCGAACGCAGTTGGAACGTAGTATAAATAACCTTTGTCTTTTACATAAATACCCTGAAAAATACTTATTTTAATAGGTAGGTGAATTATTCCACCGAAGTACTAAATTTAGCGGTTGATCTCATAAAATCTAATAAATTATCATCGTATGAAACACAAAAACGATTCTGGATTCCCACAGGCATACAATTTTCAATATGTAAAGGCAACGAATATCATGAAAAATTCCGACGAATATGTTTAATTGTTTTTAAGTTTAATTTGTTAATTTAGCCATTAATGTACGTACCCGCCTTATCATGTTAATTTATAAAAAGTCTATGGAGAATAAGGTTGTGCAAATAAGGTACCTGATGGTAAGTCCGTCGTCGAAATAAACAAATAAAGCACGGTTAGACAGTTATATATTTCACGGCACAACACATAGAAATAGTCTCACATGAAGAAGCAGAAGGCGATAGATAAGATTACAAATAGATAAGAGATGATAGCAGGAAGTACAGTTTAAAGTCACTAACACAAGATAGGAAATGAGCACTAAAATAATAATTATTATACGTAATAACAAAGGTCAGCGTAGGCGCAAGTGGCACAGTATTCCCGTCAGACGATTAGATCGCGACTGGCTGGTCGTTGAACATATCGCGAAAGTACTCAGGTACACGGTGTAGATAATAATTAAATCGAATGTTTGTTTCCAATGCACTTCGACCGGCCGGCACCGAGAATTATACTATAATACAATACTTAAATAAAATTTACTATAATAAATAGAAATAGTATAATATATATGTGTGTGTGACTGTAATTGTATTATAGAAATATAAAAATATAATAAATATTATAATATTAATATTAAATTGTATACATACATATCTGTGAAATAATAATAATTTCTTTAAATAAAATAAATAAATAAATATGTGCGTCGCCACATCACTCCCCTCCAGAGACCGTGTCTACGGGCGATAATAATCTGGGAAATGTACTCTGCGCCCAGAACGAGTTGTTTTGCACGCAGTTATTGGCGATGGGCTGCCATTTGGAAGTGGAGTAGGTGTGGGATTAGGAGTTGGTTTAGGTGGTGGAGAAGGAGTTAGAGTGGGGTCATTGGAGTGGGACAGTATGTAGGCTGGTTTCAGTCGGTCTACCGATACTGTCACGACTTTGCCCTTTACTCTGATTTTAAAAGTTTTTTTATTTCTCTCAACCACCTCGTGAGGACCAGTATATGCCGGTTGTAATGCACCTCTCAAACTATCTTCTCTGAGGAAAATATGCGAACAAGATGTTAAATCTTTATAAATAAAGATTTTGTTTCTCGCATGGTGTGAAGTTGGCACTGGCTGCAACTTATTGGCAAATGATCTGATACGGGCTGAAAAGTCCGTTATGTCAGTCGTACATTTGTCAACTTTGTGGCCAAAAAATTCACCAGGAAGTCGCAATGGCTCGCCGTACACTAACTCGGCTGAGGAAGACTGAAGATCTTCTTTGAAAGAGCTTCTTATGCCGAGAAGCACAATTGGCAAAGCTTCAGTCCAGCTGCTGTCGGCATGGCACATGATTGCTGTTTTTAGTTGCCGATGAAATCTCTCGACGAGACCATTGCTTTGAGGGTGATAGCTGGTAGTCCTGCGATGTTTAAATCCAATGAACCTTGATAACTGCGCGAATAGTGCTGATTCGAATTGCCTACCGCGATCGGTAACAATATCGGTAGGGCAACCGAACCGCGCTATCCATCCCGATAAAAACGCTTTAGCCACTGTTTCCGCGGTGATATCTTTTAGTGGTACAGCTTCAGTCCATCGCGTGAAGCGATCGACAGCTGTCAAACAGTACCGATAATCACCAGACGGAGGTAAAGGTCCGATAAGGTCTAAGTGGACGTATTTGAATCGCGCCGTAGGTAAATCGAGCGTACCAAAAGGCGTCGAAACGTGTCGATTTACCTTTGTGCGCTGGCAAGCCAAACACGCCTTAGACCATTCACGACAGTCTTTCCTCATCAGTGGCCAGACAAAGCGTTCTGCCACAAGTTTTGCGCTAGCGTTAGCGCCGGGATGGCTTAGCGAGTGCAAGCTATCAAAAATTCGCTTGCGTAAGGCTTTAGGGACTAAAGGCCTGGGAGTCGTTGTGCTGACGTCGCAGTACAGTTCATTGCGACTACCAGGTATCTTTATTCTTTGAACTTGTAAGGAAGTGTCCTGCCCTAGCAAATCTGCAAATTCAGGATCGGAGTCTTGAGCCTTGGCAATGACATCTAGATCTACAGGGCTTAGCAGTTCATCGACCTGCTCAACCCGGGAAAGCGTGTCAGCAACAACATTATCTTTCCCGGCGATGTGTTGTATGTCGGTTGAGAACTGTGATATGTAGTCTAGATGCCTAAATTGCCGTGGACTGCAATTTGCCTTTCGCTCGCGAAATGCAAAGCACAGCGGCTTATGGTCGGTATAGATGGTGAATGGTGTTGCCTCTAGCCAATGTCTAAAGTACTTAATGCTCTCATAAACAGCAAGGAGCTCCCTATCGTACGGTGAGTATTTCCTTTGCGACGGGCTCAATTTACGAGAGAAAAAGGCTAAGGGCTGCCAATCACCACCAATTTGCTGCTGCAAGACTCCACCTATTGCAAGATCAGAAGCGTCGGTTACAAGACCCAGTTTTGCCTTTGAGTCAGGATGTGCCAACAATGCTGCATTGCATAAACTTTCCTTGCACTCTTCGAAGGCTTTCAACGAGTCTCCATTTAAATTGACCGGATGCGATGCTTTAACGGCGCCAGTCAGTAAGGCGTTCAAAGGGGCTTGGATTTTGGCAGCTTGGGGGATAAACCTCCTATAAAAGTTTATCATGCCCAAGAACCTTCTAAGCTGTTTGGCTGTTTTAGGAACAGGGTACTCCTTTATAGCCTGAACTTTACCTTCCAGAGGTTTCGTTCCATGTTGTGAGATGTGGTAGCCTAGAAATGTTACCTCTGATGCACCGAAAACGCATTTAGCGGTGTTGATGAGCATGCCATAATCCTTCATCCTCGTAAATACTTGACGAAGGTGCTTTTCATGCTCTAATTCATCGCGTGAAAATATAAGAAAATCGTCAAGGTATGGGTAACAAAAATCTAGACCACGGGTCATCTCATCAACGAACCTCTGGAACGTCTGACTAGCTCCACGCAATCCGAACGTCATATATGGGAACTCGAAGAGTCCAAAAGGTGTCGTAATGGCAGATTTGGGAATGTCCGCCTCAAAAATTGGTATCTGGTTATAAGCCTTCACCAGATCTATGGTTGAAAAAATTTTGCAACCAGATAAATTGTGGGCAAAGTCATGTATGTGTCGGATTGGGTACTTATCTGGCACTGTCCGGGCGTTGAGCATGCGATAATCACCGCATGGTCGCCAACCATTGTCCTTTTTGGGAGCGAGGTGTAGTGGTGACGACCAGGGGCTCTGGGAAGGTCGAGCAGTTCCATTTGCCAACATTGCCTCGAACTCGAGCTTGGCAATTTTGAGCTTGTCCGGGGCGAGTCTGCGTGGTGTACACGATACTGGAGGGCCTGGCGTGGTACGGATGTGATGTACTGTGTGATGCTTGGGTGTGCGATGAGCGCCTGCCGGTCGTGTCAGTTCTGGAAATTCAGAAAGTATTTTATGAAATTTAGAATCACCAGTCACGACCTTTACACTCAAAATAAGGCTATCGCTAGAAGCGATAGAAGCTACAGCTGACAATTTAGTAGTGGCGTCAATTAAAAGCTTATTACGAACGTCGACAATAAGGTTAAAATGTGACAAAAAATCTACGCCTATAATAGCTTTAGTTACATCAGCTACAGTAAAGCGCCACACAAAGTCTCTGCGTAGGCCTAAATTAAGCTTGAGCTCGACATAGCCATATGTGTTTATTGGCGAACCGTTGGCTGCACACAGTTGGTAGTCCGTCTTCACCCGTTGTTGATGAAGCGCAGATCGAGGGAAGACGCATAAGTCGCTTCCAGTGTCCACCAGGAATTGAACTCGCGATCTGCGATCTGTCACGAAAAGGCGACCAGTAGTAGGGGACGGGCAATCTTCAGTCGCCATTATAGATTGCCTGTTGCGTTTCCCGATCTGTAGTCACATGGTTGGATGCACCTATTCGCTTTGCTACCATATTTGTGATGGTACCAGCAGTTAGGGAACTTCCTATAATTGGACTGCGACCTTCTCGATGGCGTACGGCTTCGCCCACGTGACGTCTGTCGTTGGTGGGGGCGAGAGCGGTCGTTAAGTCTCGTAGTGAGTGCACTAACCTGTTTTGTTAGTTCCGTGATCTGCCGTGCCATGATATCTAATGTGGAGTCCACTCTGGAGCTGGATGTTGCTGCAACCAGCGGCGATACCGGTGAGATATCATGGACCCTGTCTGCCAGGTCAGCGAGTTCGCTGAGGGACAGGCTCATCTGGGATGCGATAATGGTCTGCAGGTTGCTTGGAAGGCGGCTCGTCCAAAGTGACCTCAAAAAATCGTCTGGTATCGTAGGGCCAGCGAGGTGTTGTAGGTGACGCAGGAACTGTGATGGCTTGCGATCACCTAACTCTTCCGACTGTAGGAGCTGTTTCACTTTCTTTTCTTTCGAAATAGAAAGACGCTTGATTAGCTCACTTTTAAGTTTCTCGTACTTCCCCGTGGCTGGAGGCGAAGTAATAATATCTTCTACCTCTACTGCATACTGCCGGTCCAAATGCGACAGAACGTAGTGAAATTTTGTCAAGTCATCCGTAATTCTTGATATACTAAACTGACCTTCAATCTGTGAAAACCATATCGTTGGTTTTTCCGGCCAAAACGGTGGTATTCTCACGCCAACACGAAATAAATCAGATGAATTATCGTGCGAGTCAATGGACACGCGCTCACGTTTTTTCGTTGACCGCGCCCTTCTTTGCGAATGCGTTGTGTCACTACCGTCACTGCTCATCTTTCTTAAATGTTCTGCTCGGGGTCACCAGTTATGGAGAATAAGGTTGTGCAAATAAGGTACCTGATGGTAAGTCCGTCGTCGAAATAAACAAATAAAGCACGGTTAGACAGTTATATATTTCACGGCACAACACATAGAAATAGTCTCACATGAAGAAGCAGAAGGCGATAGATAAGATTACAAATAGATAAGAGATGATAGCAGGAAGTACAGTTTAAAGTCACTAACACAAGATAGGAAATGAGCACTAAAATAATAATTATTATACGTAATAACAAAGGTCAGCGTAGGCGCAAGTGGCACAGTATTCCCGTCAGACGATTAGATCGCGACTGGCTGGTCGTTGAACATATCGCGAAAGTACTCAGGTACACGGTGTAGATAATAATTAAATCGAATGTTTGTTTCCAATGCACTTCGACCGGCCGGCACCGAGAATTATACTATAATACAATACTTAAATAAAATTTACTATAATAAATAGAAATAGTATAATATATATGTGTGTGTGACTGTAATTGTATTATAGAAATATAAAAATATAATAAATATTATAATATTAATATTAAATTGTATACATACATATCTGTGAAATAATAATAATTTCTTTAAATAAAATAAATAAATAAATATGTGCGTCGCCACAAGTCTAAAATCATGTCAATATTGTCAAGGTATTATAACCTAATTAAAAATTACCTAATTGAAATACAAGATGACCAATTTTTTTTTATTTAATTATAAATCATTATTTTGTAAACATTATTACATTATTGTGTAAGTACAGATTGTTACCTTGGTACTTAATAAAAGCAAGTAAAATTGATGATTTTTGAATTTCTAACATATGAATTGTATAATTTGCCTGTGGCTACAACGTAACAGCCCTGAAAGTCTCCCCATAGAAGGACTAAATGTTCAAAATATATGCCTATCTTTGCCTATCTTCTACATAAAAAAAATTAAATCTTTAACACTTTATGACATGGATAAGTAGGAATAATAAACCAACACTATAAGGGAGTAGAATCTGTTTATTTGGAAACACATTTTCAACTGTGATATTTTTGCCTAGGCAAAATTTATTTATTTTTATTTATTTATTTTTTCATTTATTATTTATTATTATTTCTCAGAAAATATGAGGTGTAGGCTATAATGGGTTGATTTGCTAGGCGTATAAAGTTCTGATTTACATTTTTTCTTTACATGTCGTATATCTGGGGGCACGGCAGTGCCCCCGCCAAGTCGAGCAATAAAGCGGCACGGCCGTACCATCCTTTTCTCGAAGCAGTTCGGGCCATTTCCGAAACCCTATAAGTTCGTTATGGATAAAAATACAAGCCTGAATTTTTACTAACCAAGTAGGCATTGTATAGACTCAGTATATTTCAAATTTGATTAAATTTGAACGAGTAGCTTAAGAATTATAACTAGCCAAAATTTCTTAATTTTGTCACTTACTGACTGACCGATCATCAAAATTCTGAGGCACTTCTAGCAGACATAGAAACTTCAAATTTGGAATACAATTATTGTTTAATATATTAATCAAGGAAAAATTAAAGTATTTTACAATTTCGGTCTAGTTTTAGAGATATACCAACTGCATAAATAACTTTGTAATCCCATATAAACATATAGTATTACAAAGTTACATTTGCAGTGAATGAATCATGAACCTATATATGTATAATGGAATAATAGGTGTAAATTGCTACCTAGATATAACTATCTACAAAAAGAAATGAGATGCCATCAAAAACATAACTTGTAAAAAAGCCATGTCTCGCAACTCAGTTCTTCTACCGTAAAAAGTTGTAAGATCCATGTAATACCAAGTCGGTAAATGTATTAAGTCCATAGATTGATACATAGATTAACTTGGCAATCGCATAAAAACACAATATATCTCACAACAATACATATTATATTAAATTAGATTGTTTAGTGCGATTGCTAAGTCAATCTGTGTATCAATCTATGGACTTAATACATTTACCGACTTGGTATTACATGGATCTTACAACTTTTTAAGGTAGAAGAACTGAGTTGCGAGACTTGGCTTTTTTTACAAGTTATGTTTTTGATGGCATCACTTTTTCCATACGTGTCAAAAAATATCACAAAAACCTCATAATTCGTGCAAAGTTAGGGCATTTTACGATATACATATGACTTAGAAATATTACAATATTATTTTATCTAACAAAATATACAGCGATAATAGGCGACTATGAGAAATGCCAGAAAAATATTATAGCTTCTCATAAATAGCGATAAAATCATCTTGTTTAGACCCAACGTAAAATACGTAGACCAAAGACTGTCAGAAAAATCAAAGGGACGAGACATATAGAACTGCCATTTTCAATGCTCTTGCCAAAGATAACGATTAACACAATTCCTCCCTGCAACAGTGAATTCCAAGTAATATAAATGTGGAATTTTAGCAAAATTTCAAGAAGATAATGTTAAACAAGAGTCGTGTTCTTTTAAATTTTGTACTAAAAATAATTTTACATTTCACATTTTTTTATCATATTCCCACATTGTCAGCCGTTTCTGAGCAATGGTCAATATTTCAAGTTTCTAGATAAACGGGAAGTGCTCGAAATTTGAGTTGCAAGATTCCACCCGGAAAGATAGACAGACAAAAAAATTAAAAAGTGACATAATATAAACGTGTGAGAGCGAATATTCAACTTGCTCCCTAGTTTACGCAATTAATTATTTTACTTATAATTACATTTACAACAATAAAGCCGCGTAACGCACTACACACTCGCACTCACTCACGTAACGCTATTATAATTCTGCTACATTGTAATATGTGTCGCTCACAATTACACATGTAGTGTAACGTGATGGCCGTCTTCACATGATAAGACAAAAACGGATTGACTGCGAAGTGGCGGTGTAAGAATATCTACCCAATATAGTTTTATTTTTATTAATTAAAGACTGTGAGGAATTCCACCTTAGTCTTTAGAGGTGATAACGCATCTGTAACCTACTTTGTTTGAATTTGGTTGCAGGTCTCCATGAGCTACAATAGCCACTTACAATCAGGTAGATTGTAAGGTCATTTGTCAAATTCATAAAAAAAAGATAACGACTTGCTTGTTATTAACGGAATCACCAAGGATGTTTTCAGTTGTATTTTTTACTGCTAAATCGATTTTTGTTTCGAATTTCACCCACTCATTCATACTTGAACTAAGAAAATTACTATCTCTCTATAAGTAAATATTATATTTCTCTTCACCAAAGTTTCAAACTTTGGTTATTTATTGTGCGCCCGCTCTAGAATATTTGTGACAAAAAATCATTGCAACACATGCGGAGCACAACTAGTTTTCATGTAAAAAGTTTATATCTAACTTGTGTCATTCGCGCGAAGTTTTTCAGTAACTGTATGCGTGAAGCTGTCAAAATATTTTACAATTTTAATTATTTTAACATATTGTTTTACTCACAAAAACTTTATATAACGCATAAATAAAAAACATGTGTGCAGTTCACATGCGGTAAAAGTGCAACCTTCAGAAAGGTAGACCGAGATAATAGATAACACTGTGTATTGTATTCTATCTCATTCTTTCGCATGCTAAATCCTAGAGATAGATGTTTGTCTTCTATTAGTGTCGTTATCGTTCCAATGAGTTTCAAATCACAAAGATTCGAAAGAAGTTTTCACTTTAAAAAGGTTTTCTTAAAATAAAATCCTTGCTATGAAAGGTCCATTGACGTTTTTCTCATCTTTCACATCACATAATTTGACAAGGAAAAACATTTTACCGTTTTGAAAATGTCGGCCTGATCTTATCTACTATAAATACTAAGCATTATATTGTTCTAAAAAATTAGATCTAAGTAATTCATAAGTTAATAGCCAGCTACAGAAAAACAAATTGTCTGTAGTAGGTACTTTAAAACGCGAACAAAATTATAATATGTACTGCAGTCAAATAAATATTAACCCTTTCGCTGTCCCGTGCACTACATATAGGGCACTGCTATTGTCTTACTATTGTGTCTGGAAACCGGACAGTGAAAGTGTTAATTTGTAACGTAAGGGACATTACAGCTCCATAATAAGCGCATTGCTAAGCAGAGTGAATTTTATTTACTCGCGAACTACTTAATTTATGCCAGCACTAACACGCGCTATAAAATAATTCCAATTCATAAACACTTAATACGTGGTAGAACCGTGCTTCAGCTATATTAGTAGTATAGTTGTAGCAGGAATGGATCGGCTCGACCGGGAAGGACCACGCTCTCACAGAATACCAGCATAAAATAGCAGCTTAACACTGCTGTGTTTCGTATCGTGAGTATAGAGAACCGGAGACCCGTTTTACTCGAAAAGAGGAATTCCATCTTAATCCTCACGGATGACAAAGCATCCGCATTTTAATTCGAAATCAAAGATAGATTTAGATATCTATGGGCCACAACAATCACTTACCATCAGGTGGATTGTGTGCTGCATTTGTCACCTTATCCGATAAAAAAACCAAAAAAAAAAACCACAAAAGCGACAAATAAGCGAAACCTTTGTTACACAAATAGAATTAATAAGAAATATATTTTCGTAGCGTCCCTTTTTCCCAATAACTCAAATATAGTAATATTATTTTATATCTAGTCCTAAAACACTGACATATAAATTTACTTGGGATTTGCTACTAATCTACGCTAACAAGAAGGTAGAATTTCCTCGGTGAATTACGCAACCTTGATCTCCTAGTATGTTATGTGTATTAGAAAATGTGGTAAGGGTTAGCTTTATTGAATACATAAAATCTCTTAAGCCCGACATGTTGGTGTTTGTTTCAACAATCAACCTTTGTATCTATCTGAAATAACAAATCTCTTGCGGTGTGTGAAACCTATAGTGAAGCCACACAGGCATTGCTGGTGCGTTGCGTCGTCACACCCACAAGATTCCACGCATTGAGTGCCATATGGCCATACGGGTGTCAAAACTTATCGCCACTTACTACAACGTCACAATACCGAGACGCTGTTGACAAAAGTATGCGATCCTCACAAAAAATTTAATGCTGCTCCGGCATCGCACCGCATTACCTCTTACCGCTACGCCTCTCTGGTTCCCTAATCCGTTACGCGTGCATTATCTAATGTATCGCCGCATGACGTCGCAACGCACCGTGTGGTATGTCACCGTGATTTATGTTATGCAGGACGATGCAATGTTACCTCATGCGTCACAACCATAGAATAATATAATACACGATATATTATAGTATTCTATGTTTTTTTAAAGAATAAGGGTGACAAAAGAACACACAGTACACCTGATGGTAAGTGGATGCTGTGGCCCATAGCATATACATTTATCCCTAATTAATAATCAAAATACAGATGCGCCGCCACCCTGAGGACTTAAATGGAATGCCTCGTTTCTAGTCAAAAGGGTTCTCTACACTCACCATACGAAAGACAGCAGAATTAAGCTGCTGTTTTACGCGGGTGTTCTGTGAGAGCGTGGTCCTACACGTGGTCAAAACGTATTCTATGGTCGCAACGCACTGGCAATGCTGATGTATTTCTTCTTCATTGCCGAATAAGACCACAATCATAAGGTACTCGCCCTTTAATGTGGTCTCGCCCTTGGTATACAAAGAAGAGAATATTATAAATGTAGATTTTCACATAAGGATACAATCAAAACGAAGTATGGATTAGATAGTACTGATAAAAATAATAATTTCATTAACTTTTTAAAATTTCAAAATAAATTTCAAAAAGTTTTTAAAGTCAATTCTTGACCGAAATAAACTAATCTCTATATACTTTAGTTGAAATTAAAATGAAGTTATAGCTGATAATTACTCGTCAGTAATTATGTAACAAGACATAAACACAAACACTCATTCCTGTCACCCAGAGGGGTAGGTAGAGACTACGGACTTCCATTTGGCGCGATCCTGACACACCTCTCTCATCCTTCATTGGATCATAGTGTGAACTTAGTTTTCCTCCGTGACTATTGTTGGAGTCCTTTTAAAATGACTTAAAAGTTGACCTCGAGGTTGTACGCACAACCCAAGGTACAGTATTACCTTGATATAGTATGATTAAAAAAGTTTATGTACCAATAAAATCAAATGAATGTAAAGAAAATGTAATATAATACCCAAGTAAATGGGGGGCCCATATGGATTAAAGTACCCGCATGATAAATATTATGAAATCAATATAATAAAAATGGCCAATAACGCCCAAAGAGGTGACACTCCTATACCCGATATCTAATAAATAAATAAATATATAAATGAATAGAATTATGAAAACAAATTAAGCTAGCTAAAAGGTCAAAAAGAATAAATTATTATGAAAGGAAAGGAAGTATGTACATACAAGAATTATAAAAGAAAATATAAATACATATATGTATAACCTAAGGCCTAATAATTTAAACAAAGTAAATAGGACTAGTGGTACAGGTATGAAAATAAGTACAATGAAATGACAAAAATTCAAATCTTAAAAGGACATGAGAAAAAATAAAATGAGTAACATACCTACAAGGTATTAAGGGGATCCCGACCAAATCTATAAAGTGAGTAACCCAGAGTGCTAACTTCAAATTACACATGTAGTACCTATAGGATCGATCCACATAACTACATGTATAATTAAATGAATACCTTATATAACCCACGTGTTATAATTATATAGCAAATAATATATTTTATCCATAATCGCAATAATATAGAGTATAGGGCTTAAAATAAAATAAAATAATTATGTAAATTATTATTGTAATAGGTACATATTATACAAGTAATATTAATAATCGATACATATAATAAAAATGTAAATTGCAGATGTCTGTACATTTCATAAACTTATAACAGAAGTTATTAAGAGGGACTAAAAATAAGTAATTAAACACATTTCTATCATTTTTAGAATTGTCTGTCTGTCTGTCTGTCTGTCTGTCTGTCTGTCTGTCCGTCTGTCTGTCTGTTTGTTTGTTAACGTATCACGTATAAAGTACTAATTTATATCATAAGAATCGGTAAGGAAGTTATTAAGTGTATCTTCGGGTTACGTTTAGTCTTTATTTCATTAAAATCAGTTCATTCTATCAAAAGTTATGATAAATATTCTGAAGTATGTGTACGAAGTATAGGTACAAATTTGTTCAATGGTGGCGTTGTTTGAGTCATCAAGTACATTTTAAACTAATACCCTATTAGAAATCATAATTAAATGATGTAAAATAGTGTTCTATAATGATATATTTATATCTTTAACCTAGTAAACAAAAATATTAAAGAACGTAATAAATATATTACAAAAACCTTATTATCTAAAAATCTAAAGTATAATAGTTAAACAATTTATCGATAGATGGCGGTGTTGTACAAAAGGGTAGTTTGTGGTTTTTTCATGTAGATACCTAGAATCCCAAATAACTTTCCTTTCAATTTTAAGCGTGTTCAGTTCCCAGTCAGTGTGTAATGCAATGAGCGTAATTAAAGCGCAAGGTCAAAGTTTACGCGTTGCAGGAGTGGACCTCAGTACTGACTATTTTGCACATGGCCAACTTTATGTTGCTTTTTCCCGCGTTAGTAGTAGCCCCCGTAATCTTTTTGTGTATACCCCGGCAAAGTCTACTTCTAACATCGTTTACACAGAAGCTCTATCATAAACGACTTGGAATTTTGTTGATAACGATTTATTTTGTTACCACTTATTGATACAGTAATGATATAAATCGTTTGATATTCTCTTACCTAAACGTAAAATTCTTTAAGTAAAACCTATATACGCGAGCTACGCCGCGGGCACAGCTAGTTATGTAATAAAAATGATGAATAGTTATAAAAGATCGTTTAATATTATATAGATCCAATTACTTAAAATTTAAAATTCAACATAATTAAAAAAAATAGGGAAGGAGATGTTGAAATAAATTAGAGATACGAACGTAATCAGAGTAGAGTATAAAACAACAAATACAACATATATTTTGCTATACAAACTTATATTTGTGTAATAGCCTATTTTTCATAAATTTGTGTTTCAAAGACTAAAGTGCCGCGTAGACTTAAGTGCCACGACTTGTAAAAGGTACTAAGATAATAAGTATTGACAAATTTAAAAATAAAAAATTAAAATTAAAAGCCGATTCAAATAAATGAAAGGAATAAAACAATTGCAACAAAATAGCTTCTGAAGTTGTACATATAGCATATAGAGGAATCGAAGCACCGATTTCTAAAGCTATTACGTGGAAATGATATTAAATTTAATTACCTATAAACTTTCAATTGAATAAACTGAAACTTAAAAATCAGTACACAACTGACAGAAATGTCGCGTAACATAACGTACATATGTTGTATCATTTTTAAGTCGGTTAAAAAGCAACGAAGTGTAAACAAATATATTAAGAGGACTCTGAATAAACAGTCAATATGTTAAATAATCCGTTTTATCCACAAATGCCGTACCAATTCATCGTGTCGAGTTCTGTAGCAATCCCTTTTTATTTTTCTTCCATATTCCCTAAGCACAACAAACTGCTACACAATATTCATCACTAGTTAGACAAAAATGTATGCATTTTAATTTTTGCTAGACATGTATGTGAACGTTTTATTATTGTCAAGAACTTGCAATACCTTATTAGGTATTTAGCTGGACGTCGATAACCTCAGATTCAATTATTATTAAGTTATTATCAGATGTAGCTAAGACGGGGAGGCGTATGTTCAGTATTGCACTGGCGATGGGTTGTCCTAGACCAGGGGTTGGGAAACTCTTTAGTTTCATACGCAAATATTATTAATTTTATAAAAAAAATATTTAAAAAT
Organism: Parnassius glacialis; assembly: GCA_033319125.1. NCBI lineage: Eukaryota > Metazoa > Arthropoda > Insecta > Lepidoptera > Papilionidae > Parnassius > Parnassius glacialis. The sequence goes on along the minus strand of JAVANC010000003.1, from coordinate 16,537,672 downwards.
CAATATACATTGAGATATTTGGAGTTGATACTGGATTTCTAGAAATGCTTACTTACTTACTTATCGTCACGCACAATCCCTGACGGGGTAGCCAGAGAGAACAGATCGCCAAGTGTCACGATCCTTACATACCTCTTTCGCTTCTTTCAGATTCATTATCTTCTTCATACATGCACGTCTAGGTATCCGAGTACTCTTGACCCTCCCCTCTTCGAGCAATTTGCTCACATGGTCTTCGAAAGTTAGTCTCGGTCTACCTCGACACCTTTTAAGATTAACTTTCGCGCTATATATTTTCTTCACCATTCGGTCTTCACTCATTCTCTCAACGTGCCCAAACCATCGAAGCACGCCCTTATCAATTTTTGTGATAAGGTCATCTTTCAAACCTGCCATATTGCGAACCTCTTCGTTTCGCTTTCGGTCGGCCATGGTGACGCCGCACATTTTACGAAGAGATCGCATCTCCACTGCATTCAACTAGCATTTATGCTTCTTCTGGCATACCCAGGTTTCGCTGCCATATAACAAAATCGGTACCAACACTGTTTTATGTATTGCAAGGCGTGCACTCTTCACTACGCCTTGCCTTTTGACTAACGCAGTCAGGGCACCATTGACTTTGTTCCCGGCAGCGACACGCCTGTCCACATCTAAATCACATCTTCCATCCCGGCTAAAAGCACTCCCCAAGTATACAAATTCATTTACCTGTTCTAGACATTCCTGATTTACCCATATTTCACACTTCGTTGTCTCTTCGTCCCTTTCAAATACCAGAACCTTAGTTTTATTAGCATTCAAGCGGAGACCTTTAATTTCACATTCCGCTTTCATACACGTGACTAATGACTGCAGTTCTGCCTCTGATGGTGCAATAAGCACTGCATCATCAGCATACAGCAGACAATTTACTTTTATGTCACCCAATTTCACACCCAAACAGCTATCTTTCAGCTTCTGTAAACAGCTGTCGAGAGACAGTATGAACAGCCAGGAAGACATGACACAACCCTGTTTTACGCCCGTTTGGACGCTAAACATGGGTGACAGGTCATGCCCTACCCGCACACAAGCTTTACAGTCACAGTAAAGTGACTGCCCAGCCCTTAGCAATCGACCATCCACACCATACCCCGGCAACAGTTCCCACATTTTCTTCCTTACAACCTAGAAATCCAATTGATCGATTTAAAAAGTGTGTGTTTTTTGTGGAGTTGAAAATTTACAGAGCTGAAAACAAGTTGAAAGAGTTGGAGGTCTAGAAATGTTTGTACGTAACGCAACAAAAATGAACAGCTTTAAAAGAAATGGCGCGAGTTGAGGCACTTATATTCGACGCATGGAATAGTCTTCCAGATTGCTACAGTGAGGTGAAGAAGTTGGCATTTGGAGTGCTGACTATCTTTGGATTGACATATTCGTGCGAGCAAGCGTTCTCTTGCATGAATATAATTCAAAGTAAAGTAAGAAGCCACCTAAAAAATGAAAATTCTGAGTCGTATTTGAAACTAAACAAGTTATGAGCCAAATTTATCCAAACTTTCTAAAACCATGCAAAGCCAATGCTCCCATTGAATTTGTTTGCTTAAATGTATGTTATTATTTTCTTTTAAGTAAAAGTTACATTGTTTAGTAAAGGACCTAGATGAATGAATGGAAATAAATTGCAGTGTTGTTCTAAACAAATTGATAAAAGTCAAACCTTTAGCAGTTTTTTTGCCAGTTATGTACGTTGCCTTGTTAACCAAGTTTGTGTCACGAACGATTTAACGTAAGCAACAAAAAGCCCATTATCGGCAGGTCCCATTTACCTTGTTAGTGGCAACACTTCTTTTAACCTAAATTTATTTTGGTTGTCTTTTTACTCATAAAATAATATATTGGAATACTTAAGAGACACCACTTAACGCAAGAAAAATTTTTAGGACTCGGAGAAAGAAAATAATATTTCCATTCAGCTTTTCACACTCAGTAAACTTAAGTGTAATTCGTTTTAATCTGCGCCATTCTTGTAATCGGTTTCAGTGTTGCCAATTTTTTTATAAATATAAAAAGAGTATTTCATACATACTGGTGTCCCAATGTTTATGCTTAGAGGTGCAATCTAAAGAAACCGTAAATTAGCATTTTCTTCTTCTTCTTCGGTCTGTACATATCAACTGCTAGACATATCCTAAATGCCTCTTCCTATCCAATGTTGAGAGGATTTGCGGAAAACATCGTGTTTGGCGATTAAAGGTCAGTAGTACCAAACGCTTCGCGCCTTTGACGCTGCCGCCTTTTCCGAAATGGGTATTTAATAAACGAAGTGGTTATACCACTCATCTAAAGAAAGCCTTTTTTGTGTATTCTAGTCGCCTCTTGCGACACTTAATTGGAGTGGTGGATTCTCTCACACCGCCACCATACAGTAAATAAGCATACAGTGTATAAATTAAAAAAAAAACGACGGGTTGCACGCCGGGAGTGCCGGCAGAAGTGAAAACTTGAATATTAACGTTGTGCATTTTTGATATTTTGGAATGGCGGAGATTATTTATTATTATCTTATTTCATTTATTTTCATTCGAAATTATTTGTTTGGTAAACCTTTATCGCACATGTGCTTATGATGTAATATTTGTAGTATAAACATATTACAAATATTACACCTATAATGTGTAAGTACATATGTATCTATATTAATTATTTCGTCAAGCAGTACAGTAGACTCGATCGAAACCTAATCTTAATAATAAAATTATATTAATTAATAAATGAAAGTTAATTAAACCTAACTTACTTCCTCTCCTACGCCGCGCCGGCTGTCTACTCTCCGTCCGTCTTACGAATTTTCGATCAGGACACGTGACCTGACGCGAGTTTATCGTTTTTTACCCATTACAAAAAAGTGCACAACGCCGCTAAAGAACTTTTCACTTCAAAAATCAGTTGCGTTTTGCTTTATATATATACATATACTAGTTCACCAGGCAGACGTTGTTCTGCCCTTTCCAACGACACTTCGTATAAAAATCCTTAATTCGCAATAAAAAATCATTTATTGGGATAAAAACTACCCTATCTCACAAGTTGGACCAAAATGCACACAGTGTGCAAAATTTCATTGAAATCAGTTTAGTAGTTTAGGAGTCCATCGCGGACAAACAACGTCGTAAGTAATATATATATATATATATATATATATATATATATATATATATATATATATATCATATAAGAATCTCTTTAGCTTAATAGTTGGCTCTCTATACTGTCTTCTTATATTGACGCGAACACTTCACATTTAAATAAAACTAAATTTTACGGATTTTATTCAGTATTCAGAATCAGTCAAGTGTAAAATTCGTCTACAAGATGCAGGAGTGTACAAGCTTGATTGTGAATGTGATCTTTCTTACACAGGACAAACTAAAGATCAAATAAAACCCCTATAAAAGGACACATAGCTGATGTGAAGTATCGACGCTCCGGGAAGTTTGCAGCCTGTGAAGACGTGCAATCACCCCCGTCACTACATAAAATTTGATAGACCACAACTCCTCGTTAAAGAACACCGATTCCTTCTGAAGATGATTCACAAGGCTATTGAAATAAAAAAAAACATCCTAACTTCAATAGAGAATATGGCTTAAATTAAATCCCAACCCAATCATACAACTGCAAGACTCCAAAATGAGAAGCTCATTCTGTGTATATCGAACATAAATCAAAAATTAATAATTTTAAACTTAATTTAGCCGTGGTTAACACTGACATTGAAACGTGGAACACCTCAGTCCCTTCCGTGACTATAAGTGTTGTAAACTGCTCAAAACGCTGGGAATTTAAAATAAGTTAATATACGCAATAAAATCCGTTAAACTTAGTTTCGTAAAGAAAGAATCTTTAACTAAATAAGTTCAGTAACTTGTCAGTCAGCTCAAGTTAATCTTTAAATATAATAAACATACTTAATGTTAATGCTTATTTCTGGCTTAGAGCTCAGATATACATACCTACACATTAATATGTTTCAACAAATCGAAACGAATCGCACACTTTGCTAGTATGCTGTATGAGCCCTAAACGAACAATAAGTGAAAGGAAAGCACGTCAAGTAATTCACACTCTAGCGCATTAGGGTAGCATTAAAGACTTTTAATATAAATCAATGCAGTGCACAATCATTTTCCCAAAGAATTTTAATGTAGAAAATAATACGCCGCGCGCTAACCCAAGCGTATCGACAGATTTTACATTTTCTCTAACTTGTTTAGTTTTTTAATATGCATTTTGCCTCACGATATTAATATTTAAGGCAGAGTACACGATGAATCAGTACTTTAAATATTGTTCCTTAATTTCTGTAGTGCCAGCGCCAAGCTTCCTTTTGCTTTATTTGCGTTAGCAGAAACGAGGTCCAAAGTGTATCCAACTGATTAACAACACAAACACTCACACCTATCAGACAGAGACTACGGACTTCCATTTGGCGCGATCCTGACACACCTCTCTCGCCACCTTTACATCCATACATAGGTGGCACTGAAAATTTCGGGAATCAAGTAAGTGACACAACATTACTACTTAAAATGTATTTATTCCTTTTCGAAGTATTCTCCGCGAAATTTGACACATTTTTCCATACGATGGAACCAATCATTGAAACAACCATTCCATTCTGAAGTTGGGGTCTCCAAAATGTCCGTTTTGTAGGCGTCCACAGCTTCTTCAGGTGATGAAAATCTCTGTCCACGCAATTTATTCTTTATTTTAGGGAAAGTATAGAAATCATTAGGGCTTAGGGGGGGGGGGGGGGGGGGCTGTACGGCGGATGGTCTAATAATTCTATGTTTTCTTTCTCTAAAAACTCTTTTGTTCTGTGTGCGGCGTGAGAACTCGCATTGTCGTGATGGAGGATGATGCGGTGGCTGCAGTTCTCTTTACGGAGTTCAGCAACGACCTGTGGCAAACAAATGCTAGCATACCATTCTGCATTAACCGTTCTTTGTCCCTCAAGAGGAATAGTCGTAACATGGCCGGTTTTGGAGACAAACGTGGCCACCATTTTTTTTGCAACACTCCGTGAACGAATAATTTTTGTTGGCTTTAACTCATTTTCGAACACCCAAACTCGTGACTGGTTTTTTGTTTCGGGTTCGTACGCGTATATCCAAGATTCGTTACCTGATACAATGTTGTATACAGTATTTGAGGATCGTGCGTGGAATCTTTTGAGAGTTCTGACGCACCAAGTAACGCGAGCCGGTTTTTACTCTTCACAGAGCGAATGCGGTGTCCATCAGGAAAACAACTTTTTTACACTTAATTGTTCATGCAAGATTATTAGTATTTGACTCATGCCAATGTCTAAAGTTGCCTGAATTTCGCGGTATGTCACATGTCGATCTTCCTCAATCAGCTTACGCACAGCATCAACGTTTTCTTGGGTGACTGCAGTTTTTGGACGACCTTGACGGGGATCATCACTGAGCTTGACACGTCCACGTTGAAATTCAGCAAACCAGCGGTAAATTGTGGATTTGGATGGGGCTTCATCACCAAATGCAGAAATCATCCGGTCAATACACTGTTTTTATCTTAAACCACTTCGAAAGTCATAATAAGTCATCGCTCTTGAATTTTCTCGAGTCAATTCCATTTTCTCAACGACTAAACAAGTTTGACAAAACCTTGTGACAAGACCGAGAATCTTTTTTAAATAAATAACGTATATCTACACATACACACTCTTCGGTCAAGAGTACGCCTAATCTGGCTCTTTTTCAATGTATCGCCGATTTGGTCGATAAACCTTCTTCTAGGGCGTCCCTTCCTGACCCTGCCGTTCACTTTTGCTACATAAATTTGCTTTGTCACTCTTCCCTTGTTCATTCTTTCTACATAACTAAATCATCGAAGCATTCCTTTCTTAATCCTGGTCACACGTCATCTTGCAAACCACACTTTTCTCTAATCACACTATTTCTCACCCTGTCATTTAGATTCAGCCCTAGCATACTCCTTAATGACCGCATTTCTACAGCATTTATTCTACTCTCATGCTTCTTCAACCAGACCCAACTTTCACTACCATACATTAAAGTAGGGACTAACACAGCATTATAAATGACCATACGTGCCTTATTTGACACATTCTGACTCCTCATAATAGCGTATAGAGCCCCATTCACTCTATTTCCTGCGTTCACTCGTAGTTCTAGGATAGGATATCCTTAATATACAAACTCATCCACTTACTCAATCAAATCCCCTTTTATTCTTATTTAACATAACGTTTTACTTTCTTCTCTTTCAAAAACCATCACTATCGTCTTACTTGAGTTCACTTTAATACCCCTTTCTTTTAATCACCAGTTCATTAAAGTATATATATATATATATATATATATATATATATATATATATATATATATATATATATATATCATTTGCAACTCGGCCGCTGACCATACACATATGACTTGATCATCGGCGTACAAAAGGCATTTGACAGTTAACTAACCCATTCTCAACCCACATTCTTCAACTTTCAAAGTTTGCAAACAACTGTTCATAAATGGGTTAAACAGCCACGGGGAAGCTTCACAGCCCTGTCTCACATTTTTGAATGCCAAACCAGTCCGAGTAGACCCCGTTGATCCTAACACAATCACTAGAGTCCCTATAAAGATACCTTAATGCCTGAATCAAACCAGCGCTCAAACCAAATGAGTTCAGTGTTTGCCATAACACATTCCTGTCCACTCTGTCATAAGCCTTTTCCATGTCCATGAACGCACAAAAAACTTTCTGGTTCTTGGCCAAAAACTTCTCCGTAATTATGCGCATGGAAAAGACTTAATCCGTACACCCCATCCCCTTTCTAAATCTAGCTTGCACATCCCAAATTTTTCCATCAGTTTCTTCCATAACTCTTTCAATTAACACCTCAGCATACGGTTCACCAAAAATGCTAAGCAAGCTGATACCACGGTAGTTTTTACAGTCCTGCCGTGACCCCTATCCATTATATATTGGGACTATAACCACTTTGCGCCAGTCTTCCGGCACCCGCTTCAGTTCCCAACATAAATTATACAAGGTGTACAGCAGGCCTGCAACCACACCCCTTCCATCCCTCAGCATTTCGAGTGATACTCTATTATATCCGGCTGCCTTACCTGCTTTCATGTTTTTCATTGCTTTCATTATTTCATCAACACTTATTTTTTTTTTAAAAAAAAACCATTATTTAATAAACTCTCTTATAACTGAAAATAATTACATTAGTTGATTATGACTCGAAACAAAAAACGCTCGACAAGCAACGAAGCACCTTTGTCTCCGTAGTAAAAGAAATCTCTACCGTATTTCCAGTCGGTTTAATGACAACATTACACAGCGTTTTCCACGTGAAACATTAACTTACAATAGGTTTGAGCCAACAATGGATTTCCACCGTTGCAATGTATTAAATCGAACGAAAGTAATAAGCTGTTGTTAGTATAAATAACTATAATATTAAGTAAGGTTGAATATTATTGGAATGAGAGTAAATGATATTACTGCGGATTTTATTGTTACGTATTGAACTTACTCGTTTATATAAATATTTATATTTTTTCTGTTATTTATTATTTGTTATTTTTATTATTTATTTATTATTACTTTTTCTTAATAATAAAATATTTATCTAGAAATTAAAATGTTATAAATACTGTACTATAAAAAAAATTAAGTAGAATATATTACGTCTGAAAATTGTATATATTATGTGTACACTATATATTATGTAACCGGCTTAACCTGACTTTGGTACAAACTAGTTTTTCCTAAGCCCGACAGGATCAACTACGTCCGTAACTTTGATGAAGCCGCATATCAACCTATTATTCGCTGTAGGGTGTTTATTACATTATGATAATGTCATAATGTAAAAAGCCGCGGATATCCAATTGATCCCGTTGGGTCTAGGAAAATAGTTTATTATACCCACGTTATACTATTGTCAGACGCTACCTTCTCGGGGAGATTTTGCCATAGTTGCCACGCTTGGCAATTTTGAGTTGTTATCAGGAAGATGCTGCTGCCCATCTCCTATTTCACTTTCCCTCTGTCGCCTCATATAATTTCTACGCCACCATAATATGGAGTGTTGGAAATTCTTCACCACTACTACACGGTTTAAGGGGCCAGAGAAGTTTTACTTCAAAAATGTATAATGCTATGCTATATGTATATATGAAACATATACTATTGAGGAAAGTTTGATTCCAGTTGATATTTTTTATATAATAAATACATGTAGTACAATCATATTGCATTATTCGACAATCTATGGGAAATAAAGGTTCTCATGTGGAAGCCTCGTGCAGGTAATCGAAGTATAGAGCAGCTCCTCACTAGATTTAGTGACGACGAACGAACGAACAAAAAAAACATTTTTTTTTAATCTGCATTATTTAGAAAAACTGCATTAACAAAAAAAATTAAACGCTTTGTTTGAATATCTTTGAAAAGAAACATTTAGAAGAAAATCTGGTCGAGTTTATTTTACTACCAATATGTTACAGCATAGCACAACACATTTACGAATACAGTCTTGTTAGCTTTATCGGTACAGCAATAACACTCCAAGCCCATCATCAAGCTCACCCGCGCTCGTAATTGGGGGGCACGTTTGTAATTTAATTCTCTTATCAGCCGAAAAGTTCTAATCGTACACTAGGCACTTATCTTTATTACTATCACTTTTGTATTTTACATTTATTTGGATAGTAATTAGTAATGATTATAATCTATTGCAGCCTATCAAAAGTCTACTGCTGAACCACTCTCATAGACTGTGTCATAGAGGATATATTTGCCATAGTTGCAACGCTTAGCAGTAGAGTTGGCAACCGCAGATTTTCTGTTTTTGTAGTTGTTATTAGGAATATACTGCTGCCCATCTTTTGTTTTTTCTCACTCTATTGCCTCTGACGACCCCCACGAGATATTTTTACAACGCCACTGTACAGTTGAATAATAAATCAAAAATCTTGAAATTATTTGCAAATATAAACACAATTTAATTAAGTATGTATATTGTACACCAAACATAGTGTTAATAAAGGAATGTTCATTACGTCGAATAAACCTACTAACCTGAAAGTGCTCTCACAATTATAGGGCACGTGTTTACTTAAATTTAAAACGTCAAATAATCAACGTGGTAATAAGTAATGCCATCAAAACATAACTTGTAAAAAAAAACCCAAGTCTCGCACCTCAGTTCTTCTACCGTAAAAAGTTGTGAGATCCATGTAATACCAAGTTGGTTTATTTATTTAATCTTTTATGTTTTAAATAAATAGGTTGACTTGGCCATCGTGTGAAAACACAATGGTTCTCTTAAGTAATACATATTATATTAAATTAGATTGTTTAGTGCGATTGCCAAGTCAATTCATTTATTTAAAACATAAAATATTTTTAATATTAATATGGTCACTATAAGATGTTGTTAAGTTAGCTAATTGTGTAATAACTTAAGACAGAAGGTCCCTTAAGTAGGGACTGAATAAATTAACCGACTTAGTATTACATGGATCTCACAACTTTTTACGGTAGAAGAACTTAGTTGCTAGACTTGGGTATTTTTACAAGCTATGTTTTGATGGCATCTCATTTCTTTTTGTAGATAGTTATATCTACGTACCTATCTACACCTATTATTCCATTATATTATACATATATAGGTACACTGATTCGTTCACTGCAAATGTAACTTTGTAATCCCATATATTTATATAGGATTACAAAGTTATTGACACGGTTGGTATATCTCAAAAACTGGACCGAAATTGCAAAATATTTTAACTTGTTCTTAATTTATATACTAAACAATAATTGCATTCCAAATTTGAAGCTTCTACATCTGCTAGAAGTGCCTTAGAGTTTTGATGATCGGTCAGTCAGTGAGTGACAACTTTAAGAAACTTTGGCTAGTTATAATTCTTAAACTACTAGTTCAAATTGAATGAAATTCGAAATATATCGCGTTTATACAATGCCTACTTAGTAACTGAAAGTTCGAAATTCTAATTTTATCCACAATGAAGTTATAGGGTTTCTAAAATGGCCTGAACTACTTCGAGAAAAGGATGGTACGGCCGTGCCGCTTTTTTGCTCGACTTGGCGGGGCATTGCCGTGCCCCCAGATCTAATATCGAATTGACAATCTTATGTACATTACCAAGCAAACATTTCTTGATTGCTTAACCAAAAAATGGTACGAATATTTATTATCACATGATTATCGTCAACCGCAAAGCGCATTGCGAATACGCCGAGTTGCTCTTACATTGGTTTTATTTATCGTCATTCATCATCATTTTGACTACCCACAAGAAGTTCTCTCTTGAACGTAGGCCATAGGTTCTTTCACCACCCTAGGGATACCACAAAACACGGTCCCAATCCACCTGCAACCATCGACTTCCTGGTTGTCCTATACTTCGCTAACCGGTACGAGACTACTCAAAACCTTTATCACTCATCGGTTGTCGGTTCTACGAGTTATCTGGTCAACCCATCGCTACTTCAGCTTACTGATCAATGGCACTATGTCGGTTACTATGGTTCTATTGCATATATCCTCTTTGCGCAGCTTATCATGCAGAGAAACTCCGATCTTAGCGAATTTTAATTTAACATAAATACAATGGATATTTTACAACATTCAGTAATTAATTCCGAAGTACTCCACCGAACACACCAATGTTGCAATAATACTACGGAAATACGTAGGATGGTACACTTGTATAATTTTTGCTTTTATAACTTTTATAGGTAATTCTTTTCTAATTACTTACATGAAGATACATAAAATTACTCAACGACAATAAATTTTCGAGCTAAAGATTTTACCTGGGACATTATATCTTCCAATCATATTGAGTACACAAGTCCTCTCAAGAACAAAGTCGTATTTATGTTTCAATAAGCGTATAAATTTGACTAAATAGATACAATCGCATTAAACTCGACCCTTGAAAGACAAGACACGTTTTGAGAACAATGTGATGTAGATAGTTTTAATAACACTAATTCCTTAACAAATATTTTTGTAATTTCGCTGTTATTAACAAAGTTCGAAATAAGCTCATGTTTCTTTTGTATTACCTACTTCATTTCTAATTTAAATACGTTATTTCGGTTTTTTTGCGTCAAAGAAGTAACTTTTTAATCTCACCTTGTTATAAACCTGTTATGAAAATACTACGAAAAGGATGTGCACCATCATGGTCACCTTTTTTTTGTAGGATAAGGGTGACAAACGAGTACACAGTCCACCTGATGGTAAGTGGTTGCTGCGGGCCATAGACATCTACATCTATCCTCTATTCCAAATCAAAATGCAGATGCGTTGTCACCCGTGAGGACTAAGATGGAATGCCTCGTTTCCAGTAAAAAGGGCCTCCGGCCACCTGCACTCACCAAGCGAAACGCAGAGGTGAACCTCTACTTCACGCTGGTTTTCTGTGAGGTCGTGGTACCACCCCGGTTTGAGCCGGCCCATCCGTGCGACAGCAAAAGCTGCCACGTGGCTCTACCACTGTTAAAACTGTTCACCTCCCCGCGACGCGTTTTAGAATACTTGATTATGCATCCCCATCAGCAATAACTCTCCCGTCACCATACGTATTGCTATCCTCAGTTACAGAGGAATCAAAACCGCTAATTTTCATATTGAACTGGTTTTTCACTAAAGTTTTTTTAACGTTATTTGCACCTTCATCATCGTTATCCCTTACACTTTCGTTTACAGATTCAGTATCTATTTTTGGTGTCACGGTATTTTCATCTTCATCTGGTATCGTAACATGTTTTTCATTATTCATTATCTTGTGCTGATCCTGAGAGTCCAGCTTCTAAGCGTTCTACACTTTTTCGTTTCATAGCTCCACTGAGATAATGACGAATTCTTTGATGCCATGGATGCCTATATGGTATCTTAATTACTACTGGGTTTGTGGAGGACTTAGAATCTAATTCAGTCTCTAAATAAGTCATATTAGAATGACGTCGGGCCTGGCCTTGAGAGTAGCTTTGGCTTTGGATAGTGTAGAACTTTATTCATTTTCATTACCGGCTAAACCGTCACTTGAAGTTGATTCGCTGTATTAATAAATGACGCTAATTTTTCATGCTTAACATTAACTTAACGTTGAACATGAATTGTAATAAATCTCTTGACGATGATCGAAAAACATCTTTTAAAATGCTATGGGATTCTGAGTTGGGCTTATTTTCAAGAAATATTTAAAATTAACCTATGAACATACTGACAAACCTAATTTGTGTACTTGTATGGCGGAGCTGTCGTCGCGCCACAAGCTAAAGACATCGAAGCTTAAATCGCGCTATTAAAAGTCTCCAGTAAAAGCAGTATAATATATAGAATAGCTCCGACCTACCACTTGGAGCGTTGCCCGAACCGAACACCTAGCCCGGCGAGAGATCTCCCCTTTTTATTCTACGGCTAAACCTGTAATTACATATTGGTGTGAAAATTGTTCCAAGAAAATTAAATATAAAAATATTATAATTTAAAATATACTATATATATGATTATATGACAGCGGTGACTGCGTTTGGAACCTAATCTAAATCTTTGAACTTTATTATTTCGTCAGCACCATCACTAACACTTGCATCTTCCACATCACAACCACTCTATTTGAGCGCTCTTCACGTTATCACCGGTATATTCATGGAGCTTTTTTAGTGTGAAATATAATTTGGTCTTGAAGATATACATCCTTCTAACTTACTAATTATATGAAACACGTCTCAATAAAAATATTTATTAGTGCTTCTTAAAGTAAAACAATTCCTAGCTAACAGCGTGTGGGAAGACTTATATCCACTTCTTATTTAGTTTTCCGTAAGATTCCGTAACAAACTGTTGTAGTTAAAGTTGAAGTTAAAGTTGTTGAATAGTATGTTTATCTAAGACTAATTGTCCGACTAGGTAAGTTCAATTTTAACCGAGAGAACAATCGACGAATATAGCTAGGTTGTAAGCATTCGGGAGTTATCGACACATTTTCTCGTCACGAATTTCTTAAAACTTTAAAAACAAGAGCGTACAATCAGTGAGTATTGCCAGTGATAAGATATGGACGTGGTCCTTAACTGCTAAATGTATTAGGAAGCTAATACTCGCTCAGCGAGCTATGGAGATAACTAGGCTCAAAATTTCTAAACATGGCATTTGAACTTTCTCAACAGAATTGGTAACGATATATCCACAACAGAACCAGAGTTAACGGACCAAAAGTAACAAAACAGTAAGCTGAAGTGGTAACGGGTAACAATTACCTACAAGCGAGGTGTAGGCTAGCTCAATAAATTGAGTAACGGTCTAGTAAGGCATGTCGTTATGTGCAGGAGGCTCAGTACCGTACTGTGTGTCACCCTTGGGGTAGGCCTATGTTCAACGTGTCAAGTCCATTGCTAAACGTCTGATGACAATGATGATGATGGTACATAGTGTACTAAAGACGACTCAATATGCCGACTTGAAAAATCTTTAAACCCTTCTCATGTGTAGAATGAGTACTTCATTTATTTATTTTTCAGATACATTTTGCAGTTAGGACGGTTTCATTTGAAGCGAGGTCCAGAATAAGAGATATTTGGTTGATATTTCCGTTGGTCCTGCGCCTGATCTCTCTCCGGTCGTGTCGGTTTACAGTCTCATCGGGCTATGAGAGTGAGGGAATAGAGAGCGCACCTGTGCTTGCGCATACACTTGGGCACTATAATCCTGTCCTGCGCCGATGGCTAGTCTCCATTGAGACTGGCCGCCGTGGCCAAAATTCGGTCTGGAGGACATTATTATTTATGTAATATTGACGTTGCACGTGACTTTTGTCTTGTCTATGTTCATCTTAAGAATGGATAGGCCGTTGGAAGACATTATTGAGGTCATTAAGCAAAGGGCTAAGTTTCTCTGAAAATTCTGCCATTATGACCCTATCATCAGCAAATCTAAGAAGAGTGATACACAATGTGCTGGTCAGTAAAGGAAAACATTGAAAGAAAATCAGCGTACCTAAGTAAAAATAAATTTTAATAACGTGTGAAAATGTAACCAAATTTACTTTAGAACAGCTGGCCTGACACGTTTCCCAACCATAATCTTCTTAGTAAGAATTTGATGTAGTTGTAGTAATTAAATATATATATTAAGCTTATCTTGCCGCCGCAGTAGCTCAGATGGTTAGCGCTCGCTGTAAGCTTCACAGTACAAACGAGCAAACCCGGGTTCGATCCCCGCCAGCACCAATGAAATTGTAATTGCAATTTTAAGTGCTGATTTACCACGTGCTCGGCGGTGAAGGAAAATATCGTGAAAAAACCTGCATGTCTGAGAAATAAGAAAAAAAATATCTCGAAGACATGTTAAGTTCGCCGACACGCTTTCGGGCAGCGCGGCGAACATTTCCTTGCCGTAAAACCCTCAGAAATGAGAGGAGGCCTGTGCCCAGCAGTGTGACATAAATGGGCTGCAACTTTACTTTACTTTAACTTTTTATTAAGCTTATCTTACCTGTGAAAGATCTTATGACAGGTCTGGGAACACACACTTGCTTCAATAATGGTTATAAGAGTTTGCAACAGCATGATCTTAGAAATATGAAATTATTAATGTTAAAATAACGATTTCAATATATTAAGTGTTTTCTTATTAATGCCTAAATTCCGATTTAGAATTTATATTTTGATTTTTCCGTTCTTTTATCAATAAATTACAAAGTAAATTAATCCATTGAAAATGCAGATGTGAATATCGTTTTATAAATTGTAAAACTAAACACCACTTCTTCATAAAAGCTGTAGTCTGTTTCTATTCAGAGAGTTCATTTTACTATAAAACGTTTTGAAATACCAATGAAACGTAAAATCCATAAATCTGTCACTTCACAATGTGTGTTAGTGAAATGTACCATGTACGATGTACCATGTACATGCATTACAATTATGATATTATTTTTTATAATTAATTAAACAAATTTTACATATTTTATCGCTTTTAATTTAAATTTAAATCTTCTTAAAATTATTTTTAAATTAAGCCTCCCACAGACACAGATTATAGGTGCTGCACATCACTCGAAACTTGTGATTGTGGTAGTGTCCACAAGTTTCGAGGGGCTAAGCACTTGCTGTAAATTTTACAGTACGCGGGTTCGATACCGGGCGGCATTAATGACATTTGTTAATTGCAATTTTAGTGCTGTATTACCACGTGCACCATGAGAAATTAAAAAACTATATATTTCGAAGACATGTGAATTCTGCCAACATGCATTCTATGGATTTTCCTAAAAGCAAAAAAAACTAATAAGTTGTTAAAAATGTGCAAAAATTAAAAAAATTACGGAACGCGGGTTCGATACCGGGTGGCATTAATGAAATTTGTTAATTGCAATTTCATATTATAACGAAAATGACATTTTTCGTGGTTGGGTAAACTGATACTGGATATTTTCCGAAGCAAAATAAATACTTATCAAAATTTTTAAAAATTTGTTAAAATAATTGAAATATTGGATATTTAATCTTTACAAAAAGTAAAACAAGAACAGTGATTGGAATTCACAGCAATTTTGCTACAGCGTGCGCGGAAGGAGATTTACCTACATGAAAGGCCACTATATTCAAACGATGCACGCGTATTGCAAAATCCGATGTAAACTGCGAAAATAATTAAAATAGAGCAAGGTACATAGTCATAGTCAGTATTTTTACGAATTTGCGCGAATTTGTATTGTGTGTTGTATTTTATCCCAGCCCATTTATTTTATTACGAACTTTACGCAAAGGATTTTTGTTGTAATTTTATTTAAGCATCCTGTATTTAAAATAGATTCTGCATGTTTGAGTATAACATTTCGAGAGTGTTTCAACAGTGTAACAGAATGATATGAACCATCAACTTTAATTCATTAATATATGTTAATGCGAATATGATTCTTAATTAAGTGTAGAGTTACACACAACCACAGCATCCACTTGCTTTCAAATGCAGTTAGCTCGTTTGTCACTCTGTATAAAAGATGCATACCTTTATCACATTCACCAACTCTCTCAGAAAAATAATGTAATAGTTATTAAAATAACACATCCTAGTACAGCTAAAATTCTAAGAACAAAAAACGACTTTTTGTTGATAATTTTAAAAGTTTAAACTTTGCTGAGAAAACAGCACGCAAGCAATCATCAAAATAGGTCAGACCAGCCAACGTTGCCGCGAGCAATGACGTTACTTTCATACAATCCCGCACAGATACCATCAAGAGTTAAAGCAAGCTTTCTGGCAACGTCACAAGCGCAATCTCAGTGAGGTATAATTTTATAACTTGTGGCTCAGTTTGATGAATTGAGACGACATAAGAGCTCTTGCCAATTTTATTTAACGATTTATTTAATAAGCATAATATTACAATAATAATATATGTTTTTTTAAAACATACCTTTATATTCATAATTAACATTATGGCACAATATCCAGTATGACGGCTCTGTGGCGCAGTGGCTTAGCAATGATTTGTAGCGCTAAGGATCGCGCGTTCGAATCACACATGAACCAAGCATTTGTATGGCCTACAAATACTTCTTCTAGGTCTGGATGTTTATCCTTATTAAACCTCTGTATGTAAATTTCTCCTGCAATACAAGAGAAAATCCTAGTGTGAAGGTTTTTTTTATAGGATAAGGGTGACTAACGAGCACACAGTCCACCTGATGGTAAGTGGTTGCTGCAGCCCATAGACATCTACATCTATCCTCTATTACAAATCAAAATGCAGATGCGTTGTCACCCGTGAGGACTAAGATGGAATACCTCATTTCCAGTAAAAAGGGCCTCCGGTCACCTGCACTCACCAAGCGAAACGCAGAGGTAAATCTCTACTTCACGCTGGTATTCTGTGAGGTCGTGGTACCACCCCGGTTCGAGCCGGCCCATCCGTGCGACAACAAAAGCTGCCGCGTGGTTCTACCACTGTTAACGTGACGTTTTTTACATGTTTTTAACGTTTTTTTAAGGTAACGTTTTTTAAAAAAAAATATAATATTATTATCCTTCTTCATAATCGTAATCATAATCATAATCATTTATTTCGTGGATCATAGGTATTACAAAGATGTTAGATACATTATTATATAATCAAGTTCAACTATGTCCTACCCTGTGGGCATACGAAATACAATATTTTTGGAAATCATTTAAAGTAAATAAAAATAACAAAAAATGGAACGTATACAAAACATTAGTGGGTATAGAATTTGAGAAAAGAGTTAAGTAGGTATGTTAGAAATCTAATTATGACATAAATATATTGAATAATAACTATGTTTTATTATGAACATTTTTAAATAATGACCTAACAATATTTCAAACAAATAAATAGTGACACATTTCATTGTTTTTTATTCACTTAAATTTTAAAATTAATTAATAAATAGTATCAAATATGATGTAATTACTTTTATATTTATGTTAACATTATTGTGTAAAGCAAGTTATTTATCCAATGGTTGAACCTGTGACTTTTTTTTTAACTATTTGGTATCAAAAAAATCATCACTAAAGAAATCATTTAATGTATAATAGGCTTTGTTTATTAGGACACTGACAAGCGTTTTTTTAAAAGATTTAACATTTTTTATATCTTTAATTTTTTTGGGTATTTTGTTATATATTTTTGGCGCCATGCAAAACACGCTTTTGTTAAATAACGCTGTTCTACTTGCTACAGAGCAGAGTTTATCTGAGTGTCGCAGACCAACATTATGTTCATAAAGATGAATGTTCCTTTTTACGAACATGGTGACCTCTAAAATATATAATGAAGTAAGAGTTAATACTTTCAACTTTTTAAAAGATGGTTTACATGATTCAGTTTGCTTTAGATTGCACATAGCTCGTATGCACCTCTTTTGTGCTTTAAAAACATTTTCCTTATTAACGGAGTTGCCCCAAAATAAAATACCATATCTTAGTATAGAATCTACGTAACCGTTATATGCTGTTATCCGTGTAGACATATTGGTAGTTTTAGAAAGTTGTCGAAGTGCATAAGAAAACCTATTAAGTTTCGTACACACTATATCAACATGGGACTTCCATGTTAACATGTCATCAATTTTCAAACCTAAGAAATTTGTGTTATTAGTTTTACCAATATTTGTATCAGAGTGATGTAATATCTGAGCGGATCGCCTTCCTTGAAAAGTCATGTATTTAGTCTTATTTAATTTTATTTTAAGATTATTAAGATTCAACCAATCATTTATTTTATTAAATGTCTCATTCATTTCATTATTTAAGGCAGTCAAATCTGTAGTCATGAAAAGGACAGTACAATCATCTGCAAAAAGTGTCATGGGAAAATTTGTGACTAGAGGTAAATCGTTAATATAAACAAGAAAAAAGAATGGACCAAGAACACTTCCCTGGGGAACACCACAACTCACAGTTCTGGATTCGGAATAGTGTAGGGTTTCCATATTTGTTGTTTTGTCTATGCCTTTTATTACAGTAATTTGTTTTCTATTAATTGAATAAGATTTTATTAGATTTAAAATGTTTCCTCTCACTCCATATGAGTGCAGCTTATCCAAAAGAGTTTCGTGTTTTACATGGTAAAAAGCTTTTGTTAAATCCATAAAAAGAGCAACACAGGGGGATTTATTGTTTACATTTGTCAGATTGTCAGATTTGTGATACACAGGTTGATAATGTGGCTTATAGGTTGAGCTATTATGTGAGTTACATCTTTTATCACATTCGTTATAAAGCCGTCAATACCTGCACATTTAGTATTTTTTAACGTAATAATAATTTTAAATATGTCATACGGAATAGTAGGATTCATGAATATCGAATCAGGATTATTAAATGTCAATTTATAAGATTTAGTCACCTTACTTTGTGGTGAAACACTGTCAATAAAATGATTATTAAATCACTTGACCGTCACTGGAAGCTTTATATTGAGATAGCATTTCCGGTTCCGTCGTTTTTATCAGTTTTCTTACTTTTATCTATGTGATATCCGGTCCAGTGGCGTCACCTGGTGATCGGAGTCGACATTTTTAGTACATAAAATGTGTAGCACCGATTTTTACTTATTGGCGTTTCATTCTCCGTCGAAGTAACTTGTGCGCAAAGCGGCTCTGTCCTTGCGACGATCAACGTTCACAAAGTAAAATATATTTAAATTAATTGTGTTAATAGTTAAAAGTGTTGAATCCCAAGAAATTGTGAATACGACTTAACCACCGGTAAGGTACTAAACACGTTCACTTTCTCTTTAAAAACGGAATTTTCCGTTCGAATCATTAACTATATTTACCTTTAAGTACGAGTTAAATTTGTACATTACTAAAATTTCTAGTATAAAAAGTTGAAAGTACCTCCATTTACCTAATTATTGTTGGTTTGAATAATTGATGAAATATTTTTATGTAAGTACTTTACTTTGTACATTGTTAATAATTGTGGTATAAAAGTTAAACTACCTACATTTAATTATTGTTGGTTTGAATAATTGATGAAATATTTTAATGTAAATAGTTTAATTTGTGCATTGTTAAATAATCCTATTATAAAAAAGTTAAACTACCTACAATTAATTATTGTTGGTTTGAACAAATTGATGAAATATTTTAATGCGGAAATAGTTGACTTTACAAATTTATGGTACGTAACTTCATTACAGTAATGGATAATTTTGATACTTCGGTTCCCATCGCTACCGAGCCTGTGGCTGGTCCAAGTGGAGAGGCTCGTAAAAGGTATCGAAGCAGCAGTAATAGTTCGACTAGTAGCAGTTCCTCCAGTTCATCCTCTTCAAATAATAAACGAGGTAAGCGATCTCAATGTCATCGGCGGCGTAAGAAAAATAAACGTGTTCGACACTCTAGTCATACGATAGATAAACTATTGAAAGAAATTGGCGAACTTCGGAAACATGTTATCACATCTAATAACTATGATAAAACGTATCGTGACGACGAATCTAATTTTTCTGGGGTCAGTGGAGACCTTTATTGTGATCTTACGGGTACTCGTGAACAATATTCAGATGTTCACAAAGAAAATTCAAACGATAACTTCATTTTTAATATCGAAACGAAATTGAAGGAATCTCCCGTTTTGAAAACGCCAGAAAACTTTTTAAAAATGTTAAATGACGTTCAGCGCTTCAACAGTACTTCATGGTCAGAAGTAAGGTACGCTGATACACAGAAGCTATATAACCATACTCCAGGTTTCATTGACTTGGAAACAAATGAAGAGGTAAAAATGTATGACACCTTACGTTATTTGTCTTATGCCGATAAAGCATATGCAGCTATAACTTATGGCATATTAAAGCAAAAAGAAGCATTACAAGAGGGTTTCCGTAATCTTCTTTCATGGGCTAAAAACACTGAAATTACTAACGATAACTTAAGTCTTAAGGTGGAAGAGATATTTCAAAAAGGGGAGTTTTATAAAATCTCTTCAGACTTATTACAGTTAGTTTGCGGCCATCGTGCCGAAGTTATTGAAATGCGCCGTGAAACGATAACCAGCAAAGCTCGAGATCCCTTGTTGAAAGCATCGTTAAACAGAATACCTCCTACACCTTGTTATTTATTTGAACCTGAACGTTTCACATCTATGTTGGAAAAATCTGGCGGGGTACGCAAAGCATTTTGGCCACCAAAAACTGATACTTTTTCTCAAGTTAAATCAAATCAATATAACCACCGTCCCTCGCGGGGACGAGGCACACGAAAACCATCAGCTCCATTGCGTGGAACTTTTAATGAAGTGGATTTGCCAATGCGCGTGCTTACCGACAACAGCCAACCTTCGCAAGGTGGGCACCATAAATTCAAACATCAATCCAGAGGACAGTACTCAAGATATCAGTACGACAACCACATTAATAATGAAAGGGGTTCATTTCACAACCGACGCTTGCCACCCGAAAATGCTCCGAGAGTGTCCAAAGGAAAAAGGTTTAAGCAATGACTCGACTCCCTTTCGAGCAGGTCAGCTGGTTCTCTACCTGACGCAGTGGAAGAAGATGAGAGCACCAGAAATTATAATAAAATTGATTCAAGGGTATCGCATACCCTTCTTTCAAAAACCTCCGCTTGTTTACCCAAATGTTATAAAAAACCCTTTTCAAACTCTTGTCTCAGAGGTTATGTCGGGGATTGTACAAAATATGAAGAAACAGGGCATTTTAAAAGTTGCTCCAACTGCTCCAAGATTTATCTCTCCTCTATTTCTGGTGCCAAAATCCGACGGCTCACTTCGGCCGATATTCAACCTCAGGGCGCTCAACGAGTATGTGATAGCAAAACCTTTTCACCTAATAAACATAAATCGAATTCCAGATTTTCTTCAACACCAGGACTGGATGTGCAAAGTGGACTTGTCTCAGGCCAATTTTCATTTACAATAAAAGAGTCACAAAGACGATTCCTTCGCATTATATACAACCAGGAATTACTAAAAATGACTTGTCTTCCGTTCGGGCTAAGTTCCGCTCCGAGAACATTTTCTATACTCACAAATTGGTTAGCGCAATCGCTAAGGGAAAAGTACAATATAAGAATCCTAGTTTATCTGGACGACTTCTTAATAGCACATCAAAATGTTGCACGCTACAGGAACATGTCGAACTTGCAGTAAAAACCTTGCAAAAACTGGGATGGCGAATAAACTTCGAGAAATCGATTATTTGTCCGCAAAATCTATAACCTATTTAGGAGTACTTTGGGATCCTTGGAAAAATCAAAAAGCTCTTCCGAGAGAAAAAACTGTCACGTTAATCAAAAAATTAAGTCTTGCCCTAGAAAGAAAAAAGCTAAGTTTAAAGGAATTACAGAGCGTAGTAGGTGTCTTGAATTTTGACAGTTTTGTTGTTCCAAGAGGCCGGCTCCATCATCGAAGCTTACTAATGTTTATGAACACTGTATTAAAGCACCCACAGAAGATGCTCACCTTACCAGAAGAAGCCCGCCAAGAGTTGAAGTGGTGGATTCACAATTGCCAGTCGTCAACGCCCCTACATTACTCGCCACCAAAAAACTTCTTAGCTACAGATGCATCGGATCAAGCGTGGGGAGCACAATTGAACAATATGGCTCTCTCGGGCACTTGGAGAGAGGAAGAGCAAGGTATTCATTGCAATCAGAAAGAAATGTTGGCCATACTTTATGCTCTTCAAAGTCAAGTCCAATTATTGAGTCACAGCTCAATCCTTATACAGAGCGACAACAAGTCTGCAGTCGCTCATCTTCGAAAAGAAGGGGGTACGAAATCAAAATCGTTAATGGAAATAACCTACAAGATTTTGAATTTGCTGGATCGACATCAAATACATTTCAGCATACACTATATCTCCGGAAAATACAACAACCATGCCGATCACTTATCGCGTCATCACCATCCTCCAGAATGGCACCTATTACCATCTTGTGTGGAGACGGTGTTCGCAAAATGGGGAACCCCGGTAATAGATCTATTTGCATCGAAGATGGCTCATGTAGTGTACAACTATGTATCACGAAATGTGAGATATACGCAAGCCCTATTTCACGACGCGTTCAGTACTCCATGGAACTACCCGCTTGCGTGGGTATTCCCACAACCCTTTCTAGTTCCCAAGGTCTTAGCCCACCTGAATCAATCGACAGGAATATTTCTGTTAGTCGTTCCCAGATGGGAAAAGGTATTCTGGCGCGCTGACCTCAAAGTTCGGGCATTCGCAGCACCGATATTATTGAAAAACCTTCAGAATCACCTAGTCGATACATCAACCGGACACCCACCACCGAATGTGGAGAACATGATACTCGAGATATGGAAATGTGGGGGTGGTCCAAGGAGGTAGAAACATGGAACACTGAACAACTTGAGTTACTTAAAAACTCATGGCGAAAGTCTACTTTGAGAACTTATGAGGCCGCTTGGAAACGCTGGGTTTCATGGTCTTGTAACAAAAAGGTTGACCCTAAAAATCCCACGGGTTCACAACTAGCGCAATTTTTATCAGATTTATATTTAATCCATGGCTTGACATACAATACAATACTTTTACATAAGTCTGTAGTTGCTACTCTGTGTAACGTTGAAAATTCAACACATCTAAGCTCACATGTTCTCGTTAAGCATGTACTTAAATCAATTTCTCTGAAAAACTCGAAGTAGTCTAAACCACCTATTTGGAATGTTAGTGAATTAATTTCATTTTTGACCGCCTACAAAGTAGATTCCAACAATATTTTACAAACATCTAGGCATACCGCAATTTTATTACTTATATACTCGGGTAGACGTTTACATGATTAAACATTACTAAGAGTAGATCCTAATCACTGCATAAAGTCTGAAGATAGTATAATATTTTGGCCTGAATTTGGCTCAAAAACTGATCGAAGTGATTATAGACAATCTGGGCGGAAATTTGTTGCAAATAATAATCATTGCAACCTAAATCCTCTATTCTGGATAGAACAAACTATAACATTATTAAATGAAAGACTCAGTTCTGCACGATCTTCTAACCTGTTTATTACACTTAGAGGTGCAGCTAAGCCCGCTTAACGTACAGTCATTTCGGGCTGGGTAAAAACTATTTTCAAGGAAGCTGGCAACACCAGGAAGCATCCGATCTGCAGTAGCTTCAAAAAGTTGGTACGACAATCATCCACTGGACGAAATTTTAGCCCGTGGTAATTGGCAATCAGCCAATACTTTTAAAAAATGTTACAGAAGAGAAGTGATTAACTGTAGTGATCCGACAAATGTTTCAAATTGTTTTACTCCCTTAAATTGATTATAATATAATTATAATTATATTGTACAATTAATGTTATTAGTACGCTATATAAAAGTTAATTCAAATATCTTAAATGTAATAAGTTATTGTGATTAATATATTAATTATATTAATACATTGTGTAATTATTAAAATGTAATATTATCACATTGGCGTTTTTAAACAAATGGCGTCACCAGGCGACAACAAACAGGTCTCAATATAAAGCTTCCAGTGACGGTCAAGTGATTTAATAGAAGCGTTTTACCTGAAATAAAACGCATATTAAAATACTTACCTCACTGGAAGCTTTGATTTGATTTCTGCCTGGTGAAAATTGAGCCAATGAGTAAAAATCGGTGCTACACATTTTATGTACTAAAAATGTCGACTCCGATCACCAGGTGACGCCACTGGACCGGATATCACATAGATAAAAGTAAGAAAACTGATAAAAACGACGGAACCGGAAATGCTATCTCAATATAAAGCTTCCAGTGAGGTAAGTATTTTAATATGCGTTTTATTTCAGGTAAAACGCTTCTATTAAAGACGTTAGCTATTTTAGTGGGATCAGTCAAGATATTTCCATTATCATTTATTTTCGAAACAATATCATGGGGATAGTTTGCCTTAGCTTTTGCATTTTTTATAATATTCCATGTCGCTTTAGATTTATTAGTGGGATGATGTAATATAATAATTATTTTGTGCTTTGCGTGTTAAGTTAATAATTGTTTTGTATCTCTTAGAATAAGTTTGAAATATATTTTTATTTTTTACCGTGGGAGCTCTTCTATATTTCCACAGTAACTCTGTCTTTCGCTTGCTACAAATTTTAAGACCACGTGTAATCTATTTAGGCTTTTTTAGAGTGGACAGTTTAACTTTCATTACTGGAAAACACAAATCATAGAAGAGTTTGAGTAAATCGTGAAACTTATTATAAGCATCATTAGGGTCATTTGCTTCATAAACTTCTTGAAACGATAGAGATTTTATGGCATTTATAAATTTATTTCTATTTTCCAAGCAATAGTTACTCCTTTTTGCACACCAGTACTTAATATCATAGGTTCTCTCAATAGGACATTGTAGGATTTGAGCGGTATGGTCTGAGAGAGATAACTCTACAACTTTTCCTTGACAATTGTAGAGATTGTGGATTATATTATCTATACAAGTCAAGGATTTAAGCCTTGTTGGTTCAGAAATTCCCATATTCAAGTTAAAACTCTGTATTATACTTTTAAAGGTCACAGATAGCTTTGTTGTCTGGAGAATATCTATATTAAAGTCACCACATATAATAACTTTATTGTTTTTTATACACACCTTCAACAATATGTCATGTAGTTTGTTAAAAAAAGCGTTGTACGAATTATTTGTGTTATGAGGAGGCCGATATATGCAGATTATTTTTACTTTATGATCAGAGAGGTCTATAGCAGAACATTCTATAACATTTTCTAATGACATACGATTAATTTCAATAAGATTTACAAATTTAACATAATTTTTTACCAGTATGCAGGCTCCTCCGCGTCTGTTTTGTCTTTTGAAACTTGAGGCTAATTTAAAATTAGGCATTGTCAAACTATCTTCATCTCCATCTACCATATTATGTTCGGTAATACAAATAACTTCAATTATTTGACCTTTATCCATTAATTCATCTAAAGATATCGTTAAGATGTCAGATTTATTTACTAGTCCACTAATGTTTTGATGCATTACACACAAACTCTTAGGCATGAAAAAACTGAGAATTACAGTTTGTGTTTACAGGGATGTCAGTTGGCGCAACAGAATTAGTCATTTTGTCGGAAATAATTCTAACACTATCAGGACAAATTTTACATTTCTCACATATTTCACATTCAGTTTGAGTTCAAGCATCGTTATACGATTTAACAATATGATTGCGTTCGTTAAATAAATGTAGTTTATTTTGAGAGTCTGTATATTTTTTAAAATCACTTACATAATTAAGGCGTAATAACTCTCGCAATAATGACCTACATAAAAATAAGCAAAAACGGTTCCTTGCTGGTATAAAACTACTGTAATTCATATCGAGATATGTAGAGGTAATGAACTTATTACAAAGAAATTTAATTTCATAATTAATTTTCTGTTCATTTAAACACTTATTGTTCGGAATTTCTCTTACAATAGAATTAGTGTGTTTAACAGAAGATAACCAAACGTGTAAATGTGATTTTAATTCAAAGGGATTTTTATCGTTTGTTCCACCTAATAATATTACATAGTCATCCTTTGTCAAACGAGAAATGTCTTCTTTTAAAGATTCTGTGACCTCTCCTAGCTTGGCGCCATCTTTCCACATACATGTTATCTGGAATTCAGATCCTATTAAACGCTGAAGCGTTGTACGTACTCCTCTTCCCTGTTGATCAGCAATGATAATTATTTTCTTTTTGTGTTTATATGACTGGATTACTTGCTGTTTAGTAAAATTTTTAGCAGTTACGTCCGTGTATAAATTTGGTGTATTTTTATTATCTTGGGGTTCAACAATATGCCTGGTAGTTTAAGATGGATATGTGTTTATTTGTTTACATGGTGTAAGAGGTATAGAGCTTAATTCTTCTGAGCGTAGGGATTCAAAAGTGGTTGTTTCTTTATTAAATGTTGTCATTTGTACTGCCTCTTGTTTTTTTTAAATTTGTTTCTTTGTGCTGTGAATAAACCTGCCTGAAATTATCAGAAGGTATTGATTTTGCTTCACTTCGTAGCAGTGATTTTTGTCGTTTCGCTTTTTTGGTGAGAGTGACAACTTAGGGCTTTCAGTATACCCAATTCTTTTGTACATGTCTACTATTTTTATGTATTTTTCTAATTGTATCTTGAGACTATTATTCTCTAATAGTAAATTATCAATTTCGCTGTGAGCTGTTGCTAAATTTTCATTTGCTTTTTGAAGTTGCCTATACAAATCTAATGTATTCTCTGAGTGTACTCGTATCATCATGCTATCATTGAGTGACGTTTCATCAGGTAAACTCATCATCGTACTGTCTAGTAGCATAGTATTTGAAGTTGTTATAAATATGCTAAGATCAGACAAAGAATTTGATTTCTGAGGTCTACGGAGTGTAATATTTTGAGATTCCATTACGTTTATTTGTTTATTTCTCACTTATACATACTTTATCTAAATTTAAATAAAAACTTTTAAGTAAAATTAGAAAAATTAGAAAAATATCTTCGAATGACTAGGTTTGGAACTCTGGTGCTTATACTTTATACTTGGTAGGCAGTGACAATGAGCCAATCAGTTGTGTAGCTATAGCGTTTAAATTTTGATCATCTTTGTTACATTTTAAATTATAATTTGTTTAAATACCTTCACAGTAACTTATTACACTTAATATAAACACTAATTGATGAAAGTTTTAATTCTTAAATGAAGTCTACTCAAAAGAAGATATTATTTTTATATATTTTGTATAAAGTTATGAATTATTTTCAACTTTATTATTGATTTAACACTGCTAATCATTATCAATGTAGAATAATAACTATTTACTTTGCATAATTTTTGCTGGTTTTTTTAAAGATATATATAGATATAACAATCTCACGTTATCTTTATCGTACATTTAAACCACTGACACGCACATTGTATGATATTTCACTTGATTACTTAATTTAAACAATTATTTTGCACGGACACCTTGTTTACGCTTACGTTAGTATTATTTAGTACGTTGAATATCTCTTACTTAAACATTTAAATAAGTTTAAATTTTACTTAATATTTTTAGTATTAATGTAATAATCTAATTACCTATACTAACAATGGAAAGCATATAAGCTTTAAACTTGAAGGACACCTGAACATTCTGTACTCATCAATAAACATCCTATATTTATTGATGAGTACAGAAGCACACAGCAGCTTTTACTGGTTGTAGTCATCACTATTAAAACCTATTAATTAGGGTCCTCAAATTTTACTAGATATAAGTAATTCCTTGGAAACTTTTATTCCTATTATAAAGTAATTGATATGAACAAGTTTTTTCTATTATAGAGTTTTTAGTCGACTTTAAAGAAGGAGAAGGTCCTTAATTCGGGTGTGTTTTTTTTTCAAGTCATTGACGGTGTAACTGGTAGGAATTTTAGTTGGCGACTTTTGACGTGTAGTTTCGTGATATTGTACTAATGTATCAGAATACAATGATGCCTTTTTTAGGGTTCCGTACCTCAAAAGGAAAAAATGGAACCCTTATAGGATCTTTTTGTTGTCCGTCTGTCTGTCCGTCTGTCTGTCTGTCTGTCTGTCTGTCTGTCAAGACCCTTATTCTCAGGAACATCAAGCTGAAATTCATATCAAATACTCAAGTCTACTGTCCCTTAGAGCTGACTTAACCGAACCGAGAGCAAACTTCTAAGCCAACGCAATCAAAAGATACAGCCGTTTATGCCGTAAATTTTCGACATTCGCAAGGGAATCAAAACCTACAGGGTACTTTCCGTGAACTCAGTATCTTGAAATTTGGTAGGAAGCAACGTTTTATATCACAAATAAAGGAAAAATTGCGAAAAGCATAAATTTTTAGTTACATCATATAATTACATTTTAAACTTATATACCTACAGATTTGTACGGAACCCTCGGTGCGTGAGTCCGACTCGCACTTTGCCGGTTTTTTTTAAAATGAATATCTTATTTTAAGTAACAAAATACTATCGTAATGAGAAAACATAACACAGTTATGGGGTGATTCCCAACGGCAAACGAATCGTACCAGAGTCACACAATCGCAATGGTAGATATTTAATGGCCACTCAGTGTTCATCAATTTAAGCACAATTTTCCACCTAACCTATTTTACGCGCGGCGCGGAGGTGTAGTTCAGATTATTAAGCAAGCTCATTTTCCGCATCAATACACTGACTCTGATACAATCTCCTATAAAGCAACGATACGATCTACTTCAATGGGCTTTGTCTTAAAATTGCCAAAGATGGATAAAATACTTCAGAAATAAATCTAAAACGGGGATATAAATTTCGGCAACGTCTCTAATTCTTTATTAAACATATTTTGCCTGGTTTTGTTAAACAGAAACATTTCTTAGATGATTGAATCTGAATTAAAGGAATATATTTCAAACGTTGCTTTAGAAAATTGTGACATTTCCGCTTAATAGAATCCAAAAGGTTTTAAGTCGATGAATGAGATTATCTTCTATTTCTTAATCAGTCCGTTAAAGCCTATTGCTGGGGTCCTTCCCGTTAAAGAGATAATCGCGACTTTTGGCAGATGGATTGAGGATGACAGTACCTGTCATTCCGCACCTTTGACACTCCCCCCTCGCTGGTCTGTTTTTTTTATTTTTTTCATAATCATATAACACTCACGCCAGTCAACCAGGGGGGTAGGCAAAGACTACGGATTTCTATTTCACACGATCCTGACACACCACTCTGGCCTTCTTTACATCCATATAGTTCATTATCATTCACCTTCACAGCCTTCACAAATCTTCTACTGAACATAGGCCTCCCCTAGTCTTACAATGTCATCACTCCATCTAGCACAGGGCCTCCCTACATTTCGTCTACTGGTGTGATGCTACGTACTACTCGAGAACCTTTCTAAGTGTTTAAAGTGTGTAAAGTGTTTCGGCAATTTAACATCACCTTGTATTACACCTCTGTGCAGTTGAATAGGTTTCATAATCTGGTTCTGTACTCGGATAGCTATCATAGTCCTACTGTACAAACACTTCAGCACTTCGATATACCCACAGTCAACTTAGCACCGCAGAAGGGACTGTAGCATCGCCCAAATTTCGATGGACGATTAATTGAGTATTTCCTTTAAATTCTTAATTGAAAAGATTTTTCCCAAGCATATACTGTTTCAAGATTTATCAATCCTCGTGCATCAAACTCGTCTCTAAAATACGATATTTAACCCAACATGGCCTTAATGTGAAAAGTATTCTTTTGTGTAAACGAAACACCATAATAATTTCACTGTAATATTTTTTATTTGCAATAAAGAAATATTTCTAAAGCTCAATACTCAAAACTACACTTGTTATGCGGTCTTCTACGCCTGTCTATTTTCTTGCAAGGCAATTCAGATGCAACCCTTGGGATTAACCCTGCTTGGACAGTCCTTTTGGGTGAGGCACCGCTCACCCGGTCGTTGCGGCCACTTCCTGTTGTCATTTCAGCTTTCTCGGAAATTTCCTCACTCAGTGCTATATATCTGATTATTCTGATATAGGTGCTAGGGCACACCCACCAAGAAAGGACGTACTGTTGATATGTGTATTTATAGTGGTAGAGCCATGCTGCAGCTATATTAGACGTATAGTTTTAGCACGAATGGATCGGCTCGACCGGGGAAGCACCACGCTTTCACAGAATACCAGCTTCTACTGGCAGCTTCACACTGCTGTGTTTCGTATGGTGAGTGTAGAGAACCGGAGACCCATTTTACTGGAAAAGAGGCATTCCATCTTAGTCCTCACGTATGACGACGCATCTGTATTTTGATTCTTTATTGAGGATAACTGTCCACAGTTATCCTCAACATAGACATCCATGTCTATGGGTCACAGCAACCACTTACCGTCAGGTGGACTGTGTGCTCGTTATTCACTCTATTCTATAAAAAAATATGTTCTTCGACTGTAGTGTAGAATTTGCGGCTCTCCAAAAATGACGCTACTAGTCAACCAGTAGCAGGTGGTAAGGTGATGTTAGTCAGGAGCTTATAGATTAATATCACGTGGCATAATCTTCCGAACGTCTAACAGCACTTAGAATTTCATCAGACTTAACAAAAGAGATATCGCTTTGTAAAAACCATAGTTTAATGTTTTTTCATGATTTTATTATAGTATAATGTGATAAATCTAATATTTTAAAAGTGTTCAAAGCTTTTAACATGATATTTTTGAGAAATTATTTAATTAAATATATATATATATATATATATATATATATATATATATATATATATATATATATATATATATAATATAGTTCTTTTTATGAATAAGCCAACATTTGACAAAGTTTGACTGATCTTAAATTGTAAAAGAGAATTGTATATACGCATGTAGGCCTATAAAATGACAATACACTCTTAACCATAAAAAATTCAGATGTTGTAGTGATCTGGGACGCGAATAAAGAATTCTAACCTCTTAAGAACGTCACGTAGGCGCACAGAATACTTAATAGTACAGGATAGTAGGCGTTAGATTGTTAAATGGGGATAGAGGAACGAAGGAATAAGTTTTAAGTACAAGCGTACAATATTAAGTCTCTCTGTAGCACTCTCATCTCTGATTGTGATGCAATTTTATATGTTTAATTTAAATTAATGGGACTGAGCGTAGCGGAGTCTTATTATTCCAGAATCCAATGCAATTCTTATTGTTATCTCGTCTACGTCCCACTTCTGTTACAGTTTTTATTCCTCTCCCTGTCAATGTCCATGTCACTGCAGACAGTATAGTTCGTACTGTCATTTCTGCGAGGTTTATGGAGCAATCAGTCCGCCGCATTGCTCCAATACGTATTGGCGGATTTCAACAAATTATCCAAATATTTTTATTTCTTAGATAGTGCACATCATTCCTCAAGATGTTTTCCTTCACCGCCTAGCAAGTGGTAAATCAGCACTTGAAATTGCAACTAAAAATTTAATTAAATATTTACAACAAACACTTTGCCTCTGAGCTATAAATAACATAAAAGCGTCACCTAATCATAGATTAATAAATAGTTTACCAAAGCCTAATGTAGATAACATGACGATTAGTATGTTATTGAACGTCAAAGACTTGTGTATCGACTAGTTGTAAAATATATTTTCGTATGTTTATTGTCTTCTTTCTATTTAACTCATTCGAGTCAATATTCTACTAAGCCAGCGCTTATCTACGATCCCACCTGATGGTGATATAGCCTAAGACGGTGAAGCGCACTGACTTAACAAAAGCCTATTCACTCTTGCCTTGAAGACACCCACACTGTAATCGGATGCTGGCAACTTATTCCACTCCTTTGCTGTACGCATGATGAACGACGTGGCGAACCGTTTGGTTCGAATGCGTGGTAAGTCAACAACGAAAGGGGGGAGACTGGCTGACCGTCTAGTTGTCCGATGGTGGAAGGGAGAGGGGGGAATTAAATTATGTAATTCCTGCGCACCTTCTCCGAAATACATCCTGTAGAAAAACGAAAGGCTGGCTACTTTACGTCTGTGTTCGAGGCTGGTAAGATTGGTTTTAACCAAATTCGGGTCACCAATAAGCCTCTTAGCACGCCTTTCCATTGAGTCCAGAGCTGCTAGGTGGCATTTTGCAGCACCAGCCCATATATGGCAGCAATACTCCATGCACGACCGGACTTGTGCTTTATATAAAGTTAGCAACTGTCCCGGCGTGAAGTATCGCCACACCTTTGCAAGAATCTAAATTACGGAAAATGATTAATGAACAAAATGATGTTAGCAATACGACCAGCTTAGAACAAAAGTCATGACAAACCACCATTTTATACCAATAAGGGTCAATTATAATACGCTCAAAGCTATGTTTACCTGGACAGAAAGTATCTTTCTCTAGGACAAGACACGAAGATGAGGTTAAAAGACGGGCTATTAATAATGAGAATTTTATACGTGGTAGAGCCATGCCCCAGCTATATTATGGTTGTAGCACGAATAGGTCGGCTCAACCGGGGAAGGACCACGCTCTCATAGAATACCAGCGTAAAATAGCAGCTTAACGCTGCTATGTTTCGTATGGTGAGTGTAGAGAACCGGAGACCCTTTTTACTGGAAACGAGGCATTTCATCTTAGTCCTCACGGGTGACAACGAATCTGCATTTTTTATTCGTAATCGAAGATAAATGTAGATGTATATGGGCCACAGCAACCACTTACCATCAGGTGGACTGTGTGCTCGTTTGTCACCCTTATCCTATATAAAAATAGTTAACATAACCTGGAACAAATTATGGAGCAATAAAGAAACCCTAAAATCAAAATTCCCTATAAAACTCAAGAAAAAAATAATGGACATATGTATACTACCCTGCCTTACGTATGGCTGCCAAACATGGATATACAATAGTAACACTATAGACAAAATACAAGTATGTAAGAGAGAGATGGAAAGGACTATACTAAATATACAAAGAAAACACAGAAAACGAAACACAGAGATAAGAAAAACATCAAAAATAATAGATGCTCTGGAACATTATCACAAACAAAAATGGAAATGGGCGGGTCATATTGCAGGTATGGACAAAGAAAAATGGACACAGAAAGTTACTAACTGGCAAGGACCAATAAACAAAAGGAAAAGAGGTAGACCGAGAGAAAAATGGGTATATGAAATAATAAGAAAAGCCGGTAAAAATTGGATCTCAAAGGCAAAGGACAGACAGACGTAGAGAAAAATGTAGGAGGCCTTCACCCGTTGAGGGGTCACTAATTATTCTATAAATTTTGTAAACTGATCTGAAAATTTTATTTATTTAAAATTAGAAATTATTAGTTATGCAATGTAATATTTTGTTTTATGCATGCATAATTATGTATTCGTAATCTTAAGATATATAATATGTTGTCATACATTATGGAAATAAAGAGGCTATATTATTATTATTATATGTAATATTTAGAAATATTTAAGTATTATGTGATCATCATTATTTTTGGAATATTTTGTAGTACTCTCTTTTGGTTGGACCTAATTATATAAAAAACGATAACTAAGATAAAACACATGGGATACACCATAAAGTTTTGCGTAACTCTATTAATAAATAAAATTATGTCTTAACCAATGAATATCTCGTAGTCAACTAGCTTGATTATTTTATTAGCCTTTCAGTTAACAGTCTAACCTTTTTACTAAACGACGCCGTTCAACTAGTGGCCTGAAATATATTCAGCTGAAGCGTCTAATAAAACATTTCACATAATATTGTCTTGTAATATCAGCGACAGTAAGTTAAGGTGCGGCTGAGGTGGCCCTTGGCTACCCTAAAACGGCGTGCATTTATATAATAGGTCGGGCAAAAAGTTTCTTCGTATTTTGTTTGTATAAAATTGAAGAAAAATCTCTTTGGTTGTATAGTTTGTATCTGGTTGGTTTTAATATGAATACATAAAGAACATTAAGAAAAAAAAATTAAAAATAAAAAAAACTTTCCCAATATTTTTCAATTGTTTTATTCTCCGCCAAAATGAGTGAATCTAATGAAGCAATTCGATCATTCTGAAGTTTATTACAAAAAATTTAAAATGCGACAGCAGCCGCGAAATAAATTTGTGACTTAAGGTGTGAATTTCAGGTGATGTAGACTCTGCGGTGGCTGACATCGCAGAATCTAGTATTGTAAATATGCAGTATTACTCAAACACTGCCTCATATCTGGGCTATCTATTGTGGAAGGAAGAGTTCTACAAGCAACTAAAAGGGGTGTGGCGATGGGCCCACCTGTATCTCCCGTAGTTGTCGACATATACATGGAAGATTTTGAGGAGAAATCCCTTCTTACTGCTCCTGTATATCCAAAATTCTACAAGCGGTACGTAGATGATACTTTCACAATTTTATCATCTGACAAAGTAACTGCATTTTTAGACCACCTTAATTCCACAAACTCTAAAATACAATTCACAATGGAGGTAGAGACTAATAATTCTTTAGCTTTCCTAGATGTTTTAGTCATCCGAAATCCTGATAACGCTATTGGTCACAGTGTGTATAGGAAAAAGACCCATAATAACCGATATTTAAATTGTAAATTGCACCATCATCCATCACAGTTAGCTACCGTGGGGAAATCTTTGTTTCAGAGAGCACGACGGATCTGTGACAGAAAACATCTGGCCGCCGAGCTTCAGCACGTCGAGCAAGTATTCAAGTGATAAAGCTTCGGGTCCCGAGCCTACGTCACAGTGACCGAGTGAAGCCGGCCATAGTCGAGCGTTTGCCTGCTGTACTACCCTATGTCAGAGGAGTTACAGACAAGGTTGGATACATCTTGAAGCGAGCTTCCATTAAAACATACTTCAAGCCGCCGAAGAAGATAAGTCAATTTTTACCATCCGTCATGTGGCACATCCCTCTGGACACTCTCGACACTGGAACCAGGCTGCATGTCGAGCGCTCCAGATCTAAACCTAAATTTAGATTAGGTTAGAGCTGTGTATCTGTTTTGTTGTGTTTGTGTATTTTATATGAATTTAAGTAATTGTTATAATTTAATATAAATGAAATATTTTTTATGTAATTCATATATAAAATTGACATCATTACTTAGGTTTAATATTTTAATTTTGATCTATATTTATGAAGTGTGATATGGACTAGTTCCGAAATAAATGATTTTGAATTTTTAATTTTTACTTACAAAGACACGTGGTAAGCGAAAGCTGATGTTCTACGCAGCATTAACAATTTTTCGCAAACTAAGTGGGATTTTGCAGACACGACCTACTTGGAGGAAGAAAAGAAATGATTTTTTTGCCTCAATTTTGTTGATTTGCTTTCATCTTCGAACACCCAACACAACAAGACTGTTGCTTGTACCATATTATTATAATATTTTAATAAAATATCCAACCAATTTATTATAATAAATAACTACGCCCCAATTTTGTCTGCCAGACATATCTAGTAAATAAGTAAACATCGCCGTATGGTTATGACATAAGATATCCCCTATCTTCATTATGCTGTCTTGTCCCGTGGTGTCGTAAAAAGTGACTAATAAATAAGAGAAATCTTGCCTAGTACGCCTCTACATTTCGATTGAGGGTAGATGTAGATGTCTATGGGTCATAGTAACCACTTACCATCAGGTGGACTGTGTGCTAGTTTTTTAGCCTATCCTATAAAAAAATACTACATGAGAATGGGTAGCGACTGATGAAACTGAGGAATTAAAATATATTTTATAATTGTTTTAAATATGGTTCGAAAGAATAAAAGTTATTTTGAAGTAATTTATCATTTTATCCATAAGTTTTAAACGTTTACTTTTCTAATCGAAAAATTAGGCCAAATGCTTGGCATTTGATCGACTTTTCATTATAAATTCATTATAAATTGTATCAATTCAGGGTTGAATAAACTTGGAATTAATATAGAAAGAAGAGGCAATTTACTCTCAAAGAAGGGCCCCTTTCTTAGAACTGATCTTGGTAATTGAATAAAAGTTAATAATACAATGTTACTTTGATTAATTACCAATTATTCACCTTTTTATTTTTAAGATCGATAAGATAAAAAAATTGTTATCTGGCAATTTTATGATTAAATAAGCAGTTGTAGATTAGATACATTTTTTACACTCTAGACTAGAAAAAAGGTTTTAAATCTTAAACCACACGTCTGTAAACCTAACATGCCTTAAACATAAATAAACCTAAAATAATAATTATAAATGGTACAGGCCTACTCTTGAACACGTAAATACCAGAGTTTTTTTTTATAGAATAAGGGTGACAAACGAGCACACAGTCCACCTGATGGTAAGTGGTTGCCGCGGCCGATAGACATTTACAACTATCTTCATTTGCGATTTAAAATGCAGATGCGTTGTCACCCGTTCAGATTAGATAGATAGAATAGAATGCCTCTTTTCCAGTAAAAGGGGTCTCCGGCTCCCTAGACTCACCACACGAAGCACAGCAGCATTAAGCCGCCATTCCACGCTGGTATTCTATGAGAGCGTGGTCCTTTCCAGGTCGAGTCGGCCCATTCGTGCTACAACTATACTATTAATATAGCGGCAGCATGGCTCTACCACGTATATGTGTACTTTTAAATTAGGAGTAGGAGGAACTGAGTATTGTTGAATTCAATCTTTTTCTCGTAATTACTATCACTATCATTATTACTGCAGCCCACATCACAAATCCACTGCGGTACTTAGGTCTCCCCCATAGATTCCCACAAAGTACGGTCCTGTGTCATCTACATCATCGACTACCTGCTTGTTCCATCAGTTAGTCACTCCATTTCATTGTGAGTCGTTCAGCGCTGCGCATGCCAATATGAGGCTGTCACTCTAAAACCTTTCTTCTCCATTGATTGTCGGTTTTTCGAGCTATATGACCGCTGCCCATTCATACTTTTTTAGCAGCCTCCTCTGTCCGTCCATCAGTACATCCGTCCATTCGTCCGTCCGTCCGTCCGTCTGTCTGTAAGCTGGCTGTATCTAATAATCCGTAGTTTTCACCTACTTAGTATTAAATTTTGTACGATGATATGGAACCCCTTCATGTGCGAGTCCGCCTCGCTTTTGACCGCTTTTATTTATAAAACTGAAGTAAGAAACGAATCCACCTGATGGTAAGTGGCTACTGCCAGAAAAATAGTTCTACCAACTGGTATAAATTACTTCAGAATACTGATTCGCTAGGCTAAATACTATAATATGTCAGCTTACTGTCGTTCTTCTGTGAATGTCCGCGATATGGATTTTATTTCAGATTAACAGTTGACGTGAAACTTCAAGGATGTTCCCCATAATATATTGAAACTAGCTAGCAAACTTAGCTCTGATGTAGAAAGATTAGAAGTCTTACTTGCACTGAAACAGCTAGATTAACGTATTTAGTTATAAATATAGCATAATGTTGCTATATGGTAAGGCGGACCGTTATATATTATATAGTGAAACACGAGCGGGGTTTCAACAACTGATTTATTAACTTCCGTGGCGTATTTGCATATGCAACAATATAAACAACTATTGCTGTGCGCGTCGATTATAATCCAATTATATTCATCCTAATACTCCCCGAAATCGACATGCAAACGCTGCCCGGAAATCCCAAGGAGTGAGCGAGACATGCGGCGGGGCGTCGCGCTGCTGACAGCAAGCATCACAACGCTTACACCCTCTATATCTCACGTGTAATATTTTTCATTTTTAAGACTCCTAGGTGACCGTCATGTAATTCACGTAAGATGTATTGGCAAAACCTGGGCGGAATGACTATACGATAATAATTAACGATATATCCATTTTTTTACAAACAAATTTTTTCTAAGATTAAAATATGCATTTTCTTTGCTCCATGTCTGTATGATGTGCCAATCAAATATTATATATATTTACAATTATTTCGTAAGATGGATCAATTTTATTCGCCTCTGCGATATCGTTGTTATTGACTGGAAAATCTCTCTCCAGAAAAAACAAATATGATATTGTGGTTGCACTACGAAGTGGGTACTGGAATCGCGTGTACGAGCATGAGGCCGTAGTAGGCGTGACAAGCAGTCAGCCGATGCGTTCTAAGCCGAGTTCAACCACTCAACGATACATTCATAAGCCGTCAGTCGCGCCGCGTATCTCTGTAATCGTCTAGCTGCTGGTTTGCGGAATACCGATTTTATCTCCAAAGATATATGAAAGTGGTTTTTGATTAGCGGATTATAAAACTTCTACCAAATAAATAGCGACGCTTTTCGTAACTCCAAAGCAAATCGCTAACTCCTCTTTATCTCATATTGTAGTCTAGTACCTTTTCCGCAAAGAGACGACATCTCATTTCGTCACTCGCAAGATCGGAGACGAATTGATCTTTTAGATTCTCCTCTAATTTGTCAGGGAAGTTACACGTACTTGCGAGGTATTTTAAATGTTGTGGATATGAACAGAGATCTTCGCCAATTTTCTGCCGCCTCTGCCTAAAAATATGTCTTTCTCAATAACATAATGCCTGGGTTCGAGATGTTGTTGAACGATGTCGTTTAATTCATATTTTTATTCCTCAGACATGCAGGTTTCTACACGATGTTTATCTTCGTTGCCGAGGCGCGTAATACTATACTAACTTAAAGTTGCAATTAATATTTTAATTGGTGCCTGGGGAGATCGAGTCGCTCGCATAATGTGAAATTACGGCGAACGCTTAGCCCCTGGGATAGCACGGCTCATAAGTACATACATTATCAAAATATCTCCTATTAGTACATATACATTATTTGCGTTTGCCAATTACTTGCCAAGCGTGGTATCTATGGCAAAATTCCCTTATGAGGGAAGGCCCTATAGGCTTATGTTCAGCAATGGACTTTCGATAGGCTCTAAGTGACGAATTGATAATACACACAAACACTCACGCCTGTCACCCAGAGGGATAGGCAGAGACTACGGACTTCCATTTAGCACGATCCCTGATACACCTCTCTCGCCTCCTTTACATTCATATATCTACGCATACACACTCGTGGGTTAGGGTACTCATAATCTGGCCCATTTTTATTATCGCCAATTTGGTCGATAAACCTTCGTCTAGGGATGAACGCGGAAGAGTAACAGAGCAAAATGATTGTTGCAAAAGTGAACGGCAGAGTCGGGAAGGGACGCCCTAGACGAATAACTAATGTATATAGGTAACGAAAGTACAGAGAAATATTTAAATATCGACATCGGAAGGCGATACTGTTGTTACTGCTGTATCCTACCCAAATTGCAATTAGTTACCAGAGCCAAAATACTTTTTAAAGTACAAAAAAAGAATCATAATATATTCTATAATCTATACTATCCGGAATAATGTCGCCATTTCTTGGCTACCAGTCCTATTTTGTAATGTTTTTCTTATATCCCAATGTCACTAAAAATATGAGTTTGGCTACTAAAGTTTTTAAATCACTGACCTCAAAACCGCTATAAATAAGGCAGCGAAATGTACGTGTCATAAGTAATGATATAAGTTACCGCCGGCAAAAATGCCGGAAGTCGTATTATGATTTATCTGGATACCACAAACTGAGATATAAGTTTAAATTATATTAATGTTAAGATCTAGAGATGCATTAAATCACTTAGTATCATAATGTTAGGATAAAATAAATAAATTAATTAATCTAATTAAACAAGTATTTTTCTTTACAATTATTAAAAATAATATAGCAAAACAAAAATAAAATGGTAGTTTATCAACTCAACAATTAATATAAAAAGTATGATATAATTGACGGCTCCGTGGCGCAGTGCCCTTAGCAATGAGTTGCAGCATTGAGGGCCGCGGGTTCTAATCCCGCACTGAACAATTATTGTTATGGCCTATATATAATTGTTCCGGGTCTAGATATTTGTCCTTGTGAAATTTTTGTATAAGGTAATTGGCATCTAATAAGGGCCGGGTTTTTTGGAAATCCTTATAAATCAATTTTGGGAAGTCTTTTAATTTATAAAACATCATGATCAAATAAACTGTTTATATTTGAAGAGTAAATTTTAAAATAAACAGGGACCAAGGTCCGAGGTACTTACAAAATAAGTTTTTTTTTAAAAGCTTGTCTATGGTCACTATACCGGCACTAGAGGTCTAAATAAGGTCCATAATTGAACTGCAAGCTTTTACGCGTTATATACCAGAAAAATCACACCTTTATAAAGCAATAGCTTTAAACTACTATTAAATTCGTGGCTTTCGCATAATGAAACAGAAATTCATATGAATTAGTGTCGTGGCCCTTATAAAGTATTAAGAAATGAATATAAGTTATAACTAATTTATTTTATAGTTATAAATGAAACAAATTGTAGTTGTGTGCAGATTTTTATAACTCTTGTAAAGAAAATCACAAAATGTTAATAATCAGTCATTTTTTTACTTATCTTAGTACTTGGACCTTATTAGGTATTACACTTCTGTAATCATAGTAGATTTTTTGTAACTAAAAGGATTTTTTATGTTGTTTTTTCCACAAAATAAGTAAATTTGTTTACGTTTTACTTTGGTGTTTAAAGGTATCAGGCAAAGGTAATATTTGAAAACTTCTTAATTCTCTCTACCAATTCCTTTTCCTGTGTGTCGGTAAAAACAGCTTTCCTTCTCATCTTTTTCACCACGCTTCCAGATTTTATGTGATTTTTCAACGTTCACCGTAGTATATGGTATTTTAAAGCTGCTGCACACTTAGACATTTGGCTGTTTTTTCATATCATCTAGAGCATCCTGAAGATCAGTTAGAGACCATCCTGAGAATCGTTTTCTTTTTTGCGAAGGTTCCATTTTTGTCTTTACTGGAAACAATATACTTATATTATGTATGAACAATACTTATCTCAAAAGCTGCTGTTGATTTGCGTAAATAAAATCTTATAAAACTACGTAAAAACGAATGGGTAAATGTGTTGCTAAGTATAAAACTCGAAAGCGTCTGGATTATTTTTTTCATTATTAATGAAGTGCAAGGAAGGAAAGGTGTCTAGACATGTTGCATTTTTGTGCGATAGCTATGGTCTAACGTGGTGATCTATCGTTATCTCCGCACAAAAGTGCCACTTGCCAGGCCAACTGCTTATTTTACACTTATATTTAAGTAAGTATAGTAGTATTTAAGTAACTGATAACGCCTATTTTAAAGCTTCTTGCCCCTAATAAGGTACGGCCCTTATTTTGAGACAAAAAATGGGCCTTGTTAAGCACTTAGATATGTCCTGAGAAAACCTAACAAAATCGTGATAAAAAAGCGATAATTTTGGTAACTTACCTCGTCGATCCACCTTCTGAAAGTATTTTAACATTACTATTGCAGAATTATTACATATCGATGGGTTTTATTACTAAAACAACGCAAAATTGAATCATAATATTTTATAGATTGAGTCACGTCGACCGCCCCTGAAGTTATACCCAGAGCCACTGAAAACATGGCCACCGTGAAAGCAATGAACGCCGGTGCACTTTTGTAATTGGTTAGTGGGGAGTGGTAGCGCGATATCCATTTAGTTTTAAGTATTAATTCCGATAAGTTTGAAGGGATGGACCTTATTTGTAACCAGCCCTTTTTAGGCGGACCCACCTTATAAACTGCCTTCACGATACATGAGGAAGTCCTAGTGTGGGGGCAATAAGAACTCAAATGAAATAATACATTAAGTATACTACTATTTTATGTCAAACAGTTTTAAAACATAGGAAAATAGGTATAGAGGCAATAACTTTTATTTCCAAACTAAAATGGAACAAAATAACGATTAAAACTAAACATACATGATAATAATATATGTTTGATAGTATAATATTAATATATATTATATATTATTATTTTAATATTATTTATACAATAATGTTAATGTTAATTATATAATAAAAAAATTGTTTAACTTTTATTTACAATATAAAGTCATATTTTGCTGCTCTTTTTTGCTATGGTTGGGTTACAGCTGTAACCCAACCATGCAAAAAAGAGCAGACAACAAACTCTCATCACTCCGTGGGTTTTCTTTATAAAAACGCTTAAGAGAGTTAGTGCATTTTTGATAAAGGGAACGCAATAAGGTACAAAAAAATAATATTATAATGTGAACCACGAATTAATTGTGTATTATTATTTAATTAATAAAAGAAGTTTGTTAATGGCATAAAGAGTTGCTTGGCTTAACAAATGTGTTAAATTTAATAATTATGTTTTAAACTGTTTATGTTTGTTTATGTAATAAATACACTCAATGTTAATGATTATTATTCTTATAGCTTATCCTCAATAATAACCTACCTCAACGTTAATTTGAATCGCCGCAGATGCAGAAAGCACGAATACCTGGAATGAAAATAAAAGTATTTATATTATTTTAAATTATAGGAACACTTATATGTACTCATTTGTAACAATAAATTTTAAATGTACAACTTCTTTTTAATAGTTAAATATAAAAATTGTGCGTGTAATTGTGTACACACGTACGAATTATAACTTCTTTACGTGGTGAAACGTTAGAAGAAAACCTTACGAGAACACGTAACGTTTTTGATTGTTTTTATACTGTACTAAATTTCTTTACTATGTCGACAAAGAAGTTTCACTTCAAAGATATCTTAGAGTTATTCGCTATGTAGTGGCGACGTAAGAGAATCTATTAACCTATTTGTGTCGTAGTTGTCGAAAGAGATGGCTTTGGGAAATTCCAAAAAAAATCATATGATGGCTTACATAAAACATAAATACCCAGACCAGCGACGGGAGAGAGCATCAAAGGTGTGTGGTGTGACGTATGGTACTACGATCGTAAATTTACGTGCCAAGCGTAACGGATAATCAGGTGATTAAGGCCCGATAACAGGAAACTCCCACGTTCACCATTAGACTCTCAATGACCGATAAAAAAAGCTATAATGATTTCTTACATTTAAGCGAATATTACTCATTGAGTTTTCACAAAGGTTTTCCAAATTTTATTCCTCGGACATGAAGGTTTCCTCACTATGGTTTTTTTCATTACCGAGCACGTAGTAAATAAATTGATACCTGGGTATACCGAAGCCAAAATACTTTTCAAAATACGAAAAAAAAATCATATATTCTATACTATATAATGTCGCCATTTTTTGATAACAGCATAGACTTAAAAGTGAGGTGGTAGCTAATATAACCCACTTCTTTATCTGATCCCGTGGGTGTTTTAGGAGCCAACAGAGGATAACATAAACGGAAGCTAGGCAGGCAACATCTTGTTGATAACAATTTAATAGTAATTTAAAACGGTGGTTACCAACACGCCTTCCAAGCCTGGCAACTATGGGAAATATCTAACCTTATAAGCAAATCTATGCAGGAGGTCTATTGTGAGCATTGGGACTTTTGATGGCTTTTGATAGGATTACTATTATGATGTTGATGAAGTGACACATAAACACGAAAACTGTTTTTTTGTTACTTAATTTCTTAGACAGGTTTCCTTGCGATTTATTCTTCACTGATGTGCTTGTGATAAATTAGTACTTTATACTACAATTAATAACTTCAACGATACTTCGTTGTATCCTATTCAGTTTTCTTGCTTGCGAAACTTGCCCAATTAGAGCAGCTTGGTTTTTATAAAATGAGGGAGACAAACGAGCATGCCGTCCACCTGATGGTAAGTGTATGCTGTGGCACATAGACAGTTACATTTATCCTTGAATAAGAATTAAAAATGCAGATGCATTGTCACCTGTGAGGACTAAGATGGAATGCCTTGTTTCCAGTAAATTAGTAGCCGATTCTCTACACTCATCATAAGAAACACAGCACTCAGCCTTAGCTGTTACTTTACGTTGGTATCTAGAATACCAGCGTAAGGTAAGAAAGCGTGGTCCTACCCCGGTCGAGCCGACCCATTGGTGTTACAACTAAAATAGCTTTAACGTGGGCTCTAACACGTTTAAAATTAGATAATATCTAGAATACATTATTAGATTCATTTCACGGACCTAAATTTTCACGAAAAAATAAAACGTATACTAACTTATGTAACTAAAAACATATCAGCAATAAGTTTTGGAAATGCATTTTGAATCACTTCACCTTCCGAGCTTACAACAGCTTAAAGTTGCCTTAACAGAAACTCTAAAGTTGTTCGAAACTAACACGAACTTTCCCTGTGACGTTTATGGTAAGCAAAGCAGTTCATTTAACTAAAAAGTTTTGGTAAATACTTTACAGTTGCATTTT
This sequence comes from Parnassius glacialis, assembly GCA_033319125.1. Taxonomy (NCBI): domain Eukaryota; kingdom Metazoa; phylum Arthropoda; class Insecta; order Lepidoptera; family Papilionidae; genus Parnassius; species Parnassius glacialis. The sequence continues at coordinate 16,493,309 of JAVANC010000003.1, read as the reverse complement.
TTATATTGCTTAACATATTTTAATTGGTACTTAGAACTAGTAACTTATAATTACTTACTTTTTCGTCAAAAGTATGACTTTGTATGATCAGAAACACGTCAGGTGTTCTGTCACTTAGACACAATGATATACATTTGTATGTAATCTAAACTCTTGATGAATATTTTGCATCATCATCATCATCATTACAGCCTTTAATAAGTCCACTGTTGAACATAGGCCTCCCCCAAGGAATGCCCCAAAGCACGGTCCTGAGTCACCTGCATCCATCGACTTCCTGCATGTCTTACCAGTCGTCACTCAATCCAGTAGGACTCGCACTCGGACTCGCTCAGACTGACGTCTGGAATATCTTCGGATAGTGTCGGATAAGACTCGCTCTTGGATCGTTACTCACACTTGCGTGTGGCTCCAACGATGACGTGTACAGCTGTCCATAGAACCTCTCAATCTCACTCAAAATCTCAGGTGCCCCGGAAACGATGCTGCCACACTCGGTCCTCAGCTTTGACAGTTGGCTCTTTCTGGCAGACAGATCTCTGGCAAAGACTTTGGAGCCTTGGTTCCGCTCGATTGCTTCTTCAATACGAGCTGTATGAAGTTGCGTAAGTCCCGCCGCATGCATTTGGAGATCTGTCTGTTCAGTTGCCTGTATGCTGTCAAATCTATTGAAGAATGTAGCTTAATCTCCCGTCTAACAGCCATGAGATTAAGAGTGTGATCGGAGAGTTTTAGTATTATTCTGCGGCGGATCTTGCAGAATTTAGCTCCGACCGCATGGACAGTTTCCACGAGCTGTCAATTATATCGTCCACTTCATTGCAATCTTCTAGGCACTGAAAACGGTTTCGTAGCTCGAGCTGAAAGGTTGCGGGACTTTGGATTAGAGCACGAGGGGGACGGGGCGTTGTCTTCATTAGACGAGACCTCTCCAACTTAACGTTTAGGTTCAGTGTGCCTCTAAACATTCGGTGATCGCTACAAGTTTTTACCCTCGCGATCACGGAGACATCACTGAACAGTTTTCGTCTGGTCGTCATAATGAAGTCAATCTCATTTTTTGTCGAACCGTCGGGCCTCGACCAGGTCCACTTCCTGTGGGGCCGCTTCTAGAAGATAGAGTTCATTATAGAGAGTCTCTCTTTCTCCATGAAGTCAGCCAGCTGCTGGCCCCTTGGGTTCCGTTGCCTATTCCGAAATTCCCTACTTTCAGCTCACCGTTCTCTCTTGTGCCTAGTTTTGCGTTTAATTCTCCCATTAACACTGTATAGTGGGTTTTGGAGGAATGCATGGCTCTAGAGATATCCTCATACATTTCCTCCACCTCCTCATCGGGGTGTGCCGAGGTTGGTGCGTAAACCTGTATTGACCTTCAGCGAATACCGTTTGGAGATTCTGAGTATAAGGTACGCAACCCTCGTCGATATACTCCTGATCTTTACAACGTTGTTAACGAGAGACTTGTGGACGATAAATCCGACACCTCCTTGGGACAGATGGTCACCCTCCCGGTGATAGAGTAAGTTGCCGGATTCGAGGATTACCGTGTCCTCCCCCTCTCTTCGGACTTTGGATAATCCTATAATATGCCAGCGTAACTTGTCTATCTCTTTTTTCAGCTCCACGATCTTCTCGTCAGTCCTCAGGGTGCGTGAGTTGTACGTTGCCAGGTCGAGTCGTCTAAGGTGGCAACCGAACCTCCACCGGAGACTTTAGCACCCCCTGCCCCGCCGTTACCATGGTCGCCACCGTAGCCAGGACTGGGGGTCTTCTGTTTGTTGCTCTAATCATTGGGGGTATTTGCCATAGTTGCCAGGCTTGGCGAGCGGGTTGGCAACCGCAGTTTTTTTATTGTAATTTTGGCTATTATCAGGAAAATGCTGCTGCCCATCTCCTGCCGGTTTCCATTTGTCGCCTTTTACGACACCTACGGGAAGATATGGGGTAGTAGATATTTTGACCGCCACTACACGGCAACGAACATTTTGCATGTTGATCAAATATTAACAAACAATATTTATACGTACCTGAGTCGTTTATATAATAAAATCATGCCTCATTAGTCTAGTCGTCGTAAACTCGGTTCCTGATCATGAGTCCCGGCTTCGAATCCTTTATCTGTGATTACACTTAGATTATTTGTTTTGGGACCAATCGTTTGTGTTTTGGTCGAAATAACGGTTATGTTGATTCGCAGATTATCAAATGCTGACTCTTTCAAATCTGTGATTATCCCCGTATGTTACTTGTTTAGCCGTGAACCTATAATATGCGTTAAATCAGGCAAATGTTATTGAGTACCTCTATTATCCTTAAACTCATGGCAGAATTATTTATGGTGCATAAATGAGAACTATCGTCAATATTCTTGTTCTCGTTGTAATAGAAATCAGGATAATCAAGAAGATTTATGTAAGTATACCTTCGCGACAGCGGAGAAATTTTGAGCTTCGAGCTAAAGTCACCCTAGACACGTCCACAGCAGGATATAGGTCCTTCTCTAATCTGAAATGATTTTAGGGCAATGTATAGGCTACCTCGCCATCCAGTGCTTCTGAAAAGCTTTTCACGTGTTTACAATCACCAACCGTGGAAGAACCATGTTGCAGCTATATTGTAGTTATTGCACAAAAGGCTCGGCTGGACGGGGGTTAGGATCACGCTCTCACAGAATACCAGCGCAAATAACAGCCAATACTGCTATATTTTGTATGGTGAGTGTAGAGAAACGGAGAATCTTTTTACTGGAAACGAAGCATTCCATCAAAGTCCTCAGGGATGTCGTATCTGGAATTTGATTCTTAATTGAGAATGAATGTAGATATCTATGGGCCACAGCATGCACTTACCATCAGGTAAGGTCTGTGCTCGTTTGTCACCCTTATTTTATTTAAAAAATCGCAGTTTTCGGATAGCCATTTAAAATAAGACAAAAAATATTCAATCGTTTTACCGTCTTATTTGATTTTATTAATGGAATATTTACGTTTGTATTATAAATCGGTTTGATTAATCTGAAACTACTATGATATCTACTAGATTAACTATAATCCGAAGCCCAAAATTTAATCTCCAAATATATGCTTCGCTACAACACACAAAAGCTTAACCAGCGTAACTGTTGTTTTGTTTACTTTCCATCCCCTTTTAACACAGAAACTTTAGTTTAATAAGGAAGATCAGAACTCAATTGGATTGAATACAAATTTTAAATGGATTTAAATACGTTCATATATTATACTAGCGACCCGGCCCGGCTATTCCCGCAGACATTTTTGTTTTACGTTAACTTAACTAATAATAATGAAAGAACCTTGGCAGCAAACATTTTGCCGACTTGAATCATTAATAATGCCGTTAATGCCCAACTCCTATAAGAGCTAGAGCCAATTTTAAATAAACACAAATCTTCACAATTCTTTTTATAAAGCGGCGGTTCTGGATCTAAACAATAGCGCCACCTACCGAGTCCACTTGTGAATCTAATTAACCAAATACATATTAACAATGCAGGAAGTTCGGGTAATTTTGACATCAAAATAAATTTAGATCCCCGTGCTTATGTGTGCTGCAAAACTCTCGAAACGACAAAAATTTAAAATCACTAAATGCGACAAATTTGGAGTAACTTCTTTGAGTATTTTTTACTATTCGATTCGGTTAATAGTCTTTTTTATATAGGATTAGGGTGACAAACGAGCAACGGTCCACCTGATGGTAAGTGGTTACTGTGGCCCAAAGACATCTACATCTATCCTCGATTCCGAATTAAAATGCAGATGCATTGTCAGCCGCGAGAACTAAGATAGAATGCCTCGTTTCCAGTAGAAGTAGGCTCTCCAGTTCTCTACACTCACCATACGAAACACAGCAGCGTTGTGCTGCTATATTACACTGCTATTCTTGCGTGGTCCTTCCCCGGTCGAGCCGACACAATCGTGTTACAACGTGCTATACTACTAGTGTAGCTCTACAAAGTAAAAATCTATGTGTAGGTTAAAATTTCTCCCTAAACACATCACAATGGAACCTTCAGTATACGACTAGGTAGTAATTCTGGGGTCTGCTATAACTTCAAATCTCAGATATAAAAAATCGCCTCAGCACGTATTTTCACTCGTACCATTGCAGTGCATTGATACCGAGCCACACCAGCTTAGTATGGCAGCTGTACTTTATTCACGATGGGGAATTAAGCCTAATGAAGATTTATGACCGGATAAAGTCTGAACTGCTAACGCACTTTTCCAGATGAGATAATATTTTTGCTATATTTTTGTCTTATTAAATCAATATATCGTTAGCAGTTTATGTCAGATGAAATGTGTGGTTCCCAACATGTAATTATAGATGTTCGATATTTCCAAGGCCTGTATATACATTGCCTAATATGTGTTAGTCTAAAACATCACTGATCACACACTCTTTAAAATCCAAAAAGTCAACAAATAGGATAAAGTGTATCCCCATAAACAAAAAATTGACGTAACATTATTATGATGAATAAGACAGGAAAATAAAATGTGCTTTTTTTCATGTATTAATGAAGCATAAAAATACGAATTTAATGAAATCGGGTAACGTGACCTTATAGAGTCGACAATGAAGCCCAGTATCTCTCGCTTCGCGTTCGAGGTGTGCAAAAGAATAATATTAGAATATAAATTAAATTAAACATCATACAGTGATCATTAGGTATGATGATTCTAGTCAGAATACTAAGTCATAATCAATAATTTCGTTGAGTTGTCATTCGTTCTTAATACGTCTGCATATTTACAGTTTCAGAAAAATTTTGACGTTCAAAAATAAGTAAAATTTAATTAAAGATTTGAAACCCCCACTAGAACGTACGTTTGAGCGGTAGAACGTACGGCGCTGGCAACTAGCTTAAATCAGCCTTCTTCAATCAGTCGCCGAGTCTTTAGTGTCGTGATTATGTCCGTTGTAATTATGTTAGTACGAAAAAAGGAGATGGAGTGATGGGGATGGTCTCTTACTGACCTGATACATACAGGAAGTCGATGGATGCAGGTGACTATGGACCGTACTTTGTGGCATTTCTAGATTTCACTATCATGATGATGATAATGAACAGAGACGGTTATGTTGCGGAGAAGCTGCTGGGTCACATCCCGACAGGCAGTGTTGTTGTTGGTTTGCATACTTAGATATGGTAGTAATATTTTTAATATACTTCTTTTCGTGTTTTTTTTTAACATATAAATACATTGTACCTGGATTATATTATTCTTTTTTAAATAATTTGATGAGTAATTTCTAACATTATATTTAAAACGTCGTAACAAATGACTTCGAGTTAAACAATAAGAACCTAAGCAAAAGATCCATAAGAAACTAAAAATATAGTTTGAATCAAATTACAGTGCCGTATGAAAAGGCATTTCCGACCTTAATTTAAAGCAAGTTATACCTAATTCCCTTTCGGTCAAAGACGAGGTTACCGCACCCTCGAGGCTTATCCTTTATTGCTATCAAATTAGTAACCAATGTAAAATTAACTTTTAATCGAATTCTCTGGGTGTTTGAACAACGTTTCAAATTATAAACTTTAAATATTGAAAGTTTTAGAGAGTAATAATTGTGCAAGAACTTCTATAGTGCCACTATCAAAAAGGCAAGTGCCTTTATACAGGGTTATTTTGCAATAACTGGCCAAATTTGCAGAGAAGGTTCAAAATAAGTAATATAGGCAAATGGTGAACAAAAATTATTAAAAAAAATATCAAACATTCTGTTCTTTTATCTTTTTAAATTCAAATGCGTGGTAATACATTATTTTAACTGACTTCACTGCGCACGCACACATTCGTAAGAGTTGATCGGTAGGCAAAAAAGTTATTGCCCATAAATCACATTCAATTTGCAATAATTTCAAATAGCCTTATTTACTCGTATTTTCATAAACTACATTAACGGTATATCATCATTTATAATATATTATACATATGTTCTAGATTTAAGTTTAAAATTTAGTTCTTCTTTCAAAAATAACTCTGTAATGATAATGGTTCTAACTGCCTATGCTTATATCAGAATGTTCTACCTTGTCACAGTTTATTTAACGAAGTACATGATCACATTCTGAATGCGCGATTTCTGGGGACAGCTTTTTGGTAAATTGTCACTTTAGATGATTGAATATCTTGTCAAAAAGACCACTTAACGTAAAAAAAAATAGGTAACTCATTAATCATGAGCTGTGTGGATCGCAGTGAGAATAAAGTCATAGATTCTTAATACGTCTACAAAATTTCAGATTTGTCAATCATTCATACATTGAGCACAATATTCTTTCTTATTTAATAAACTTTTATTTAATAAAGGATCGAACAGGCACACAGTCTACCCGATGGTAAGTGGATGTTGTGGTCCATAGACATCTACATTTATTCACGATTAAGATCAAATGCAGATAATTTGTCACCCCTGAGGACTAAGACGCAATGACTCGTTTCCAATAAAAAGGGTCACCGGTTCGCTACACTCACCTTACGAAGACACCTGCATTTAGCTGCTATTTAACGTAGGTAAGCTGCGAAAGCATGGTCCTACCCTGGTCGAGCCGACCCATTCGTGGCTACAACCATAATATAGCTTGCAGCGTGGGTCTACTACGTAAAACAACTTTTTTACAACATAGAATTAAATTTAACTCGTAAATTAACATATCCCGGATTAAATGTTGTTTTGTTACCCTCCAGTCCCCATTATACCGACAAAAAACATTGTGTGGATAAGAGAAATACAAGCTCGCTGAGCCGATTACACGTTTAAAAGTTTTTTTATAACAATTCAATGTCTTCTACATTTCATGAAATTCGCGCACCCGATGATTTGTTTATTTAGAATTTTAAAATAATTTAAATGCGACTTCCAATCCCTCGAACATGTCGGTACCAAAAAAGACTTTAATACCATACGCCAAATGTTTAGCCTGCGGCAGTTTATACAGATGACTAATGAGTATAATGATGTTATGTTCCGCAATATTGACGTATTAGAATATCTCTGTAAATACCGGACTTAAGTTCCACAGAATCATGATGAATATCAACATTGCTAGCGCGAGCATATTGACTCTGTTTTCTTTTTCATCATTCGTAAAAGCCCATTAAAGATTTGCCATTATCGTCACACTTGACAGAATTGAGAGATAATTGGGAGATCGCAGTAGCAAACTTTTTTTTATAGAATGAGTGTGACAAATGAGATTCCACCTGATGTGGAAGATGTGGCACATACACATCAACTTTGGTTAGGAATTTAAATGCAGATGCGTTGTCAATCCTGTGGACCAAAACGGAATTCGTAGTTTCCAGTTAAAAGAGTCTCCGTTTCTCCTAAGTTGGAAGCTGTTATTTTTGTTTCAAAATATAAGTCCCGCTAGGTCTTTTCTGAACCATTAGTAAATAAACAAAAGAGTTGTTTTCAATATCTATGGACTTATAATGTATATTGAATAAACAAGTTCTGTTTTTTTTATATAGGATAAGGGTGACAAAACGAGCCCACAGTCCACCTGATGGTAAGTGGTTGCTGCGGCCTATAAACATCTATATCTATCCTCTATTACAAATCAACATGTAGATGCGTTGTCACCCGTGAGGACTAAGATGGAATGCCTCATTTCCAGTAAAAAGGGCCTCCGGCCACCTGCACTCACCAAGCGAAACGCAGAGGTAAACCTCTACTTCACGCTGGTATTCTGTGAGGTCGTGGTACCACCCCCGGTTCGAGCCGGCCCATCCGTGCGACAGCAAAAGCTGCCGCGTCGCTCTACCATGTTTCTATTTTCTACACTCACCATACGAAATACAGCAGCATGTACTGCTCTTTTACGCTGGTATTCTGTAAGAGCGTGGTCCTTCCCTGGTCGAGCTGACCCATTCATGCTACAACTATATTATAGTTTCGGCGTGGCTTTACCACGTATAAACGTATAACGTCATCCCTATCGCTGGTCTGGATTTTATTTGGGATCTGGATTTTATGTTAGGTTTAAACAAGATGGCTATGCCGCCATAAGAATCGTCTAATTTATTAATTTCCTTTAGTCGCCTCTTCAGGCCCTCACGCAATGAAATATGTTGATAAATTATATTACGTACAAACATATATATCACACGGCTCTGTGTTCACCAAGCGGCTTTATAATCGTTAATATTGTATAATGTTACGTTAGAAAATTTGTTAATTCAAGTATGTATTAAAAGGCTCATAAGATTATATCGTAGAAAGCGGTGTTTAAAGAGTATTACCGGAAATGAAATTCATTTGATATACTTCTTTGTTAAAGAAATTTTATTCATGTTATCATACTATGTATGACGGCTCCGTGGCGCAGTGGCTTAGCAATCAGTTCTTGCGCTGGGGGCCGCGGGTTCGAATCCCGCACGGAAGAAGTATTTGTATGGCCTACAAATAATTGTTCCGGGTCTGGATGTTTGTCCTTGTACAATTTATGTTTGTAAACTGCCTTCCACGATACAGGAGAAAATCCCTGGTGTGGAGGTAACGTTTTTTTTTTTAAAAAGAAAAGAAAAAATGTAATATAAATATAGAAAGTACTTAATACATAGAAAAGTATTACTACAAATCTGACAAAATAAATTTTTTTAAGAGAGAAACCCTAATTGTGTTCAAATTATGGCGAATATTATCAACATTCGTAACGGATAAAATTCATAGTACGTTACAAAAATACACTCCATTTACTGCCATAAGGATGATAGATGGATGATATATAATTTTTCATATTGTGTAGCGACGACACTTACGGACGTTTTCTCCCTATTGTTGACATCTAGAAACTATATTGCGTTTCATATTTTTTGCTATATACACTAATAATGGATGGAAATTCAAAAATATATACGTAACTATATCTATAGATTTCTGTTAACAGATTTTCTACTGCGATGATAAGTACAGCATCGTACCAAGACACAATGTAGTCTAGTATATGCGCATTGATTGTGAGATACAGAGGCGCTCTACTCTAAATTAACGTATCGGATCTAACACAATAACAAGATGATATCGGAGGCTAGCTTGGATATTGCATCCAAACAGGGACACGAATGCAATCGCAACATTACCAGAGAATTTTTTACCAGAGAAATTGAGAAGGATTTGAAAAAATTAATACTAGTAAAGCTTTTTAATAACAAAATGTTTACTGGTGGCTTGGAGACCTTTTTTATTTGTAACGAGGTAATTTCACCTTAGTCTTTAGAGGTAAGAACCCTTCTGTATTTTAATTCCTTATTGTTATTTTTTATAAGTGGTAGCTGGCAGCTATAATAATGGTATAGTTGTAGCACGAATGGGTCGGCTGAACCGGGGAAGGACCACGCTCTCACAAAATACCAGCGCAAAATAGAAGCTTAATGTTGCTGTGTTTCGTATTGTGAGTGAAGAACCGGAGACCCTTTTTCCCGGAAAGAGGCATTCTATATTAGTTCTAACGGCTGACAACGCATCTGCATTTTAATTCGCAAACGAAGAACAGTGGTAGAGCCAGGCGGCAGCTTTTGCTGACGCATGGATGGGCCGGCTCGAACCGGGGTGGTACCACGACCTCACAGAATACCAGCGTGAAGTAGAGGTTTACCTTTGCGTTTCGGTTGGGTGAGTGCAGGTGGCCGGAGGCCCCTTTTACTTGAAATGAGGCATTCATCCTAGTCCTCACGGGTGAAAATGCATCTGCATTTTGATCTGTAATAGAGGATAGATGTAGATGTCTATGGGCTGCAGCAACCACTTCCATCATGTGGGACTGTGTGCTCGTTTTTCAACCTTATCCTATAAAAAAAACGATAAATGTAGATGTCTATGGGCCACAGCAACCACTTACCATCAGGTGGACTGGGTGCCTAGTTTGTCACCCGAACTCTATAAAAAAAATTAAGATTTAGGTGTATATGAACAGAAAATTCCATAATTCAATTCATAAAGACTATCAAAAGTCTACTACTTAACGTAGACCTCTCTCATAGATTGTCTCTTTTTAGCTTTGCTTGAGTGTTTGGTTGGAACCGCAGCTGACAATTTTTTTTTCTGTAACTTTACTATTACCAAAGAAAATATACACTACGCAAAAGAAACGACACTTAAGCATGTGTGTACGTAAAATCGTTTGCGGCTATGTGTGGGTGTTTGGATGTGTGCGGGGGCCTTGAGAGGAGCGCGGGGCGCGGAACGGGCCGTCGCCGACTGCCCTAGCCATGGGGGTCAAGTCTCTATGGAGCCGCTGCAAACATCGGGCAAAATAAGCGAAACAGAGACAGCGCTATACCCAAGAAAGAGAAATTACTATTGAACCATATTACGCATTGTATTTAAATTACAGTTTAGGAACTTTTATTTTTGCATTTTAATATCTTTGTCGCCCTCCCATTAAAAATTATCTTTACTTATATTATAAATTATAAACTATATATTTTGTAATATACATAACAAATAAAAGTTGTTTAATCCATGAAAGTATAAATTAAATGATACGTTCCGATTACTTTTATGTCCGATTGAAATGAATACTCTGTGCAACAAGCTCTGTAGTCGAAAATATAAATGTATCTATGGCTGTTGTGAAATAGAAACGTAAACTAGATTATTATTTATTACATATTCATAAAATTAAGAAAAGAAGAAGTTTCAAAGTTCATTTTACATCAATTAGATATTATTTTAAACGGGAATGTTTCAAATCATTTTCAAATTAAATGGAGTTAGTTTTGTTTAACTTTTCTAAGCCAAATTCAAAACTGATGTCGATGTAGTATATTTCGTAGAAAAATAACTTAAGTGTGGTGTTACTAGCTAGTGAATATTTAATTTATGGTGATTTATTAGAGTTGTTTTACTTAATGAAGATGTTTAACGAATAATAATGGATTACTGAAAACGAGGTGTTCTAAGATGCGGTTTTAATCATCTAAAATTGAGTGCCCAAGTTTATTTCTGTGTCTATAATATTACTAGTCAATAATATATTTAAATCTCTATGAAAATAATTGTTTTATTCCTGAAAAACTATTAACCGTGTTCCATTCCAAATTTCTACTTATGTATCAATTGCATAGCTAATTGTTAATTTTAATCATCCTCTTAAGGTTTGTGTTATTAAATATTTAAAATATCCAACGTGTTATTCATTTATTACTATTTCCATTCCAATTTTTTACTAATGTAGAATGTAATATCTACATTCGTAGAAAATTGGAATGGAAATAATAGTTAATATATTATGATTAAAAAATAGAATATTGAATGTGGGGGTGGGCAATGACCATTATACATATACACACGCACACATTCACATCTGTTAGTTCATGGATCAAAAACTGGCGCTCTAGTGTCGCAAGTTGTTGGCATTTTTATTGTATGAAGTTTTCGTTCTTCCCGTCAGGGTACATGTGGTTCTGTGGCCCTAGCCGAGGGCTAGTACGTATACGTAGTAGTTCGCGTCTCGTTTCTCTAATCTCACGCACCGCACGCAAGCACAGAATGATTGTTCTTTGTTACAAAAATAATGCCTATTCATTTGTATATAATTACCTTTATTTACTTACAATATTTTTTTATATGTATGGTACATTATGTTATATATAATAGTTTTAAAGGATATAATTTGTACTTTTATATATTAATATTTATAAAAATATATATTTATATGTATATATATATATATATATATATATATATATATATATATATAATATATATATATATATGTGGTGTATACATAGATAGAGATAAATACATACATACCTATTTTTGGCTTTAATAAAAGTAATGTTATTTTTGTCGCCAAACCACAAAAGTTTTTATTGTTTTCTTGCAATCCTGTCCATCCAAGGTTGTCTGGAAGAGATCGCTCTTAGCGATAAGATCACCCATTGCCACATTTATTTTTCTCATTTTTTGTTAATATTTATGTTATTTTTGGCGTACAATAAAGTGTTATCTATCTGTCTATCTATCTATTCTTCCCTATGGATTATCTAAAAAAATATATTAATACGGGTGCTACGAGTTTTGCAATTTTTATAAATAAAAATAAAAATTATAAAAGTCATCGAAAGATTTAAGTATTTGATCCATAAACATTTCAGAAATGTGTAATAAAATTAGTAGAATTAATATAATATTAATATTATATAGAATGTAAGCATTAAATCCACAAACTGTAGCGATATCAAATCTGGTTTTCCATGTATATTTATTATCATATAACTATCTGTTTCCTTATAAAAAAAATTACCGCTATTTATGTAAGTTCTGGTTGCCTGTAAGAAGATGAACACATAGCATTATTCAAGATTACCATTAACTGTCGTGCATATTTTGTTTTATCGGAAATTTTAATTTACCCATCTGTAAACATATTTAATAAAAGTGGATTTAAATTGATCGTATCTTTCACTAACTAAATATATGTTTACATATATAACATATACCTACCATGTGTCTTCTTTGGCACAAGTCTATAATATTCCATTTTTAGTTTGGTAGCAAGCGTTCGGTAGCGTGTAACGCTAGGGGCGTTACACGCTCTGACTTTTAAGTCACCGGCGTTTTAACTCTCATGTACAAAGAGTGTCACCGCTGTGCTATTACCTTATTATTTTAACCGAGTGGTTTCTATTAGGGTATTATCAGATTGTAAGTGGTTCTAGCAATAGTTGGTTAATATGACATGACGCTTGGCATGCAGGTTGCTTGGAAACCGCAGTTTTCAAAAATGTTTTTACAGGAAATTATTTCATTTTCAAACCGAATGCTTTCGATAAGAGTCGCATCAGATTGTAAGTCACCACAATCAAGATCTAGTTGCTAAATATTACAGTAAGAGACTTACTCCTTTAATAACATAAGTATTGTATCGAATGACTTGAACAGTTAAACCTTTATAACACTTAAATGATAATCGCATTTGTATTTGATAAAAGGAATCCAATACGTTTATTCAATTAAAATCGATCCGATTTTTTCGTACCTGGGGGAAGAGCTTTGCTTGGACCTATTTAGATTGAAATAAATTTATATTAATAACTTCAAACACGTCGTCAGTAAGGATATGCAAGATTTTTATAATGTTTTTAAATAAACTTACGAACAATAAATATTTTAACAGTGGTAGAGCCACGCGGCAGCTTTTGCTGTCGCACGGATGGGCCGGCTCGAACAGGGGTGGTACCACGACCTCACAGAAAACCAGCGTGAAGTAGAGGTTTACCTCTGCGTTTCACTTGGTGAGTGCAGGTGGCCGGAGGCCCTTTTTACTGGAAATGAAGCATTCCATCTTAGTCCTCATGGGTGACAACGCATCTACATTTTGATTTGGAATAGAGAATAGATGTAGATGTCTATGGGCCTCAGCAACCACTTACCATCAGGTGGACTGTGTGCTCGTTTGTCACCCTTATCCTATAAAAAAAAACTTGCAATACATACTTTACTCGTTTATGTAAGCTGCGCAGGAGATTTAATTGCATAAATACCAATTTAAATTTATAGTGGTGGGGCTCGTTTTTGCGTAAGAGTCCGTTTGAGATGGTTACTCCTCTCACTTATATATAATATCTCTAATGCACTTTTATATTTAAGTTTGAAGAATAATAATAGGCTGTAATGATGATAATGATGATAAATGATGTTGGATAAAATGGGTGTCAGCTTTCTTTTTCTTCTTCTTTACTTTATGGTTTCTCTTAATATAATTCTGCCAACGGTAGCCTTCTTAGTTAGAAGTTGATTGCTGGTTCACTGTTATACCTCACCATCACGTAGAGAGTTAATTCGTTTATCACTCTAATATCTGCACTATATTATGAGTGTGCACGCTTATCTTTATAATGTCTTAACTGATCTGGATATGTTTTTGGTGAAGTATTGTTTGAAAAGATTGGGCTAACATAATTACCTGACGAATAAAAATAGATGTTTGACCGATCTATTGAACTGTAGCAACGCTAACATCTGGGAGGTTAAAATTATTTCTATTTTCTATTTTAGAATTACAGATTTACTGGAAGGTTAAGATCGGTTTCATGTTTTCTGGTCATTAATTGTGTAGTTTACTATAAACTTAGAAATGAGTATATATCCGCAGTAGAACCAGTGTAACCGACAAAGCCCAACGGATTAGTAAGCTGAAGTGGCAGTGGGGCCGGCCATATAGCTCGAAGAACCGACACCGATGGGGAAGAAATGTTCTTGAGTGGCAGCCTCGTACCGGTAGGCGAAGTGTAGGGCGACCCCCCACAAATTGGAGTGACGTCCTGGTTAGACATGCAGGAAGTCGATGGAAGCAGGTGGCTCAGGACCGAGCTTTGTGGCATTCCTTGGGGAGGCCTATGTTCAGCAGTGGTCTTATGAAAGGCTGTAATGATGATGATGATGATGAATTGTTTAGTTTGTTTTAAGTTCGTTGTATTTTGTTTGTGATATATAAAATTCTAATCGCAAAATCGCGTATACAGAGAAAATAGAACATATAGCTTATTTTAATACTGGTTATTTAATATTGGTACCAGCTCGTAACACCTTTATTTGTTGTACTTATAAACGATTAAAAACATATATGATGATAAAATGTGTCGAACTTGAACTTACCTAGTCGAACAATTTGTCCTAGATAAACATACTCGTCGACAACTTCGAGCATAGTGTTACCAAAAACTACCGACATAGATGTAACATGGACTTTAGTCTTTGTTTTGTCCATGTTCATTTTTAAGACCTATCCGTTAGCAGACACTCTTAAGGAGAATAGTACTTAATTCTTTCTGTCATAAGGATTATATCGTCAAAAAATCAAAGGTTAGTGATGTACATGCCATTGATGTTTATACCCTATTCTTTCAGCCTAATAATATAGTTTACAACTAACGAAAATTTATTGCAAACTCCTCCTGAGGATGTCGAAAATATCGCCAAAGCAAAGGCCGAACGATCCTGTAGCTTCCGTTAATTTTTACAAAATATATACACGAGTGGTTAATAATCCGTATGCCTTTTTTTATCATCGGGAAATCCTTATGGATCACTTCTGCTGCGGGGGAAACAGAAAGCTTATGCCGGACTCCTACCGGCCAAAACCCCACGGTGGTCACCATCAGTGTATATAAGTGGTCCCCGGATCTCCGTTCGGACTGCAACCGAGGCTTTCCTTTATTAAAGCACGTCCCTGGGGCAGTCCTTACTGTACATCCGTACAATCTGTATGCCTAGCGTGGTGATTATGCCAAATCTGGCTAACGCAGAATCTATGTTCAGTGGTTTACAGTTAACTGGCTGAATTGTAAAAGAAGTCAATATGAAGTAACTGATTTAGAACTGTCAAGATCCCGCAATAACTGAGAAGATAATTTATTACTAACTTATCAAAAATAACGTATAAAATTGAATAAATATTAAAAATATTAATCAATTTGAAAAATAAAAAACTCTCAGAAATGAGTAAACGCATAGCCATAACCAGTGTTATAACTATATTGTCTACATAGGCTTAAACT